>OZ010660.1:8506412-8866898 GCA_963932335.1 Andrena marginata
ATTAAAGACGACCCACGCTCTACGCTGCCGTTCGCACGCCGATGGCGAGCCGTGCGTGCACGCGTTCGCGGGCACCCACACGTGGCCGAGTGCACGTGCACCTTCTGCGTCGCTCTGAAATTAATAATGGAGCGAGGATATACGCGGTCTGCGCACGGTCACACCGCGAAACAAGCCACCGACCCGTTCTACCGGGTGATGCCGGGCGAGAAAGAGCCACGGAACGTCTGTTTCTGATCGGGCACTCGTCCCTACGAGATCTACAACGGAGAATCTGAGGGAAGTTAACCTGAAACTGACAGTGGCTTGCCTGGAACGGAGTGCAGTCGCAGCAGAATTCAAAGGAGCGCGTTTGTGCGGGAGCGAAAGGAGAGCAGAGGTGCGCTCCGCTATTTTGAAACCTCCTAATTGCGTGACGGGACTTCAAAGGCTGCAGGAGGCAAGAAGCGGCAGCCGAGGTCGCGACACTTCCGCCCCAGGCATTCTAATTAAAAATTACGAGCCGTTTAACGCGAGGGCGTGGAGGGCCGCGTAATGCAATCGCGGCGCGAGCGATGAGAGAACCTCAAGCGACCGTCGCTTCTGCGGGCGAAATTCCGATGATGATAATTCCCGTGGAGACGGTAGCCGCTTGTTTCTTCGTTTCACCCTGTACCCGCCTGTAAACGCAAGAGAAGCGCGAGTGTGCGTGTCGGCGAAGCCAGCCATTCATGACCGTTCACCGGGGGCCCCACCTTTCGACGACCTCGCCGATCGATCCACCTCCGCGACCTCGTCAGGATTTTCTGAAAACGCGGATCCCACCCCCTTGCTACCCGTGTCGCACACTATCCCCGCTTTATGCACTCGCAACGAAGAGGGACACGGTTGGCAGCAGCTGGTAGCACAGTTCGGCGCAAAGATTACAGTCAGTCGTCAGGTTGGGTCACAAGCTCCCTCCCCTTTGTTTCCCGACTACAAGTTTACGCGAACGGTGATTAATTATCGATACCGCTGCCCCGGTTACGAACTTTCCACGGCTTCTTCGGGCGTTCCTTTCGTTGGCAGGAGCCGCCGCGAATTATCCGAAGAAACCGGCCGAACTTTTGCCCCTCGCTGATACACGCCGCCTTCCCCGAACCATAAAATACCGACGTATAAAGATTCCCAGGGCGAAGTTTCATAAATATTAACGACAAGTTTTCGAGCCGCGTTGGGCTAGCCTGCCATTGACGTAGCGCTGGCTCGAGCTCCGCCCGAAGGGTTAAATTGCACGTCGACCGTGATTCATTCAAATTCGAATCCCGATTTCAGAATCGGCGAACGTACCTCGGCGCAGGTAGCGCGATCGATTGGCAGATACTTCCGGCCGGCCGTCGTTGGGAAGGGGTTAACGGTTATCGATTTCAGAAATCGTACCCTCGCTTACCTGAAACAGACAAACACGATCTCGTGAACAGTTTCGCTCAATTTTATTCGTATAATAATTCAATTTCTGTCCCGATGGGAAACTGTCACGTTTCCCCAACGCGCTAAGTTTTCGTCCGCTCGCCTACGCGGTGGAAGTCGCACGCGATCGCCGCGATTACCCAAAGGAAGGAAGCCCCGCGAGGCTCGTGAGTCATTTGCCCGGAGGATCGTGCTCGCATATTTGCATGCGAGCGCGACAATAAGGCGGGATGCGAGAGGTCTTCCGAACACAGTAGGCACGGGAGCGCGACAGGCACAAAGGAAACGACGTTCCACTGCGAACGGATTCCTGGATCGGGGTGCACAGGTGGCGGTGCACACTGGGTGGCCCATTAGTACCTGCGAGGGACGAGCAGCTCCTAAGCCAACGATCCACTCGGCACTTTCGATTTCACGAGATCCTCGAGGCTCCGCAACAGCCGCGAACAGGCCGAACGGCCACGTAATTCGTAACACGTTCGCGGAGGAATAAACGGAAGCGAACAGCGAGCAGCTCCGTTGCGATGGAAAGCAGCGTGGATATGAAGCGAGGTTAAAAGGTCCGAGCACCCGGTAGACCGCGGGCAAGTTCGCATCGTGTATAGAGCAACCACTGGAGGATCATCCGTCGTCCTTTCACCCGTGCGCTCTTTTTTAATTCCCGGCTACCCCTTTGTGGTCGCGAAACTTTTGCATTTCAACGAGCGAACGTGAAACGTCGACGTCGACGGCGAAGTCCGCGACGGTTCCGCGTCTGGGCTCGCGGAGAAGCAGGCTTTTTTTTTCGAAGGGGAGACGGGACGAGGAACAGGGTACAATGGGGACGCGACAGGCCTGTTCCACTCTTTACTTTGCAATCGCAATTCTGCGACGATAATGCACCGCTCTCTGACCCCTTCTTCTCGCCGGGCATCTTCGTTCAGCTGCGACAGGTCCGATTCGCTCTCGTCGGACGCTCCGAGACAGGAGGGAAAGTGAAAAGGTGGGAGGATCGTTTGTAGTTTCTCCGAGCGGAGGCTGATAACGAAGACAGAAGCTTCGTCGCGGACTTTCCCTCACTTTTCCCCGTTCCCCCGTCTCTCGTACGCTCCTAATTGCAGCGCTGACCCACGACCCGGTAACACGGATTTCGATCGTCCCACAGTGCCAGCCGTTTCCGCCGATCGCGGCATCTTGATGGAAATCAGCGGTGCCGATACGCCGGCGATCGCGGGGGAGAGATGGAGAGAGCGGGAGAGATGCGCACCGCGAAGGTCGCTGCAACGCGACAGAGGCCGGTGGCGAGGGACATAAATACGCACGTAGGTCGAACCAGTTGGTGTCTAGACGAACCGCGCGTGTTCTAGAAACAAACAGCTCAAAGTTATTCCGGACGATCTCGTAAAGGTTAAGGCCTCGGGTTCGATAGCCCGAGAGAGCGGGCGCGTCAGCTCGGACACGGCCGCCGAATTTATTCGCTACTTTCTGGCCTCCTCTCGCTCGCGACTTCGCGGCGAGTGAAGGGAACGCGTCGGCCAGCCGCAGTAAACACGCTGTGACGCTGTAACGTGTTTCTAAATTTAACCGAACCAAGTCCGTACGTCGAAAAAGTGGACAATTCAATTTAGTTGCGGCGAGCATGCAACACGGTGCCCCGATATTTCTCAGAGGTGGCAGAAAGCTCCGTCGTTCAGTGGCCGGCGAACGAGAATCGATTCGCCAGTGTCGCAGCGCAGGCGGGGTCGAAACCGGACGGGCCTAACGATTTGTTAGCGGCAATCTAACGCCGGTTTTCCAGCCTTAATGGTCCGTGACGGCGGCGATTACGCGCGGGTCAGGTCTGCGCTCGCACAGTTCACGCGTGGGCACTGGCTGGCTGTGAAATTTTCAGCTACCGATACGTCGAACGTTGGATAAAGTTGCGCAGGAGCCTGATAGAGTTCAGAGGAAGCTTTAGCTTGAACGAACCACATCGATAGATCCACTTAGTAGCTTCCGTGGTCCACGGTAATCGCGAGCGCGGGTCAAAGTTCTGTGATTCGCAATGGCTTTCCATCCCGGCGATTCGCTATCGTTCCCGGTGCACTTGGAGCGCTCGCACCTGGACCCAGAATCCGCGGAACGTGACGGGCATTTCACCTTTAACTGAATTAAAGACTCGGCGCTTCGCGCGCTATATTTAAACCAGATGCAGAAAATTAGTAAGCGCGGCGGCCGCACGCGATTTGCATGCGCGCACCGCGCCACGGGCTCCGTTATTGTGGGGCAAGGAAGGTTTACAGGCGTTTACAAACGCTCGAGACGTGCTCTCCCGCGTCCTTGTGTCGTTAACACGATTAGAAGTTGCCCAACGGCAGCGTGTGAGCGTGCTTATATTATCCGGCGACACCAAGTACGTCTGTGCGCTCTCTTGCAAAATCGTCAGTCCACCTCCGTAAAAAGCGCGATTCCGCGGCGCGAAAAGCCTCTCCGCTGCCTTGGCAGGCCCCTGCCAACCGGCAGCTGAGAGCGGCGGCATCGAGAGCTCGTCACCTGTGATCCAGCTCCCGATGGCCTTCGAGACCAGATCGCACCTGTGATCGAGTCAGCCCCGTCTACTCGGAAACCGCGAACAACGGGGTAGTTTTTGCCGGATTACAAATGCAGAAGCTCGTGAAAAGTGGAGCAGCCGAGGATATTGAATTATTCTAGCAAAGAAAAGCGACCAGTTTCACTGTCACCGTTAGGCGTTGCAGGTACCGCGGTTCGCTATTTTCACTGTTATTCTACTAATCCATTTAGTAGGGTAAACCCGGGTGACGCGGTCGACCTAATATAAAATGGCTATTAAAGCTAATATAGACATTACTTATTTTATCAGAACAAACCTATATGTTCAGAATTTTATGCTCATTCAGAAAAACTGGTCGATATTTGCTTTAAGACAATATTTACCGTAAATCGGGTTAAAAACTGAAGTCGTGACATCTGATCACCTCTCCCGAGGTGCCGGGAGAAACGGTTTTAGTCGTTGGCAGAGACAATTATTCATGGAAAATTAATCAAGGATAAAGCAAAATTATTTATGAGTGAATACAACTACAGATTCGTTGATATTTAATTTGTTTACGCTAAACAAGTGAAGGACACATCAAACAAAAAACTGAATTACTTACTGCCGATTAACAAGGCAAATGAATACAAAAGTGAATAACTATACTAAATAAACGAAAATAATAATAAAATAATAATAAAAAAAACAAAAATAATAAAAAAATCATAACTCGACCATCCCTCCTTTCTGCAGCGAGAGATGGTCTTCTCGTTAGTTTTGAGAGGAAGAGTTAATATGGCCAAATACTTTGACTGCATTGTCCCTCAATGTCTCTACTATCTTATTATTCAAAATATTAAACAAAAATAAACTTAGAAGTATATTTTAAATACGATTCTGTACAATCGCTGTTTAACAAAAGAGGTTAAATGTAAGCCCAATTTACATTTTAAAGCCAAAAAAAAACACAGAAGGAAGCGAAATTACGCTATTCAGTTAACTGTTTGGCTTCTAGAGAAGGAATTGGTCTGCACTTTAACGCATTTTTACGTACAGAGTCTGAAATATAGCGACTCGACCAACTCTCCGACCCGACCGCGTCTCCCGGATTTACCCTATAACTCACGCGCAATGGCACTGCAAACAATGACTGCACGCGCGAATCCAAGACAGCTGCATCGTCGCGAAGTTATTCGACTGGGATCGCCGGATCGATTATTTTGCCTTCCAAAACAGTGCATACTTTATCGAGGGCCAATTTGTACACGCGGAAAGACACACGTAAGGCCTTGAATTTCAATGATATATAATGGACGATTACGTAAGCAGCGTTCCGGGCTCGGCGCCAGATTTTGCACGGTACATTGCTCAATTTTACGAGAACTTTGGGAATACCCCGTGAACAGTTGCCAGAAGCTAGTGCAAGCAAATCTGCGGGACGGGAGACGACGGCTGCCCCAGAATCTCCAAGTGCAGGAGGCATTCTCTTGCGATTTCCTTTCTGCAACGTCGAGAGAGGCTCGATCGGTATTTATAACGGTCCTTGATCGCGGGACAATCGCTCCCCCGTCGTAATCGTCTGGCTTTGTCGCCGTAGATCCGAGAGAGATCGGCGCGGCAGAAACGATCGGCCCGATCACCTGTGTCTTATTGATTCTAGCGCCTTTCGAACGGCTTGTGACATTGGTCGATTGGCCTTTCCTAAATACCAAGCCGCCAACCATGTCACGTCGCATAGTTAACCAACCAGTCGATCGGCGTGCGCATTCTGTTTACCGTGAACGAGCATTTCGTGGGCGACGAGACCGTAGGACTCGACCGTTCCTTATCCCACACCGGAGCCGTGAAAAATCGTACTTTTCCTCGGCGCAGGGAGCCGCTGGAAGGGGTCCATCCACGAGATTCCCTCGCGCAAACGGTGCACTTCCAGGTGCGAGAGGCATTCGACGAGAACGGCCGATCGCGTAAGCAGGATCAACATTTGTCAGCGTGATGGAACACTCGAAGTTTCCTGGGTTTGCCTCCTGTTCGCGCGCCACGCCAGTTCTCCAGGGCGTCGGAGCGTCTCGCCCAAGTGTCGAAATTCAGCGGGGCTTAACGAGTTCGCCGGTGAAACGCGCGAGGCACGGTGGCGCGATCCGCGCGCGATATGGGTCGCGAGTAAGAGGCGGCGATCGCCTTAATTTGTCATTAACGGCGGTGGAAGAAAAAAAAAGCGCGACAGAGGGAAAGAGAGCGGAGAGTCTGGGGCACCGTTCGATTCGTTGCGAGCCGAGCACGTCCTTGCACCGTGGCTCATTCATTGGCTGGTGCACTTGCAACGCGCGACACCGCGCGCAATCCGTCACTCCGTAATGAGTCAATGCTATAAATATTCTCACGCTTTTCCGACCGCTTTTCCGCCGCCTCTGAGAGTGTCTCTGCAGCCGAGTCCCCCGAGGCCGAGCGAGCGATCGATCTCCTAGGCGCGCGTGTGCTCGTTGCGCAACGTCCACCCGGAAGGATCGAAAAGCCAGCGTCTTCCAGGGGCACCGGCAAACTCCAGATACACCGTCGCCGGTCTCTATCGTGCGAAAATCCCCGCGCCGAGTCAACATTAGCAACGACTACTCAGCTCTCCGCGCAGACAATGGCTGCCAGCGAATATTCAGCGATACTGGCGCACGGTGCCGCGAGTGAAAGCTGCCCAACGCGTAACTGACCTCGGTCACTCGTGACCAACGAGTTATCATTAATTAGCAAAGGCTGGGACTCTCTAAAGATCAGTCTCGCGGAGGATTAATGGCGTTAAAGGCGTGGAGAAGCATCAGTTCGCAAGGAAGAAGACAGTTAACCGCGTTTCCCATGGACACGTCGCAACCCTATACCAAACTCCACCCTGTCGCAAGACGACCGCCGTGAAACGGTTTGAAAACCAGGCGGTTTTTCGATGGAACCGGTTCGACCGGTCCCAGCGACCGTAGAAAAGCCCTCGGGGCTCCTCGTAAACGCGCTAGCCCCCCCTGGAACGGGGAAAGGTAACTTTTGTTTCCGCGAGGTTCCGTCTACACGACGCAGAATCGATGGAAAGGGTGGTTCGAGGGGCACAGGTAGCTTCGCTCGAGCCATCAACGTCTTCGAACGAGATTTCTATAGTCGCTAAAGTAAACAGGCTTGCAACCCTTTAGCGCGACTGGTTGCAATACAACCAAGGATAATGGTAATAGTAGGTGAAACGAGGGAATACTCGAGAACGAGGCAGCTTACACTAGGAAGTTTCTAGCAGTAGTTTCGACAAATCCATTGGAAAAAGCCTGCATCGAGCCTGGAGCCCTGAGTGCACCTTTAGCTGCACAGTTGCGGCGCTCGTAGGAATCGTGGCACGTCAGAAGGGAAATCGACTAGCAGATTCGTTGACGATTCGGAGAGAACGACGCCCGTTCCGCGTCTGGAGAGGCTCGGCCCTGTTTATCGCTGGGAAATGCCAGTGGAAAGAAAGAGGAGAAACGAAATCCGCTCGCTGCCAGGCCGCGGACCGTGCGTGATTGGTTCAGCAAGTTCGAAGGTTAGGCGTGTGTGCTGGATGTTCATCGAGGAACGAGGCCGTACGGCCTCGCTAGGAAAAATTTACAAACGAGGTTGATGAGTTTTCCGCGGCGACTTTCAACGCGGCTCTCTCGGCTCGAGCGAGCGCCCAGGCAACGGACTATACCCTGCCGATATTACGATAACTGTTCCATAAAAAAGGCGAACGGGAATACAGGATGCGAGGGGTCGATCGCGCCGCCACGGCTCCGCGGGAACTTTCAGCCGGCCTGATGAAAGTGGCGGCGCGGCGCACGAGGGAATAAAAAATTTCCACTCTCCGGAGTGGTCGGACGAAACTCAATTTCGAAGGTGGAAAACAAAGTGGAATTCCCGGAGGTGTGATAACGCGATACCGCTTTCGTATCGTCCGGTCGGTTTCCCAGCGATGTTTAGCTTATCGGGGCCGACAGCTGCGGGGCCTCCATAAGGCACCGGCGTCTAGAGCGAACTGGGCCACCGTAGAAATCGCGGTGTCGCCGCGTCGCATCGCGTGCGGCCAGCAATATTTCGGTGCCCGCCTTTGGACCTACGCCAGCGGTATCTTTTTCCCTTCGTTCGCCAGGAGAACGCTGCATCCGTCCCCGTAACAAAGTAGCCACTCGATTACGCCTCCCTCGATTAGAGTCGAGGACGACATCGACGAAAGAGGACACGGCGGAGGTCGATCGTTTTCATCCCCGTGTGTCGCCGCGGCCTCATTATCGCCGTTGTTATTCCACTCCACATTGCTCTTAGGCTTTAATAACGCTTCTAGCACCCTCGTGCCGCGGTGCCTCGTCCTGTGCTCGATACGCCGGCGACAAAGATTAATTAATCCGCGCCGCGCTTCGAGAAGGCTCGCCCTCGATCGCGACGATGCTCGTCGGCCCTACCGGGGGCTGTTTTTATCGAGCATCCCTTCGCCCTATGCGCTGGTCGATAGGTTATATAAAACTCGAAAAGAAAAAAGAAACGCCAGACACGTAGAGTATTTCCGTTCGAGAACGGCCACGTCGAAAGGCACGCGGCATCGACAAATCTTGGCTTCATTTAATGCATTATTAATGGTACGTGCACGCCGTTGGCCATTTGCATCGGTACGCCGCGGGAGGCAGCGGCCACCAGCTCTTCTCGCGTGTCTTACATAACGGTGGTGGGAAGGTCTTTAAGGGAATTTCCCTTAAAGGGGCTAGCCGGAGGTAAAGGACACCGCGGAAACGTAAGAGGGAGGAACAGCGAAAGGGTTGCCATTAAAGGGACATGCATGACCATGAGCCACCAAGGGTCTCGGGTCTGTATTGTTCGCTGCCCAACAAAAGGGTCCGTCCAACTTTTGCCTGACACAACCTTCTCCTTAGCGAGCCTCCGTCGCCATCTCCCCTTGAACCTAATTTCAACTTTATATTCCCGAGACGGAAGTTGCACGCTACCCTTTCCCATCTGTCCTCTCGGAACTTGGTGGAAAGGGATCGAGGACGATACGCTCGCTCGCTAATAGCGACAGCGATCCCGCGAAGGACGCTCGAGGAGTGTCCGATTCGCAGCCTTCTCGCGGCGGCGAATAAGAAAACGTGAGAACGGGCGAATTAGACGCGGCCAAGTGATTGTCGCGTGCAAACGTGGCCGATGGCAGGCTGATTGTTCGCGGTGTGAAAGGAAACGGAGGGAAGGAAGGCGACCGCGAGCAACGGACTTTCTTTTCATTTGTCCCGCGGAGTAGAATGACCCAGTGAAACAGGGACGAGGAAAAGCGTCGGTGCGGCGATTAGCCAAAGCGTCCGGCCGGGTTTTCGTCGGCTGGATGGGTCAAGAAAAATCGCCGGGCGTATTATGCAGTCGCATACGCTCGCGCGCCAACACGCAGGATGCTGGGCAAGTGGCAAACAGGTTTTTCTCGTTCGCTTCGCCACGCTATCTCGCGACCGCGTGTCCGATTCAATTAGCGACTGTACAATTAACGGTCCAGATATCGAATCGCGCACCCAGTTAAACGATCCCCCCTCGTTCTACGCTCGTTGCACCGTCCCCCTCGTTCATCACCGTCGATCCTCCAACGAATGTTCAGCCTGAATCTCATCGACCGAGCTCGGAGACCTGAAGTCGGATGCTGCGCAGAGACCAATGCCTGGTTGCGTCAAGAGTTGCTCGCTTTAAAAGCAACTGTTCCCAGCGAGGGGCAGGGACATTCGTAAAAGTTGCGAGTTAGATAAACCGCCGATTGTAAGAGGCCTATTTGGACATCGAAGACGCTGAACATTTGAGGCAATTGCCGAGCAGAGTGTCTCGAAAACGTTATGGAAATTTTGCCCGGGCACGTTCGATTACATAAGCAGGCAATCACGAAATGAAACCATTAGGATCCCTCTCGAAGAGCCTTGGCATTTGACGACAGACATTTCGGAGGTCTTCAGCGTGTCGCTTGGACGTCGATTCCATTCTAATCGGCGAGTCGAAGACAACGCTTGCGTGATTGGCGATCCATCCTTGTGGCTGACGGGTCCTTCTTCACGGATCAATCGTCCAACTAGACCCGCTAGGACCACTTTCTAACGGCCCTCGATCGGCGAGGCGCGCCGATGGAAATCTCAGCCGATTCCAATTGAGAAACCACCGCCCGGGGACTTTCTCTCGTGCAAATATTAAGGCGATACGACTGTCAACGATCATCGACGTTTCGCGTCTCCGTGGACAGTTAAAGGATGAAGATCCTTTTTCCGCACCGTCGTCCGCGGTAGATCGAGCACATGCGTGTCACCGTCGCACAGTGTCGCGGCACGTGTTCAAAAAGCAAAAATTTGAGTTTTGAAATTTTCTATTTCATTTCATGGAATTGATAGTAAACAGTCCTTCGATATAAGAACATCGTAACTTAGTAACATAAATAACGAATTTAAGGTTATTAATTACATTCAAAGTCTGAATAACCAAACGCAAGCTGCCTCAGACTGCACATAGGAAATATTTACCGACTGCATTTTTGTTGTATTTATAAGTTCTTTTTTTTTAATATAAGCAAAATGTATCCCTTTTTTTGTTTTATTAATTAAAAACTCTTGCAGTTAAAGATATGGATTTGTACCAGTGGCTTAAATTATTACTTTTTTTATCGCGTCTTCTAAATTCTGGAGAGAATTAAAAAAAACGTAACATATCGGTTCTTTCATTTTTTTACTATAATTAGTTCTTTTATGTCATTTAATTTGGTATAAATTTTATCTACACCCCGGTGCTCCCACATAAGAAAAAATACACATGATAAAACGAAGAAACTAGAGAAATCTGTGCTCGAATATTTATTTATAAAAGGCACTGTGCTTTGAATTCCTTCAGATTCATCTGACAGTGATGAAGATGTATAATAAGAATGAATAATTTAAAATTTATTATCAATACGAATTATTTACAAAATTAACTTTATTTTTTATAATTGTGTTTAAATGTATTTAAAAAATATATATTTAATTTCTTTTACTTTTATCATGTTCAAAAATATATTTTAAACAATTATTTTATGTTGAAATTAATTTGTTGGGGTATAAATATGATTAACATATCAATTACGTGTAAAAATAACTGTATCTTAATGGAAGATTAATTTTTTATTTTTTCCCCTATATAGGTACCTACTCGTTACACCGTGCGTCGGTACAATACGAACGAAAGAAAATCGGGAAGACAGGGGGGAAGACGCGTGGGAGGGCTTAATCAACCGTCGAGCGATCAGAAACTCGGCGAAACTCGGCAAAACAATATCCCCCGGACGGTATTTTTAGACGAGGAAAAGCTGAGGAAATCTCCTCCGCGAGAGCGACGGTGGAAAAAGTCGCCGCCTATAGACCCGCCCGCCGAGGCTCTCACAACGAAAACACGCGTGGGGTGGAGGATCGGCGTAAGTGTGCCACGGGCGTAATAAAATAAACTCGTCGGAGCGCTAGGAAGGAAGGGAACGTGGGTGCTTAATCAAGTATTAATCAAGGAAGAAACCGTTGGGTCCGGGGGCAGCAGCCAATCTCCGCCGTATTGTCGAGTAATAGAGACATCAATAAGGAGGATAATTTCCAGCGTTGCGAAAAACGCGGCGGTGAAAATGGCCGGCCCCGCCGCGTTTTATCGTGCCGTTTCATCGCTGGCCGGCTCGTTATCCAGCGGAGACAGTCGTCGGCCCGTGACAGAGAGTAAAACCGAAGGTATTAACGTCGCTGTTTGCCAATGCCAAATCCCAGCCCCGAGGTACCGATTCCTGTAAGTATTCAACAACTTCCTTGGTACCACTGGCGAGCAATTATTCGAGTCGTCAACATTTTGGGCTCGTAAGTCTGGCCACGTTTCCTATCCACTTCTGACCCTCCTCGAATGATTTACGCCGTTTGAAAGTCGAACACCTCGACAGGCAAGATTCCCCAGTGGGCTTAGAAGCCGGGGACGGGGCTTCTGGGGCTTTCGCACTCCCGTTACCCAGGAATTTCAGAGTCTATAGGCAACTGTTCCAGTAAAGCGAAACTTCTGCCAGGCATCGCGGCTCGGTAACTAACGACTCGTGCCCCAGACGCGGGGTAAGAACCGGCTGATCCGAGTCGACGCGTCCTATTCGATGCCCTTTCTTCGCGCATGAACGGAAGAATGGAACGAGTCCATCGCGATGGTTGCGAGGCGACTCGCTGGAGCAGCGTTCCGTGGAACAATTACAGAATACGGCACAGAGAGGCGGCGGGAGGGAAAGTGGGAAACGGGAGCGTGGGCGCGCTAAATCGAGCGGAGATCGGCGTATCGCGGCGAGAAGCGACAAAGCGAGGTAGTCTCGAGCTGGGGAAACCTTGCGGGAGTTACATCATCAAGGCTACCTCGACGCGATAGTTGCGCGCGTCAGATGTCCGCGGGTGCATTATTCTTAGGAGGTGCTCCCGATGCATTGTGCGTAACCGCGGTTTCGCAGCTGACTTGGGCTGTTACGTGGGTGGGTGAGCGCGAGCGTTCGCCAGAGAGAAACGGGCCGCACACACGCGGGCGAGAGAGCGCTCGCATTCCTCCCGGCGACGCGAGCTTTCGGTGGCGAGCGAAGTGTAACTCGTGCCTCGGCGACGTGATTAATCCGCGAGCCAGGCCCTCGCGCCCTTGATACAAGCCCCGATACCGCGAAAATCCTGCCACCGTCGCGGCCAGAATCTCGTTCCCCCGCGAGAAACTAGTTCAATTGGATCTCGCTTTCCTAAACGGTCCGACGTTCCAGGTGCTCGGTCGGCTTATCCGGGGAAAAATGCCGCGCCGCGCGATCCAGCGGCGCGATTAGACTTCGCGAAGCGCGCTAACGAGAGATATTTTCCAGCGTTTACGCGGCTCGGTCCGCGGGCCTCGCGAGGATCGACGAGTTTCTAGAGAAACTGGCTCCTCCGGCTGCGAATAACAGGCCTCGGCGAATAGAATCAATAGCTTCGATCGCTAGCTAAGTAGGTAGGTACTGACAATCGAGTCTCTTCCCTCGGGTTCCCGACGACGCAGGAGTTTCGCTCCGCGGTTTCCAAGCAGCCGCGGAGAATCACGGGGTCTGAAGAGCTGACGACCCTTTCGGACCAAAGTGGATTAGCTCGGGGTGGCCGTGAAACTGGTCCTCCAAGCTGCGTAATCGCTGCCACCAAAGTTTTGCCGGGCGATCGGACGGACGCCTCTGCGTTGTTCCGCGATGCAAACAGCGTTTTCCCGGTGCACGGCGACCGGGGAGCTGACAGAAGTTGGCGAAGAGAGGCTCTCCGGGGAGGAAGGACGATAACGAGAGAAAGGAGAGCCGCGGAGAAGGAGGGGAAGAGAAAGGAAGAAGAGTGGACGGAGGTGGTGGACACGTCTTATGCATAATTCATGGGCCTGCCTTCCATGTATATTTTCGTGTTTAAATATTTGAATACCTCGTTCGCTGCAATACCGAGAGAGCGGGTTAGGAAAATATTCCGTCGCTTATTCACCGTGGCTGTTGCCGCGGTGGAGGCCGAACGAAGGATTCTTCCAGCGTTCGCGGCGCGCTCGCTTCTTTTCGGCCCCCTCTACGGCTTTCTCTGGCTTGCCGGCTTCTCCCTCCGCGAAAGAAGATTTCATCAGGAGTCGCGATATTTCCCCGAGCTGAGTCGTATTGTTGCCGCCTTTTTGTCGGACGGCAATAAACCGAGGGAACGATAAAAGAAAGCGTTTACGAGGCCGTGGTATTTGAAAACGGGAGAAGAAAAAAGGCAGCGGGCAGAGCGGAGGGAGAGGGAACCTGACGGTTCGCGTCCTCGAGTGACACACAGGGTTTCGTCAACCTACCGTCGATTACTTCTACGCTCGTACGCAATTGTTCATTGTTCAGCGAATAATAAGGTCGATTAGGCCTGTGCGTCATTCTCACTCTGAGAACTCGCGTGTCCCCGACAGCTCGCTCTTCTAATCCTTCCCTCTCACTCTCTCTCTCTCTCCCTCTCTCTATCTATCTCTCTCCCTTTCTATTCCTCTCTTAGAACAGTTGCCAACGATCGGCGCTCGTTGAACTTTCAACTCGTTCCGAGGAACGCAATCTTTTCGCTGCTTTCGATCGACCGCTGCGGTCCTCGCCCCGTGGACGACGCCGAACGTCACGGTACACCAGGCGAGACGTGGCCAATGGATCGGCGAGTCTTATGGGAAATACGGAGCGTAGCGGAGTTTTCCGCGGCAGAAGGCGAGCAGAGCGCTCGTAGCATTATGAGCGAAGTTATGGCTCCCATGGTGGATCCTCTCCTCTTGTATCTACGAATCGACGAGACTCCTTTCACAGAGCATCGAAGGGGAGACACGACGAATCAGCTGGCGGGGAAGAGGAGAGGCGGAAAAAAGAAATGAACGGAGAGGAGAGAGGAGGGAGAGAGAAGGAGCAGCCAGGATGGTTAGGGTCGGGTAATGGAAGGGACGGAGAACAATGTCGTGTGATCGAGCAAATCGCACGATACTGCTCTCGCCCGGCAAATAAAGTATGACGGGACGGAGCGACATTTCGCCAGAATTCATCCAAATATTCGTATTTACGACGGCTTCGTCTTCCGACGGTCGTATAAATTTTATATACGGCTCGGAGCAGTCGGTGATATAAATACAGGGCGGGACGCGGCAACTCCGTGCTCGTCAGAATGGGTTTTCGCCTCTTCCGAAACGGACCTTCCTTCCTCTCCCTGTCTCTCCGGCTGCGGGGGACGCTCGAGTCCGCCGCGATGAAGACGGATTTCGACCTATGTCGCTCTCCCGTAATAGCGTTTGATTGCAATTACCAGCGACGGCGCAAGCACGTTTTCCCTCCGACCTTTCGCGGCGGCGCCGTTCACCATTTTCCTACGGGCCCCGAACCGTCGCGCCGCCAAAAGGAGCGAGACCTTTCCGGCCGTTGCGGCCGTCGCTTTTAATTAACGACGATCGCTAATTCGCCCCGATAATTGGCCGACAGGCAACAATGACAGCGGCGATGAAGAGCGTGCTCGCGAAACGAGACCGCGATAAGCGAACACGACTAATTACACGGGCTTAATGAGCGAGCCCCGGTTACGATAACGAAGGGGGAAGAAGAACGCGGCAGCCACGTGGCTTCTTATCTGTCTCGAAAGAGGAGTCCTCCTTGCAATTACCGCCCGGTCCGCCTTTTCCACGGGAAAATGTCCCCGAGAAATTTATCGCTGGTAACTCGAACGTGCCGCTATCGGTACCTCGAGCAGCGAACTCTTCCCCGACTCCGGGCGAACCCTCAAGTTCGACGGGAGAGAGGGACCGGTCGTCGGAACAGCGATTCGGTTAAACGAGCTTGGAAAAAAAGCCTGTAACGATCGCGCGAGCCCCTCGATGAGAAAGTGTGTAAGCTACTGGGATGGAAGAGACGAGCCCCGAAAGTAGTTTCCCGACGGCGGTAGAGGCGCAGGTAGCGAGCGTAAGTGAACGAGGTACCTGCCTGCAAACACGTACCCGAACGCGCCACCGACGGTGCAAGGGATTAATGCCTTTTCAGACGCTCGGCAGCATAGGAGATTAGCTATAAAACCCCCTTCTCGGTATCTTTCCGCGGCCGGTTTTATTCCACCGCTCGTTCATTCCCAGCAGATACGCAGAAAAACCCAGCCTCGTTACCGACGATGGATCCTTCCGCCTCTTTCTCTGTCTGCCCGGGGGTTGATGTCGAGAGGACGCAGTCAACGAAATGCCAACTTTAACCGCGGCCTTCGATCGTGCGCAGCTCGATCGCTCTCGATCGAAGGAATCCGCGTCGACGAAGCTCGCGCAGTATCCTCGCACGTTTCCCCATGCGTTGGAAAAAAAAACAACAAAGCAGCGTGTCCAGGTGATCCTCCCAGGATGGGTGGAACATCTGGTGGAGGCCACGAGCGTTCTGCCGATGTTATTAATTCGTTACAGCCGCGCCAATTTGTCGGGGACGCAGTCCGATAACGGGGAAGCGAAGTTATCGCGAGCTACGAGCAACGAAATAGGATCAATTTGTTCCGCGAAAGGGAAAACCGGAGGGGGGGATTGTAACCGCTGGCGGCGTCCGGCAATTTCGACATTCGCCTGGCAGATTCGGAAACGAGCGGGGGATCACGCTCGAATAACTTTTCGGAGGATCGCGAAACATTTGACGAGGAACTCTCTCTCTCTCTCTCGTTGTCCAAGCTTTTCGCTAGCAGAGAACTGTGATAAAGGAACGGGAAACGGTCCCCAAGAAATATCGACGATATCCAAAGCCATCTACACTGTAGACCCAACAGTTTCGTCGATGCAAGTCCGGGCGTCGTCGGGCGCGGGAATAATTACGATCAATGGGATTAATTAGAGCGTCGAAAGCGAAACGGTGGCTCGAATGTCGAGCGCTCGGACGGTCCAAAGCCGGTGAATTCGAGGCAAAGGAAATCAATGGCGGATTAGGGATGGGGCGCGCGAGACAGAGGGGTGTTGGGTCGGCGGCGTAGGAACGGGGTTGCAGGCGAGAAGGGGGGCTCAGCCAGCACTTTCTGCGGATGCCCCCTCGCGATCGTTGCCAAGGGACGTTTCGACGCGATCGACAATCCCAACTTCGAACCACCCTCTCTCCCCCTCTCTCCGTATCTCTGTGCAGTCGTTTGCATAAGCGTACGAAGAGAGAGAGAGAGAGAAAGGGAGAGAGAGAAAAGTAGCGCGACGTTGGACGACACGTTGGTAGCGCCATATGGCCGTAGGCGAGATTCCTGGCTCGAAATTGAAACACGTTGGAAATATGTACGTACGTTCCCAGCCGTGGAGCATTTATTCGAGCGTAATTAACGGCGTGAAATCGTCGATCCTATCCGCGCATCGACGAAATACGATTTCTCCGCCAGAGACGATTTACATACAGACCAACCCCCGTTCTATGGGGTAGGTACGTAGAACACGAGATTCCCGCTCCCTTCTTACTCCCATTTCAAACTTGCCGCAGACCTCTAACGAGTTAACAAACCGAATGCCGCGAGAGTTGCGCGGAGAACTAGGAGGAACTTGGAAGCAGCCCTGGAACAAGAGGTTCGCGGAGCGAGTTGACTTCTTACACGTGTCGCGGAGTATCCATCGGGGGTCGGATGGTACGGGCGTCTAGGTTAGGTCGGGGCTGTATTCAGGGTTGGTTCGGTTCCGGGGTGCGCGCCAGTCGCTAACGGGGGATGTTCCACGACCGAACTAACTCACCCTTCTTCTCCCGACTGTTTCCCTGGCTTCTCCACCCGTGCCCGGTTCTGCTCTGCCCTCTCGGTTCGTCCACCGCTCGTCATATCGCCTCGCTCCGACACGCGTTCCCCCTTTCTCTCGACGGCTACCCCCGGTTCTTTCGAACCCTCCACACCCCCGCGAGGATCAATACAAACCGGCGGTTATCGTGCCGATACTCGTCCGCTCGTCGAGCATCCCCGAAAAGCTTCGGTGAAACCGCGCCGCCGGCGGGGTGCCTCGGCCCACCCCCTCCGTCCCCCTCGGTTTTTAACAACAACAATCATTCGGTGGGACGCCGCCGCTGCGAAGGATAACGAGCGAGCCACGAGAAAGTATGCCGGCTCGCAATTAGACGTAGTACTACGCTCTCGAATAGGGCTCGCCCCTCTGCCAGAGGGAGCGTTCGCAAAAGAGCGCCCTCCTCCTTTCTTCTTCTTCCTTTTTCTTCTCCCCGCCGCCCCTCCAGCTCTTCACGGCCCGTTTCGCGTTTTAAATATTTCTGGCTGCCGCGCTGTCGACGTTCCCTCCCGACCCCGTCTACTTTTTCGTTACCGGGGAAATTGATGGCTCGGTTTCTCGTGGATTTCCGCCGCGGCGGTGGTCGTTTCTCTTTCGCCTCGCGGCCCACGAGCCGCGCTCTCGATGGAGCTATGTACTCTCTGGAAGAGATACGGGCACGCTAAACGCGCTAAGTGGAGAACACGTGTCATGCATCCGTCGAAAGTTATTTCGGTGTCGCGAACCCGCCCACGGGGGCCTTGATTTCTCGATAGCAACGCCGTCCTCTCGTGTTTTTCAACTCCTCCTGCAGCCAGGCCGAGCGGATAGCCGACAGATGGGAACGATAACAGTATCGTTCAATGGGACTGGCTAACGAGCAACTATTTGCTTGTCCGGTTCCTGCGGCCTTCCCGTGAAAGCTTGGTCAACGACTTTCCAAACGAGAAGGGTTGCGAATTTAACGACTCGAGGTTGACGATCGACTGCCGCGCGAACGAGTTCCAACTACTGGCTGCCCCCGTCTGGCATGCTCGACATGGAAGCACTGAATTTTTCACCGCAACGCCGTGCCGGGCAAACTAATTAACGATGCCGCTTTCAAGCGTCGATTAATTATGCCGATCGCCGGACGAGGCCGAACCCTTTCGATCTTCGGTTACCCGTGAACGACGCTGTTACGTCGGCTTACTTTTCCCTTCCCCGCTTCCACCG
Organism: Andrena marginata; assembly: GCA_963932335.1. Taxonomy (NCBI): domain Eukaryota; kingdom Metazoa; phylum Arthropoda; class Insecta; order Hymenoptera; family Andrenidae; genus Andrena; species Andrena marginata. Next base: position 8,524,807 of record OZ010660.1, read on the forward strand.
AAAGGAGAGACTGTTCGCGAGGATATCGCAGTGTATATACGCGGCGAGGAAACAGCCAGGGTCGGAGGTTCAACGTCACAGCCGCTGTATATTGTTCCAACCCCTATTATACGGTCACCTAATGCACCCAGGCACACGATTCCAGCGGCAGAGCGTTGTTCGCGCACGCAGGGTGGGTCCCTCGCTCGCGTGTCTCTCTGGATATTAATCCTGTTATATGGCGGCAGCCGCTCCGCCCAGATTACGAGTCTGGGTCGGAAGTAACTCCACGGAATTAACGTGGCCAGACCTCGATCTTTCTGATCCCAGCACCGAAGCTCCCATCAGCTGTGGAGGGTAGGCTGCGCGCCCGGGAGCGAAAGCTTGTAGGAAACAGGGCGGATCTTGTTCGAAGGCTAAGGTACCAGGGCTGGTTATTCGTTTATCAAGGGTTGACGCACCCTCGCGGAGAAGAGCGTCGCTGGCGGGCGTGGAGCGAACCGAAAGTGCTTCAGATGTCGCTAAACGAAGCAGAAAATCGAGCTTACGGCCGAGGAGCAGGTCGATGTCCGAGGACGTGACTGCCGCTTCGGCTAGCTCGCAGCTTCGTCCTGCGCCGGTAGCACGGCTGCAAGCTCCGCGGCCGTCTAATTGTGCTCGTTCAATTAGCCGTGGCTATGCTCCGCGCTCCCACCCTGTCCTGTTCGCCTGAGATGTAATATTTCCAGCCTGGACACATCACCGCGGCTGCGTTCTACCGGGGACTTAATTAAGCTTAAACACTTTGCACAGCGTTTGGAAAAGTTGCGAAGTTTCTCGCGATCGTGCCCTGGAATCCAGTCGGCAATTATCTCCGGAATTATTCCGTAGCCAAGTTGCAATTAGACCTTCCCCCGGCAAGTCGTGGAATTAATAATTCTGCGACGTCCGACGTGCTACGTGGCCAATGCGTGACTCCGCAACCGAGGAATACTCGTGGATTCGTGTCGTTCCTATTTGCCTGGTCGATGAAAAATGCAATCAGCTCTTTTTGCCGTCGTGAATTCCGCTCGTGGAAACTTCCAAGACTTCGTTAAGGGCGGCGACGGGCGGCGAGGGTGGCCGACGGAAAGAGGATCCTGCCCGTGAAACTTTCTACCCACTGTCTCGCTCAGCTCCTCGGACTGGAGGGAGCCGAATAATCGCGCGAAACAATTGAAACGGAATGCTTAATTTACAGCCGGTCGATGGTGCGACGGAGTTGACGGATCCAGGCGAAAAATTCCGTTTCTCAAGATGGTAGGGCGGAAGCTCGACGAGCATTCCCGTCCACATCTTCCTCAATTCAAGCCCGAACACTTTGGACAGATGCTCTCCACTCGCTTCGACGGTGAACACGGTAATAAAATTGCAATTTCGTTCTCCCGAACGACACGGTCACAACCATGCTCCGTTCTTGCCGCGGGCAATCGCGAAAGGGGTTTACGAAACGTTGGAACGGAGCCGAAGGTACCGCGTAAGCGCGAACGATCGCGGGCTTCCGGTTTCGCCCGGCTAGCCGTCTCCTCGTGATTATCCTGCCATTAATTATGGTCATTGTCCCGCGACGCCGTGTGTTTTTTCATCGGCCATATGGAGGCTCGCGGTGCCATGAGCCGTTTAATTGTTTCCGCTTCTCCTCTTTACCCAGCCGTCTCGAATCGGTACAGCTGACCCGCGTTGACACTAATCAACCCTCAGCTACGCGCGTACCTCCTCCTTAACCCATCTACCCCCTAATAATCCAGCACTCGCGATCCTGCAAACACCAATGTTCCTCTCGATTCGGTTCCTACTTTCTAGAGAAACTAAGCGATCTCTACTTTTGACCGGAAACTTTTGCACCTCGCTGCGGCTATTGCAAGGAGGGGCGCAGATGTTGGAAACAGCTGGTCCCGCGAGCGCCAGGGCATTCGCGGACACGCGCGTGTCGTCAGCAGCAACGATTCCTGCCAACGATACCGCACGGAGATGCATAGATTGAACCTATTTCGTGATCAACCCCTCGTGCCCGGTTCCGCGCTTTGCCAGCAGACCCTTTGTCGGGGCGAACGTGCCCAGGCAAAAGGATTTCGCGACTGGCAAAAGGGATCATCCGCGCGGAAAGAGAACTCGCGGCTAACCGATAAATTGATACGAGAGAGAGGGGGGAGAGAGGAGAGAGAGAGAGAGAGAGAGATTAATTGGCTCCAGCCCATCCACTCCCAACTGAACTTCCCGTTGATGCAGTCGCAGGATCGCCAGCGGTGTTTACATATCGCGAATTTTAACGCGGTCGCGATCCCAATTACCGCGACGCGACAAATCCTCGCGGGCTACTGAAATTTCGAGGGTATTCTCTGATCCTCGAAAACACCGCAACGAAACTGATAATATCTGCAACGGGCCAGAGCGCGGAATTTCTTTCGCCAGTCCATTCCGAGCGCAGGATCGATTGCTGCGAAGAATTCGACCTTATTCCGGCGGAGAGAAACGGAATGCACGCGTCCTTGCGCATTGTTAATGACAATTCCAGTGAATGAGATTCCAAAGGGGGGGGGTCACGCGAGAGGGAACGAAGAAGAGAGACGGAACGAGAGGACGCTGGATGAGGAACGGGGAACGATTCGACGGATCTTTAAATTTACATCAACTCCGGGATCCATTTTCCTCCGTGCGGTTCTCCGAATTCCCCGGGATCGCTTAAATTATTACGCCAGCGTGGAAAGTCGAGTCACGTACTTACGAATAAAGGATCGTGACGGGAATGTGCCGGGGCCTGGCTTACCTGGAACAAAGAACAGAAACGTTTTGTTAATTGCCTGGTGGAGTTGAGGCGGGCGAACGTCGATACGTCTCGAATCGTCCGAAGTCGTGCGTGTGTTCCTTTCCAGTGCCCGTTTCGTTTGCGACGGTTAGATCCGTCGCTGGGAACTCGAGTGCGATCGAGCACGATCGAACCGATCGGGAACGTCTACAGTGCTTCCACGCGCGTTGATTTCTTTCAGGGGGCGAACATATGCGGGACACGTTAACCGGAACACGTGCGTCCAGCTCTGCGGTTTCACGAGGACAGAGGCCTCCGCGGCTCGACGTTTTTGTCGCGCTCCGACGTTCGTTCTGCTGGATGCACGAGATCGAGTTCCATGGGAATCGCTGGAAAAAGCGCTGGCCGTTTGCGAGGTGTCCCGCGGCGCTCGAGATCGGTCGCTACCATTCCGTCCACAAACGGCATCCCTTCGTACGAATTCTGATTAAAATCGGAATTATCGTTAATCGAGTCGGCGCCACAGAAATATTCCCAACGAACAGTCCCGATTGCACGCGCACCGCCGTGCACTCCCGCGCACGTTTAATCGCGCGATCGATTAGCTGCCGCTGATTTTCGACGATGTTTATCGCGTATCGCGGCTCCGCGATTATTTCGTTAATGGCTCGAACGATTGAACAAGGTGTTGAGGAGAGAAACTATAAAACGATAAACCATCAAGGTTTTAGCCATCTGTTAAGTCGGAATTAAGGTTTCCAGGGATTAAGGGTTCCACTCGGGTCGCCTACAGCGACTTCTTTAGACGGTCGCCAAAACATCATAAACCTATAAACTAAGTACCGATGGTCCGACATTTGGAAAGTTCCCTCTCTTACGCCTCACAACCACCCTCAAGTTTGACACGCCTCCGCCAATAGACAGTTTTCTTTACCACTTCTCTGTTACATTTCTACCAATAGTTCCACTTCATTAGCTTTGTAATCTTAAGACTCCACCCCTGCGAGGAACCTTGGAGTCCTAGTTCGCGAGCGAATGTGCCGTCGAGGTAGAAGCAAATTTGAAACACACGAAGATCTATCGAGCTCTGCTTGCGAGCAGACGACTATTAGTAAGACTTCCACATCGTCGTTAATATTTTGTTGTTGAGTTTATAATTTTCAAATATAGACTAAGTACTGTGTTTTTAAATGGTGTGCGGTGCTTTTTCTCAATCACCCTCATTGCTTGCTTCTCATTTTGGAACATCAATTTCAACTTCTTGGGCTCTTGCACAATATCACAGTGCAGGAAAGTGGTCAGAGAATCGTGAAGACTTACAACCTTCGACCACAGCGACGCTCTGCCACAACATAATTTGGTCCTTCGAGCCGGATATACAAGCACTAGGAAAGCCTTGATCCATTTTCATCAAACGTTTGGGGATTCATCGGTCAGGGTGAGAAGGAAGTCCACCCTGAGCCATCATCAGGATCCAGCAGAATCAGAATCTAACCACATTGGGAGTGCAACAATACAACGCTTGTCAACCATCTGCAGCTGATCAGGAGCGGTGTGGGTCATCAGGAACAGTGCGAGGGCAATCGCACAGGTACGTCGACTCAGCGACGAGGACCACATCGAGAGCCTGCAGCCAGCCGTCCCTAGCAGCTTTCCAGCAGCAGCGCCGACATCGAGTGTCATTTCATCAGGCCACATTTACGACAACGTAAGTCTGCACTCAGTTTTTGTTTTTGAGTCACCAATTGAAATCAATGCGAGTCATTTGGCGTACGGTTAGGTTCGTGATCACTTGTTTCGATAAAAGCACACTATGGCGCCAACGCTAGAAGAACGCGTCAAGAGTTTGAAAATGAAACGTGAAGCGTTCAAATTAGAAATTGATCAGTTCAAAGTCGCATTGAATGCATACAAGTCTGGATCCTCAATTAGTGAGGTCAAGATACGATTCGACGAAATGGAGGCTGAATATGCAGCCTTTTGTAAATCTCAAGGCGAGTTAGATACAGCAGACGACAATGGTGAGTTTCTATTGGAGAGAATCACATTGAAATCTCTGTACGCGACTTATAAGGCACGTGCCATCGACATTTTGAACAGTGCTAGTAATGCCGCGAGATCAGGAGGTGTGTCGGGTTTTGAGACACTCAATGTTCGAGACTCACCGATATCACTAGTAGACATGGTAGATAGTGACGTTCGCTTACCGAAACTCGATCTGCCTACATTTTCGGGAGCACACGAAGATTGGCCAGGGTTTGTCGATCAGTTTAAGTCATCGGTGCACGACAAGGGACGTATCGATGATTGTAAAAAGTTAATGTATTTGCGGTCGTGCTTAAAGGACGAAGCAGCAAAGGACATTAAATCGTTAGGAAATTCCGCTGATAATTATAAAGTCGCGTGGAACATATTGGAGAAACGTTATAACCAGCCCGCTATAATAGTTGCCAATCATTTGCAATCGTTGTTTGATGTACCGTCGTTGACAAAGTCAAACCACCATGAATTTAGAACTTTTATAAGTAAGACCGAGGTGCATTATCGGTCCTTGCAAGTGCTCAAGCAGCCAACGGCAGATACTATTCTGATCCATTTGTTACTGTCTAAATTGGATACGGAGACGGTTGTAAAGTGGAAAGAATCCAAGCGTGAGAATCCGTTTCCAAGTATGGACAATTTTTTTGAGTTTTTGCACGATCGTTGCAACGTTAGTGAACCGCTAAAAAAAACCGAAGCAGTAGGAGTCGCGTCTACCTCACCATCGGTTAACAATCGCGCGCGACAAGGTCCTCAGGCTCGCAATAAACCTCCAGGTAGAGAGTTGCGTTCGAATACTAATGTACTCGTCTCGCAACCGATAAAATGCAACTTTTGTACAGGTTCTCATTTGTCACACAATTGTGACAAATTTGTGAATCTATCAGTAGCCGAACGGTTTAAGTTGGCAAAAGAAAAACGTCTATGTTTCAATTGTTTGCGTGTTAGTCATTCGGCAATTGACTGCCAGGCAGGTACATGCCGACAGTGCCATAAAAAACATCATACCTTGCTTCATTTCGAGTCTAGCCAACCATCACAGCCAGTTCAAGTAAACAACACCTATTCCGTCGGCATTAACCCATCTCAGATTATGTTCGGGACTGCGGTCATCGACATCATTGATGCATTCGGGAAAGCTAACCCATGCCGAGTTTTATTGGATTCATGTGCAGCATCACATTTCTTATCTGAGAGAATGTGTAAATTGCTTATGTTAAATACTCAACCGAGTTCCGTGCAGCTTCGTGGCACAAATGCAATGTCGTCCGTAGTTAATAAAGTAGCATGCGCGGAGATAAAGTCACGGTATTCTAAGTTTGCTACGACTGTAACATTTCTTGTAGTGAAAGAAGTTTCCCAACCGTTTCCGCAAGAAAACATTGATCGGAATGTCTTACACATTCCATCCGGGATTCATCTTGCGGATCCAAATTTTCATATTCCGGGAGAAATAGATGCGCTCATAGGAGGGCAGTATTTTTGGGATTTGTTGTGCGTTGGACGTAAAACGTTAGCAAATCAAATTACTAGGTTGCAGAAAACTCAGTTAGGCTGGGTTGTAGTAGGACAATTGCCGATTAGTCAGCCTGCTGCGGTTACTAGTTGCAATTTAACCCTTGACACACTCCAAGCGGACGTGCATAAATTTTGGTCGATAGAAGAGTGTCCGTCTGTAAAATTGTTCTCTTCGGAAGAGCATGCGTGCGAGGAACACTATCAGTTACATACGACTCGAGATTCCATAAGTGGGAGATATAATGTTAGCCTTCCATTCAATAGTAAACAGGACAATCTTGGGGAATCTTATTCACTGGCAATGAAACGTTTTCTTTCATTGGAGCGATCATTGTGCAGAAACCTGAGTACGAAAACTCAGTATGTTGAATTTCTAAGGGAGTATGAACATCTCGGTCACATGACAGAGATTGTAGAAGAGAACACCTCCGGGTATTATTTACCTCATCATCCCGTCGTGAAAATCGATAGCGTTACTACAAAAGTTCGAGTTGTATTCGATGCATCCGCGCGATCATCATCCGGTTTGTCTTTGAACGACACGCTCATGGTAGGGCCTACGATTCAGGACGATTTAGTGAGCCTGATCACGCGTTTTCGTTTTCACAAGTATGTTCTGACAGCAGACATAGCCAAAATGTACAGGCAAGTAAGTTTAAATGATAATGATAGAAAATATCATAAAATATTGTGGCGCGAGAATTCAAACGCTCCAATTAAAACTTATCAGCTAAACACGGTTACATACGGAACCGCGTCAGCTCCGTATCTCGCGATTAGAACCTTGCATCAGCTTGCACAAGATGAAATTTCGGAGCATCCGCGTGCCGCGGACATCCTTGTTAAGGATTTTTATGTGGACGACGTCCTGACTGGGGCATCTTCGATACAGGACGCGATCGCGATACGAGACGATCTTATTGCTGTGACCGCGAAAGGGGGGTTTCAGCTTAGGCAGTGGGTGTCGAACGACCCACGGTTGATAGAGAGTCTTGAATCAATAAATCCTACTGAGCACATGGTTCTAAATGAACTTGATGGAAAAAAAACGTTGGGTTTATATTGGAGGTCCCGGCAGGACACTTTAGGCTATACCATAAAACAATTAAAACCGTTAGCTAGGGTAACAAAAAGAACTATTCTGTCTCGCATTGCACAGCTGTTTGACCCACTTGGGTTATTGGGCCCGGTCATTGTGCAAGGGAAACTCCTTATACAGGCGTTGTGGAAATCCCGACTTGACTGGGATGACTTGCTACCATCAAACATTCATACTTCATGGAGTACCTTTCAATCGCAGTTACATTTAATTACGAAAATCACAGTTCCTCGATGGGTTCTGGTCGAGAGCCACGAGAAAATACAGGTGCATGGGTTTTGTGATGCGAGTGAGCGCGCATACGGCGCCTGCATCTACATTCGGACGTCGGATAATGGTCAAACTTACGCGGTTAGATTATTATGTTCAAAATCTAAAGTCGCGCCCTTGAAGACGCAGTCATTACCGCGATTGGAGTTGTGTGCTGCTGTACTATTAGTTAGATTATACAATCTTATGAGAAAGGCAGTTAGTACGATTCCATTTGATAAAATAGTTTTTTGGTCAGATTCAATGATTACATTGCATTGGATCAATGCACCACCACACACACTAAAACAATTTGTTGCTAATCGGGTAACGGAAATACAACGTCATAGCAACGGAATTCAGTGGTCACATGTACCGTCCGAGCACAATGCTGCAGATTTGTTGTCACGAGGAGCTAATGCCGCTAGATTTCTTGAATCGAGCACATGGTTTCATGGTCCTCATTGGTTGGCTGAGCCTGAGGGTAATTGGCCTCGCCATGAGATGCAGGCAATGGATATTCCAGAGCAGCGGAAAATCGTAGTTTTGCAAACAATGGCTCAGTCGGATTGTCAAATTTTAACTCAGTTTTCGTCGTTTAACGTTTTAAATCGTATAGTGGCTTATTGCGTCAGATTTTTTGTTAACGCACATCATAAGTTAAAACAAACGGGGCCACTGACTGTGGATGAATTGCAGCAGGCCCATGGTCGGGTAATGCGGATGTGGCAACAATCTGTGTTTTCGAACGAAATAAGCGAGTTATCGACTGGTACAGGTGCTCGCGGTAGTAAGTTATCGGGATTGTGTCCATTCATGGATAAAGACGGACTCTTGAGAGTGGGGGGTAGACTCCAACAATCACAGTTACCGTTTTACAAAAAGCATCCGTTAATAATACCTCAACGGCATCATTGCACGGAATTAGTTATTCGGGAAGCACATATAAGACACGGTCACAGCGGAGCACAGGGTACTCTTAACGCGGTGCGTCAAACGTATTGGCCTATTAACGGGTTGGTCGCGGTCAAGGCTGTCCTTCGGAAGTGTACTACTTGTCGTAAACTGCAATTCATAACACCTCAATATCCAATGGGACAACTTCCCAAAGATAGAGTCACTTGCAATCGACCGTTTTTAACAACCGGTGTGGATTATTGCGGTCCATTCTTCATTAAGGAGAAAAAACATCGGAATACCAAGCGTATAAAAGTTTATGTGGCAGTATTCGTGTGCTTCAGCACTAGGGCGGTGCATATTGAACTTGTGAGCGATTTAACTACCGATGCATTTCTTGCCTCATTAAAACGTTTCATTGCTAGGCGAGGTAAATGTACTGACATTTACAGCGACAATGCCACTAATTTTGTAGGGGCTGATCGCGAATTAAAAAGGATACACCAGGAAATTTTAGCTGAAAATTCTGATAATAAGATTTACAATTATTTGTTGAACCAGAAAGTACGATGGCATTTTATACCACCACGTGCTCCCCACTTTGGAGGATTGTGGGAGGCCGCCGTAAAATCTTTAAAGCATCATCTTGTGCGAATTTTCGGCAATACATTGCTCACGTATGAAGAATTTACTACATGTTTGGTAGAAGTAGAGGCAATATTAAATTCGAGACCTTTGACTCCGTTGTCATCAGATCCAAATGACTTAATGCCGCTGACTCCAGGGCATTTTCTTATTGGTGACTCACTAACGAGCACGCCTGAGTGCGACTTAACGTATGTCAAGACAGGTCGTCTTTCGTCCTGGCAACACCTTCAGCAGCTTCGCCAGCATTTTTGGGCTCGTTGGTACAAGGAGTACCTGAACGAGTTGACGGTCAGAAGGAAGTGGCATGACAACAATACAACCAAGGTCACTATAGGAATGCTGGTTGTCTTGAAAGAGGACAACGCACCACCTTTATGTTGGCCTATGGGACGCATTACTGCTATTCATCCCGGTGAGGACGGTGTCGTTCGAGTGGTGACTGTTAAGACGACAGGTGGCGAATATAAGCGCAGTGTAAAGAAATTAGCTCCACTGTTTGCCGATGAAACATAATTGACTATTTTTAGTTTGGTATTTGTTTGTGTGTTCGAGTATATTACATATAAGTTGTGTGAATACTTTATACTAATCTATATTAGTTTAGGATTGTATGTTTTTTTTTTGTTTATATATTTTGACTTGGTGATTTATTTTATGTTCATTATTTGATGATAAGGTACATTCGTGCATACCATAAGTCTTGTACTGTATCGCATTCTACTGCGTCGCAATTGTGTGTTTGTAGTTATAGTTTTTTGTTATACATAAGACATAAGTACTCATAGGTAAAAAACAGATATGCACTTACAGTTTGCATTGTTATTGAACGTGTCCGTTCAAGAGGTGGCGGCATGTTGAGGAGAGAAACTATAAAACGATAAACCATCAAGGTTTTAGCCATCTGTTAAGTCGGAATTAAGGTTTCCAGGGATTAAGGGTTCCACTCGGGTCGCCTACAGCGACTTCTTTAGACGGTCGCCAAAACATCATAAACCTATAAACTAAGTACCGATGGTCCGACATTTGGAAAGTTCCCTCTCTTACGCCTCACAACCACCCTCAAGTTTGACACGCCTCCGCCAATAGACAGTTTTCTTTACCACTTCTCTGTTACATTTCTACCAATAGTTCCACTTCATTAGCTTTGTAATCTTAAGACTCCACCCCTGCGAGGAACCTTGGAGTCCTAGTTCGCGAGCGAATGTGCCGTCGAGGTAGAAGCAAATTTGAAACACACGAAGATCTATCGAGCTCTGCTTGCGAGCAGACGACTATTAGTAAGACTTCCACATCGTCGTTAATATTTTGTTGTTGAGTTTATAATTTTCAAATATAGACTAAGTACTGTGTTTTTAAATGGTGTGCGGTGCTTTTTCTCAATCACCCTCATTGCTTGCTTCTCATTTTGGAACATCAATTTCAACTTCTTGGGCTCTTGCACAATATCACAGTGCAGGAAAGTGGTCAGAGAATCGTGAAGACTTACAACCTTCGACCACAGCGACGCTCTGCCACAACACAAGGGAATCAGCGATAACGGGTGCCCCCCCCCCCACCCCCGAGCGAATTATACACTCGATGCCTCCTGTCGAGGATTATTCGAAATGAAAATTTCGCGCGCACCACTTCTTCCACGGGTTTCCGCGGGCGGAGGCGGGTGCGGGCGGATTTGTAACTGGAAACGCGAGGCGAGCAGCGGGCCCATAAAACGGGGCAGGATAGAGGGCGACGGAGAAAAAATCCGCCTCGACCGTGTTCCTGGCGACATTTTATCTTCGACGTTTGACATTTCGAGAGTATTAAATTCCCTGGGTTTGCACGCCCACGCCCTTGTAAGCGACCGCCGAGGGAGAACGTTCCCAACATGGCGGCCGGCAGGCGAAAAAGAGCCGCTTCGTTTGCTCTCCCTCTCCGGCGCCCTGCTACACAACCAAACCTCTTCCCCTTTTTTCGCCCGCTCCCTCCGCCCGTAACGAACTATTGTCCTACAGCACCGTGACCGCGTTTCTTCGAGAATGGATTCCTCCACGCTTCTTCTTTTCCCTCTGTCTCTCGCTCCTCTCTTTTCCGCCCATCTTTTTTTATTGCTCACCGCGCCGTTTCGCAACTCGCTGGCGCGCGCGCGCGCGCTCGCAGCATGCCCGCGTGCAAAACAAATTATGCAAGCGGATTTTCGTGCGAGAGGCGATGGAGCCAAAACCAAAAAGGAAACGAAAAAAAAAATGAGACAAGCCTGTTCGAGGCGATCCGGGCGATTTACGAGGTGTCGCAACCACGAGAAGCTTCCTCGCCACGCGGACGTAAACAGACGATTTGTAAGCGGGCGCAACGAGCGCCGATTAAAAAATAATGAACGCCCTGGGTTTCGGGGCCGACGAGGGGCCCGGCAATTTCGGTGCCATGGGTGCCGAACGATATTAGCCTAATTTTCGTATAAATTCTGACAGACAGATGGACGGGGACCCACCGGTGGCTCGGCGAATTTCTGCACGCGAAAACACATCGTTTGTCGTCGTTCGAGGGAACGAACGCACCGTGCCTGTTCTCCTTTTACCTCCATTCTAACTATTTATTTTTAATGATGATCGACGGCAATTACAGCTTGCGATCGCTGCCACGGACAATGTGGCATCCTAGTGTCGTGCCATTCTCAATGTCAGCGGCGAGAGGAGGCTATTGTGTGAATGGCTTTCGATTGTTTTTCATGTAGAAACATGGCGCTATGTTAACGTGCAGCAAGGACACATACGTTCACTGGAATAGTCGCTGATCGATAAGATAACGGGAATAGCGAAAGATGAAGTGTGATAAGGTCCAGCCACAGTGGTTATGGCCTATGCTCTGGCGCTCTGTAGTCTCTTTAGGCTGGCAGATAAGGGCTTCGGCTCGCACTGTTTATAGAACTGGCTGGAGAACCGCTGCGACGAACAGTGGGACGAAAATGCCTGATTTATTTGGACATCGGCGAAAATTTAAAGTGTCGAAATTTGGTTCTATAGTTTGATTAAATCTTTAGTGAGTGTTCGTAGCATTAGAAAACACAAAGAAATAAACTTTATATTCGCATTAGGTTTCATCCAATTTTATATGAATCTGAGCTGTATGAAAATTTCAGTCTTTTTCTCTTTCACTTGCACCACTTTAAACAATTATTGCCTGAATCCTATTACTTTATACGTCCTTAACATTTTACATATTACTGAGTATCTTATTATTAATGATTTTGTACAAAAAACAGTCTGAACTAACTTGGATTTCATCACTAAACAATTGTATAAAATAAAAATCCGTTGCACTCGATACTATAATAATTCAACTGGTGATTTAAAGTTTTGCTCAAAGTCGCCCAACGTCTAAAATACCTGGATTTAATCCTTTAATGGTAAGGTTTTAAAAAGTAGAGAAATCACCTGCTACAAACTGCGATTAATAGAATTAATCTATTTCACAGTTCACGAGTTATAACGCAAAATCTGAAAATAACCGGATTTTCAGGGGTGAATTACACGCCCTTAAAGTGAATTTGGGTAGCAAACAAAAATTGCGTTGTAATAAGAAGGACATACCCTACATATTCGCATAGTTTCAGAATTTTTTGATTTTCCGGGTTCGGGATGTTCCCTCGTTATTTGTACAAATCCCAGAATGATTGCAAGGATTTTTTTCTAAATCTCAGTTATTCTACTTAACGTGAATTGAAAGTGTGCAAATCTTTACAATGAAAGTCAAAACCGCTTGGAAATAATTGCCATGTCCAGTTATTGTCCTCAAGTCGTTCCACTGTGCGGCGGCCTTAGCGCGAGTGTAACTTGAAAGAAAGGACCAATTGATAATGCGTAGCGTTTGTCGTTAGATTCCCAAGCAGTAATTGCTTATAAAAGGGCTACTGATATTAAGTGAAAGGCTTCGTTTAAACCCTGAGAAAATATAGTGCCGCGACCACTGCCGTTGTCAACACGTTGAACGTTACCAGCTTTTACGAATTGAAACACATAGCAGGACGCGAGCGAGCAGCGAGGTGTTAACGCGAGGAATGACGAAAGCCCGAGCGTCCCGAGGTACCCAGCCAGCGTTTATTACTTATTACCTGGCGACTTATTAGCGACGGCCATTGTTCGACACGCGCGTATCCATTGCGAGACAAATGCCAAGGTGAGTGGCGCGCGGGATTACGATTGTTGCAACTCCTCGGCCCGTAATTAATATGCGAGGGTGGAGGGGCGCGCGTTAACGTCGTCGTCGGGAATTAACTTCCTAATTAACGAGCGCCTGTGCGCCCCGGTATCACGGTGGCGGTGTTAAAACGAACGAAGATATACACGACGGCCGAGAGGCGTTTCGCGCACCCGCCGCCGGGCGTAATTAGAAAGTAAAGATCATAAATTTTTTAATTGTCACGCCGCCAGCGTATTTAATCGACCGTCCAGCGTACAGGCCCGACGATTTACGAGCGGGCAGCACCCGCGCGCCACGATTTCGGGGTTCGACTTAGCCGTGCCAGGTCCTCAGCGTTCGATGGACCTCTGATACCGGTCTCGTTCGATCTCGATCTCCCTGCCACCGAACGACCGAGCCGCAAAGTTGGAAGAAGCCGCCAGCATGTGCGCAAGATCCATCGAAACGTCCGCCCGAGGAATTCGAAATTGCCTCGGCAAGGGGAACTGGACGGATTTAATCGATCGTGCCCCGACATCCCCATAACTTAGATGCCCCGAGGTAAAGGAGCACCGTCATAACGCAGGGTGTGCGGCGTGTGCATCGCAGCCGAATCGTCCGATCGGTCGGAGAGGATATTTACGAGCGCGGCGGAGCCACCGCTGCCGGTGGTGCATCGCGGTAATTTTCCGGCGACAAATCCCTGCCCATCTGTTCCCTTGCTCTCTTTGCATTCAGCAACACCGTCCGCGGCTCGTCCCAAGGATGGCGAACCGGTTTCCACGCTCTCAGGACACGTCCAGCCTCTCTGGATCTCGCGTTCGCGCATCGTCGATTATCATATTAAATGGACCGGAGTGTTCGCGGTCATTGGGTTGAGGAGGGAATGCCACCATTTCCATCTGGTCTTGTTTCCTCCCTCTCCTCCGCCCGATCGCCTTCCCCTGCCATTTAGTTCGCACTTATTTGGCCCGTTTAACCGAAGATTCCCCCTTAATCCGCTCGTCCCCCCCGATACCCATTGTTCGTTGAAATTCATACGAGGACGCGAGCCCTCCGATTCCCGATACAGAGGATTTACAAACACGCGCCGTCGCACCTGGCATTCGTCGATGTTTGCGTACGGCCCGCGACTGGTAAACATTAATTAACTTGATTAAATATTGATGGGTAAATGGTGACGGTTATTAATAAGCGCGCTACACCTGTAACGCTGCGCTGACAAGCGCGATACTTGCACGCGAGGTTATTGAATTCTGAATGGACTGCCCGTTGATTATTTTCATTTCGCTTCGAGTTTGATCGATGAAAAATTGGGATGGATAAGCGCGGTGATCGATGGGATCCGCGGGATAGCATCCAAGACAGAGGATTTCCATGTTTTCCTCGAACCGTAATAGAAAATGACAAAGAGGCAGGGGATTGTATCCTACGCCACCACTATTTCATCGAATCGGACATTATTACTGTTATTGCTGCTGCACAGTAGAGGGAAAGTCTCGAATCTATTGGAAAAGGGACACGTGGGGCCCTTTGAGTCGCAACCCGCGTCTTTCTCCCTGAATATACGCCAATATTTCTTCGGCCTCGCTTTCATTACCCCACCGACGATCCTTTTGATATCCAGCGATCGATTCCCGGTTGTCAGGGATTAAAACGAGCCCATTGTCTTTTGAAGTCCCCGGCTTTATCGACGGTTACCTATTTTACATTTGGTATTTCACGTGCAGCCACGCGGCTCCGAAGCTGTCGATGAAAAGTACCAACCATTCGGCGACTCTCCTCTTCCCATTGTAACGAGAGAGAGAGAGAGAGAGAGAGAGATGGGCTCGAAGGACGGCGGATTAAAAAATGGTAACGCCCGGTGAAATATCTCCGCGGTGCGTTGGAAAGGGGATAGGCCGAGAGGTCGTTCCACGAGAGTTATCTCGCTCAAATCAGTTAAGTGGCCGTGGTCCTCCGCCTGCGAAGGGAATCCGCAGGAATATTCGTCTCGTTCATTATCATAAGCCACATAACTGTGAATAACAGCCGACGATAACGAACAATCCGGCCCGCCCTCGGAGGAGCGTTTTCGTCCACACCGAGTTTTCCGAATGCGAGAGAGCGGTTATATCCCCGGGCTGTTTGCCGCCGCGATCATGCCCAATAGGTACGAGCAGCGAGAAGGGGCAATAAACATTCCTGATAAACCACTATCAAGCTAATGAGCATATCGTGTTTTATCTGTCGGGGGCGATAAGATTCGCCGCAGGTAAGGCCTTTCCTTGAGCAATCACGAGCCACGAGCATGTTGTCGTCTCAGGGATTTGACCGACCTTGTATACGCTCCTAGATTTTTGCGCGTACTCAAAGCGCTTCCAGAGACTCTCTCCTGTTAACTCTAAGTATTCAAAATCGAGATTTAGCGCGGAGCACTTCAAAGATTTATCCCGCCGAGCGGCACCCGTGTTCAAAGAGGTACACAGACCCCCAGCGGCGCGCCAATTGCGTAGCTGGGGGACAATTAGCCAGCATGAGGTGTGGCAGACGTCGGATTACGAATAATTCCGGCGCGGTTCGGGATTTCCAAGCACGGGGAAGCGAACGAACCAGCGCGACTACAATCGTCATTTGTTCGAGCTGACCACTCTTCGTCGCACCTATTGTGGATAATTCGACTCTCTCTCTCTCTCTCTCTCTTTCCCTCTCTCTCTCTCTCTCTCTCTCTGCGAACGTGGACCATGCTCGATTTGTCGATCCCATGCAGCGACGCGTGTAGCGAGGCCCTCACGGCTCACCGTCGAGGAGGATCCAGTCGGATCCAGTCGGATCTGAATGATAATCGGACGGATGCGATTGATTTATGAATACAGGAATGGCCGGTGCTTACTAGACGAGATTAATCTTCATTACACGACATTATCCCGTCTGGCTGCGTGGACCGGAGGGGTGGCCGCTTCGCCGTAGGCAAACCCGTCGATGATGACGGTCCGTCGAGCATTCTCCTCTTCCCGGCGAAACCACCGCCGACGCGTTGCTACTTGGATTTCGGGCCAGGGCAGCCTGTCCCTAAAACGTCTCCGCGCCTCCGACGAGCAGGCAAGCTGAGAAGATTCTTCCCCGTCCTTTTCCCCTATTTCCATCTTCGAGACTGTTCAAATTTGCTTACGACCGTTAACCGAACCGTGAATTTCGCGGCTGGAAGCACTAATTCTGCAGAGCCTGCGCGGCTCGGGGGTGGGTCTCCTTCAATTTCGGGGAGGGTTGGCAAGCTCTCGCGAGCCGGGCTATTCGATGGGAATCCTTGGGGCCTGCGAGAGAGGCGCGTCCCGAATAGAGATCGTATCGAATTTTCTTC
The DNA here is from genome assembly GCA_963932335.1 of Andrena marginata. Lineage (NCBI taxonomy): Eukaryota > Metazoa > Arthropoda > Insecta > Hymenoptera > Andrenidae > Andrena > Andrena marginata. The sequence continues at coordinate 8,541,496 of OZ010660.1, forward strand.
GCCGCGAGTTCCTTCGGCACCTGTGCCTCCCGCGTCGTCGATACGCGCGCAAAAGGAAAGCTTGGTGGGAGTAGGGGTTGCGAGCCGAGTTGATTCACGGGGAGGAGCGGAGGCCGGGGGGGATTTAAATTTTAAAGCCTCGAGACGTGCTTTTTACGGGCCAACTTGCCGAGCTCTCGAGGATTTTTATTCCGCCAAGTGTCATAATAATGGTGGAAGAGGCGCGCTGCGGCGCTCGATAATGAAACCCTCCTCGCGCATATGCGCGGCACATCTTTGCTCGGGAGAAGGGTTACTTTTGTGAGAATCGACAGAAAGGGAACGAGTGATTCTCTCGATCACACTTCTCGGCCGTCAGCTCGAGGAGCTCTCGTGTCCGCGAAGCTCTTCCCCACTGGCAAGCTCGTGCTGTCATAATTCCGATATCTGAAAGTCGAACGCAGAGAAATCCGGTTCAAGCTATAGATTTATATGTAGACCCTGCACGCGTTTAGGAACGCAGGCAACCAATGCGGCTTCATTCTCGAGATACGATCGCATAGTCGCTGGTGGATTTGCGCGATTTGGGTAGCTCGTTAGCGTGGCGTTTTTTCGTGGCGAAAAAGCGCGGGGCACGCGAAACCGCCGCGATTTCTATTCACGGTGGAGGCGCGCTGCGCCAAGGCGTAATCTACGATCGACCGGTCGAATAACCGTGCCAACGGGATAACGAGCGAGCATCTTCGGGATACGGTCCGAAGATAATTATCTGCCGCCTTGGAAAGTTCTTTTCTGGCGTCGTGCTATTCGAAAGTCCCCGCGCGATAGCCTGTCGCGGTCTGTCATCCTTCCGTGGTAGCGGCCACGAACGCCCGAGGAGACGGACGTGTCCTACCAGGTTTCTCTTCTCCCCTTCGCGGTCCAACGCTGCAATCGTCCCAGATCCGGGCTGCCCTTCGACCTCCACCTACCGCTGATATACACGGCGAGTCACGTCGCGGGGAGATCCGTGCGAGATAACGTTTCTGCTCCGAGACCAACGCGAATCGGGAGGGGACCAACTCGAAGAGGGACACTCGGGCCCCGATGGGAAACGTGCCTACCAGACCCGGCCACCCGATGCACTCTCCACTTTTTTCTCTTCTTTCATTTCGCCCACCATCCGAGCTTTCGAATCCACTACCAGCAACGGACCACGGGATGCCGCGGGAGGCTAGAGGAGCCTGCCTCTCATACGCGATGCTCCCGCCGCTGGGCCCTTCGAATCGCTCGCATGGCGTCCGAGGGACGAGAGGCAAGAAGGCCCGTGGCCAGGGGCCAGCGGAATCGAAGCAAATGCCTTTAACTGGCCCGTATAACGAAGTTATTGACCGAACTCGACCTCGAGAGACCGCCGCTCATCCGTTTCATATTTCTTTCATGGCTGCTTTAACAGAGGGCAGGCGCACAGTGTCGAGGCGTGCTCGAGGAAATTCGCGCCGGGCGTGCATCTGCTCTCGGCTCCTTCACTGCGAATGATACCAGCGACACTCCCGCCCGCAACACCGTGCCTGTGCACTGTTGCGGAGTGGCCTGGACGGAGTCGCTGTGGGGAACAGACGGCCGGAGACGCTGAGAGGCCGAGATTCCAAGGAAAAGCCGCTGGCCGGGGTGGAAGGGATCGAGGTCGAGCCGATCGCCGGGCCCTTCATGCGGCCGGATTGCCCTTATCGGGTAATTACGAACGAGGAAGGAGCTGCAGCGGGCCCGAGGGGCACGGCGAGGGGTACGATAAAGGTGACGTTGCACCTAACCGCGCGGCATCTGCCCTAGGAAGGTTAAACAGCTGGGCAGAAAGAGGTAGGGCGAAGACCTGCGCCGGGAGGGCGAGAGACAGGCGATCACGGGAAGAGAGAGGGAGAGGGAAAGGCGGATAGAAAAGGGCACGGAGGAGTAGGAGGGGTGGGGGGAATAAATAAAGACAGAGGGACGAGGCGAGAGGAGAAGAGGTCTAAGTCCGAAGGTTCGTAGCCCGAAGTGCGGATAAAGAGAGAAATATGGCGAGCCGTAGAGGTGGGGGGGGGGGGGAGAAAGAGATCGTCGAGGAGGGAGGTACAAAGAAGGACGGAGGAGGGGCAGAAAAGGGAGGAAGGGAGGTGGTGGAGGGCTGCATGGAAAGGGGCGATAAAGGCATGGAAAAGGAGTTGGCAACGTTGCCCGGTCGATAGAAGAGTGAGATTTGCGAGGTGCGGCAACCTCGCGACCCGTCTGCTTTAATACAGTGACTCTCATTCGACCGTCCCGCGAGCCCGTCCACATTGACCACCTTCGCACCGTAGCAGAGTCACAGAGACACTCCGATCTCGTTCGATCGAGTGCAACAAATGATTCCCGAGCTATAGACAGCTTTTCCAGATGCTCCTGTTTCCATCGGTGTCTGGCGTAGTGTTTCGTACGGTGGTTGAGCACCGTGTACATCGATGCAGGTTGCACGTTGCTCCGCGCTGCATAGTTTTGACTGGAGGTTCACTGTTCCCGCTGTCAATGCTGTTTCAGCTTTTTCGCCGACTATCGTGGACAGAGTGCTCCTCTCGAACGGAGTACCGATCCGGTGATTTCACGCGTTTCGATCATTCCCCCGGAACATCTGTTCCCTGTCGCCCCTCGCGCCGTCGGCGAACCTCGCGATAAAACATTAATTTACCGGAAACCGCTCGATTATCGAGGGGAAAAACGCTTTTCCTTCGCCGTACTTGGGGGTAATAAATAAAGGACATCACTGGCACAGTCCTCGACTGAGAATCTATTTTTTCACCGCGCAGAACTTTGGTTTTCAAGAGCAAGGTTCCAAATTCCAACCCCCCCCCCCCCCTGTTCCTTGCCTTCCCTCAAATATGAACAAAAAACAGAAGACCCTCGGTAAAACGGTACCTATCCTGTACGGTGATAAAGGGTAAAAAGAATCGCGCGCGGTTGGAGTCGAAAGGAAGAAAAGAGCTCTCGATATGCAGCAATCTGGGAATAATTCACTCCGCGGGGAATTTGGAGGATTCGTAATTGGAGGACGCCGGCTGTCTCGGCGGTGGCAATGGCTCGAGAGCGTCTTTGAAGGGGTCTCGTTTTACCTACTGATCCGCTATTCCGTTTCGCACGAACGCAGCCAGCGCAGCACGCGACTAAATCACACGTGACGCAAATTGGCACCGCGCTTTGATCGCCTCGGCGATCGCGAGCAGGCCCGTCACGGCTGCACGTGCATCCGGGGATTTTGTTTGGTAATTTAATCTAGAATCCCCCCTCCCCCTGCCAGCCCCGTGTTTCGCGACCGATGGAAATTAACGTGTAAATAAATTCGCCTGGCACGGGGGTGCGGGCGTTGTGGGTGGCGGAGCGCGATACAACAAATACGTTGGAAAGCACGCGCGATATCGTGTATCATTGCCGCGTCCGATTCGGCTCCCGGACCCGAAACCTTCCTACTCCTCTGCTGTTTGGCAGCTACAAAATAGGATGCCTCGGGCGTTATCGCGCCGAGGGCATGCACGTACACGCGTCGCATAGTCGTAGGCAGACGTCGGACGAAACAGTGAACAATGGTCGCAATTACTTTGGACGGACAGCCTCGCAAACAGCGAGTCGCCGATCGTAAGTAACTATTTCCTCGGGAACGCAAGATCCACGGGCAGGGAAAGGGCGAGCGGGAGGCGTGCACAGGAAACGCGTAATTCCAAATAAGTTCCGCAGGTGCACAAGACTGTGACGCGCAAAAACAGAAATGGCCAGCAGCCTGTTCGCTTAGACGCGCGATAAGTAACAACGCGAAGCGACTTTTTAAACTATGCAGAATCGCGTAAACTAAACGCTTCGGCTATTAGACAGGCGAGGGAGGAGGGAAGCCAGCTGATGTACGTGAAATCGGTAGTACGCGGCGGAGCGGGGTGTAATGGGAATCGATCAGGATCGATTTGGGTGCCGTGAACGAAGATTATTCACGTGCATCGTGGTGCAGCGATATTTCAGCGTCGCGAACGGGTCGTCGCACACCTCCGTCTCGCAGCTAACGGTACGCGTAATCGAAAATAGCTTCGTGACGTCACGGATGCCTGTGATAAAACGTAACGACACCGAGCGGCCTTTCGCCGATCGATCGATCTTCGCCCCTGTGGCACGACGAACGCTCGATCCATCGGCGAGATCGGAGCCAGGACACGTCAGGAGGCTCTAGGATCCAGGATCCAGCCTTACTCGAGCGCACTTACTCAAAGTCAAGCGCCGATACGCGTGGGGAGGTTGAAAAAATAAAAGAAAACCGGCGCAACACCTGCGCACAATTTACAGAAATCTCTGCGCGGCATCATTCTCACGGTGTTGTACCATCGCTGCTGCAACATATTTTATATTCTATCGAGCGCGCACGATCGGCAGGGCGATTCTTATTGAAGTGACCGACGCGATTCTCCGCGATTATTAAGCATCGGGGTGCCTGGAAAATCTCTCCGTCAGCAGGCACACCGAGGATGTCTCGGAGAGATGTAGCAGAAGCGATAAGTGGCCCCTTTTCTAGCAAATATTATTCCAATCGCAACTGCGGAGTCTCTTCTACGATTGCAAAGTTCGTGCAAGTGGATGTGGCCAGGACCCCGTGTGCCAGGCGATTTAGAAGCAGGCTACTTCCTTCTTCCTTCCTCACTTTTGAATTTCGAGAAGCAATTGCTCCAGGAGCTCTTTGAAAAATCTTCCGGTGCTTCGGGGATATTCTGAAAAGGCAGTTGGCCTAGTGCTTTCAAGGGCCAATGAAGCGGAACCAAGCACGCTCGATAGAAAAGAGAGAAAGATCGCGTGGAGGGAGAACGGTCCGACTTGTCAGAGCTAAAATCACGGTTTTTTAGGCAAACGTTTTTCCTGCCGCTCCAACACTCGCCAGTCTGCGTGCGACTGACATTTTTAAGGGGACCGTAGAGCCACTTTCGCGATCACCCGTCCCAGCAAGAACGCACTGTGTCCGATAATCAACATTTTCCCGCCATGCACCGCAAACGAGCTCGGGAATTGGAAGATCATTCGTCTTGCCCGGTCGCTCGATGAATTTCTAATTGCTAGATAATAACGCTTAATCGACGCGTTTGCGGGAGAAGGTTGAGCGAAAGAAACTCGCTGGATCCGAAGAAAGAATCCCGTCCGAGTCGTTTATTAATGCCAGACTGTTGCAACGCTTGATCGATCCTGCGCTTTTCTGCGACCTATTGAAAAGTTCCCTATCGCCGCAACAATAACTGACCGCGCAGCATTCGCAGCCACTCCGAATTATCAAAGGCTTTCGATCCTGTTCACTTGGATCTTTGCGCGCGGCTTCTCCGTCCGACCAAGGCAAACCTGTTCCACTGTGTCTACCGCGTGCCAGGTCAATCTCTCCTTGTTTCCTCCTTTGTGGCCGTACCTGCAGCGGAGCACGCGGCGCCCGGAAAACTGCGCGCCGAAACCAGCAGCGACGCGACGCGGGGCGGATAAAGCCGCCTGAATAATTCAAAGAACAAAAAATCTCAGCCGGTCGCGATTCATCCCCTCCGTCGCACGAACCGTAATAAGGGTAAACTTGCACCGTTCAAGGGACACGCGTTAAGCCCTGGAGTCTCTCTGGCTTTCATACCACGCGATATCGGGCTAGTTTTTCTCTGTCCCTTTTATTCGCCGTTTATCCAGATAAAGTGTCGTTTGCCTTAAGAGGGCGATAACGAGCACGTACGTACGCGACGGGCGTGTACACAACGGACACCGCGCGGGATCGATACGCCTACCGCTTTCGTGAACGTTGCAATTTCAGCTGCGACGATAGCGACTGACCCTTTTCCGCGGCACACGAACGCGTCCCTGAAAAATTACAATTCCTCCCCCGGCAGCAAGCAGCCCAGAAATTACGCTGCTGCAGAATGCGGTGACCCCATGAATCTTCGCGAGGCCTCGCGTAATGCCCTCGGCTCGCTTAGATTGCTTAGATTCCGAGATATAAAAAAAAATGCATCTAATAGTAGGGCGAAAGGTCGCATAAATCGCCTGGATCGTGACACGTCGCTCGACGGAATTCCAACCAAGCATTTGGGCAGTCTTCGCGAAGTTTCGCAGTAGGAAAGAAGGGCGAGGCTTTTTATGCACAGTACAATCAATCACCTGATATCATCGACCCTTGCCCGCGGTCTACTTTAGGTATTCGGCAACCGAGCGAAAACTCCTGCTGAATTGTGCATTCGGAGAAAAGCGAAAAAATCGGCAGGTGTCTGCCGACACATCGGCGTTAATTGAATATTCCACCGCGAATATCGCGCGGCGACGGCCCAGCCGCTGGTATGAATGACGCTTAATACGTTTGATAAATTGCCAGGTCCGCGATAGAGCGTAGCCGTGTATCGGGGTCCGGCAACTCGTTAATTTTTAACAAGGAAATAACAACTGTGTCAGCGGACACTAGCGACAACGCGATATTCGCCTCGTGCATTTTTCAGCACGTCCGCCGCGGGCGGAATCGCGTTACATTCGATGAGTTTTATTATTCGCGGAGCTCGTTCCGCGAGGGGAACGGCTGCGCGACTTGGCGCTTGATTGCTCGACGACCGAGGGAAGGCACTTGGCTGGCTTCGCTGAAACGTCGGAAAGTCTCGGGAGCGGCGTGTAGGACTGAGATGGATGGCAATAACGCGGGGGAAAAATACGGATATCGAGAGCTGCTATCGAGGGATTCATCGCCTTCGGTAGTTTTCCAAGGAGCTCGCGGTAGAATGGAAGTAAAAACTTAAAAAGAAATCGCTGATAGCTCGGAGCTTCGGGGAGCTTTTAAGCCGCTGCCAGTTGCCAGCTCAGCTGCTGGAAATGCTTTACCGTAGAACGGTCAGCGAAATCCTCCGCCTCCGGCCTCCCCGCCCGAAAGCGAGAAATCGCGAGCTTTCGCCCGGAAGAGAGACTCCAAGCCACGCGGAAAATGTCGCGTAAACAAGGTAAGCCGTGTTCTAAGAGAGGAGAACTGTCGGAGGAAACGAGGCGGGGTTACGTGTCGAGAGTTAAATGCCAGACGATGTCCAGTATTGGTATTCGCTGGCGGTTTCGAGACGATATCTAGCCAGGAGTATTATTATATTCGCGGGTCTGAGGAGCGCGGAGACAAACAGCTCGATTAATATTCCAGCGAAGTCGCGGCGCAAAGGACAGTCGGCTGGAAGGATCACTCCACTTTTCAAGTCCGGTTCGAAAGAAACTGTTGCCCGCGAGGAGTTCAGTGTCCGGAGCAGCGGGAGGTCGTGGAGCGAAGACGAAGAAATCCGTCGACGGCCACCGGCGAGCGCAGCAGGCGTCGACTTGGTTTTTTGGCCCGATGAAAGGCAGAAACGTCGCGGTATGGGAGCATCGAATTTCCATAGGGTGGCAGAGTTCGCTGGGACCGATCCTCCCGTCTTTCTCGGGGATAAAGCGTTAATTATTACTAATTCGACACTATGCGCGAAGTTACTCAAGAAACTACACTCGGCGATCGTAAGACTATGCCAATGATACGATCGGCGAATCGAGTTCAGCGCAACGTTGACTCCGCTGTATGCTAATCAGCGGCATTACTCCAGCATTGTGCCGACACCTGCCCGGTGTCGAATTTCGAGCCGCGAGGTGACGACGAAATGTTTCTATTCTGCTGTCAGAAGCGTGCAAGGGTGTGCCCGGAGGCGGGGGGGAATCTGACCGTACGTCTGTCGTGGAAGGGTGTCGCGAGACGCGGAGGGGCACGGGGGGGGGGAAGCAAATTGCTGGCAGTTAAGCGCTATTAACGGCATCTTCTCGAGTTTCCTCTCCAATAATTAACCCCAACTCCATCGGCAGCGGAGGAATCACCGATGCAAAATCGAATTAAGGAGCGATGTCGCGCGGCTAATTGGAAGGCACGAAGAATCGTGCGAGAGGCGAACGGGGTCCGAAGGCTCCCGAAGACGGAAGAGGCGGAGAGAGGGTTAATGATAAGGGAAGATCGGGTTTGACGGACAGAAAAGAAACAGCAGGTCGGCGAAACTGTATTTCGCCTTCAGCCAGCTTCCTAGCCAATCGGAGGCGGCCTTCAACGGTTTTGCTCTTCTGCCCGACGCGGGGATATCGATCTTTCCTCTTTCCCAGGAAAAACGAAAGAGAAATGTATCGAGGTCGAGCGTAAAGGCCTGCTTAGCTCGGTAAGCGAGTAGAAAAGTTGTTTGGAGTGCATACTGTTTCGGAAGGACTCGAAGGCGCGACAATTTCATCCGCGATCCTCAAAGCACGAAACCCGTGCCGAGGATGCTTCGGGCCCTGCGAAACTATTCCTAAGCTCACCTTGTTTCCATACCAGGCACCACGGGAAGGTCGCCGCGGTGCAAGCTACAGCCGTACGACGATGGGAACCTCGACGGGAACGGGACAAGGTGTCTTCGAGGCGTTCCCGCTGCCTGAAGCTGACGACGACGTCTCTGGCGACGGTGCCTATAGTGATGCTGTCGGTGCTGATGATGATGGAACGGAAGGTGGATCCTGTGGATCGCGCTGGGCAACCGCCAGCAGAGGACATACGGCAGCGTGAAATCAGGCTTCACCTGCACCAGGGGGAGCAGACGGTACTCGACTCCACGTGGATGAAAGGACACCGATCGGCAGTTATCCTCGCTCGATCCGTGCACCAGCAGACGATCCTCTCCGCGGAGGACGTTGTAGTCGCGCCAGCAATGGTCACGGGGTAACATGTCACGAGGACATCCCTGGCAATATAGAACTACCGTCCTCTGGCGCGTCTCGTCGTCATCTCGACGCCGCGGCCCGGCTCTGCTTCCCAGCGATGGTCCTTCGGGCTTGAAGACACGGTCTCGTGGCCTTTTTCCTTGCGCTCGTTCACAGAAGGCAGCCTCAGAGAGAAGTGGGATCGAAAGAGCCCTGCAGAGTCACTCTATCGAAGTCCTTTAAGTTGCTTGGCCGGTACCAGCGCAGGTACGAGGTACTCAACGCTCTCGAACCACCGCGTACAATAGGAACGAGACGCACTTGAAACGCTGTCGAAGATCTACGAACGGTGCCCGCGAGTAGTCTAATTCGCGAAGTGCACTGCCCTCGATCAGGGAACGGAGCCGACGAGTCGCGAATTCGACTGGCCATCGGCGAGACCCGTCAGCATCGGCACGGAGAACACCATCGTCGTGGGGCCAGCCGCGGCGGCCGAGTAGCTTGGTATTTTTGCGGAGCGAGGCAGGGCTGGAGAGGGCGTCGAGAGGTGCCCGGCGACACTCCCTTCGCGGCACGACACTCCGACCTTACATCGACTCGCACACGAGCGGAGCCGAGGCCGGCGAGCTGGCGAGAGCGAACGAACCCAACGAACGAACGGACGTGGAACGAAAGCCGGGAGAGGAAGGAACACGCAGCCCCCGAGGAGGATCCGCGCGGCACGCCGCGCCACGAATTTCAAACTGGCCTGCGCGCGCGCATCTCGACGCGCGAAACTGCCGGCCAAGGCGAGGCTGCGCGCAAAAAGAAACGCCGACGGACGGGGCGCGGACGCTGTACCTCCGCGAGAGCCGGCTCTCCGTCGTCGGCTCGTTAACCGCGGACCGCTCGAATCACGTGGCAAATGGACTTTTTCTCGCCGCCGCGTTTCCTCCAGGCGAGCGGGCGCTTCCCTCGCCGCGATTAAGTATTTTATAACGAGTAACGAGTTTCTTATACACCGCAGCTCTCTTTATCACACCTCTGACTCGTCGCGGCTGGCGAGGAAACGTTCTCTAGCCGAACATTCTGATTTAGATGAAACGTTGCGCGGGTTCTCGGATCGGGAACGCTTTCTTACGAGATACTCTGAGACGTGAGTGATGTGTCGGGAACCATGGCTGCAGCGAACGTGCTAACCATGGAAGTAAGTTTGGTTTCCTTGGCCCGCAGCCTCAGTTTACTTAGACTCCATTTAGCAACGTCTAAATGTCAGTCCAGAAATCACGCGGCCCCGCTAATATCTTCTGCTATCAGCGGTCAGCTGGAAATTCAGCCGTATCCTCGTGACTACCAGTAACTGCGCCAGAGCTCCAGATCCCTGGCAAAAGTCAGAGAAACCAGGCTTCTCCTCTTTTTATGGCCGTGAAGATTTTTACTACCATCGATCGATGCTATTACGGTTCCATCGACTCGCCTCTGGCAAGCCTCGATTGCCTCCTCGCATCCGTTGGCCCTTTCGCCGATGAAAATCAGAAGTCCCAGCCGTCGCCCCGATGAATTTCGCGATAATTTTCAATCGACCACCGCCCAATATGCAATTAGGCGTGTCGATTCGCGGTGGCGCTGACCACTAATGAGCCGGGCGCGGAATTTCAATCGAGGGCTCGTCAACCGGCCGATCTCGCGTTATCTCGGTTTAGAACGCGATGCTGTTGCACCTGCCGCGACGCGACCGTGCTGAAATATCTCCGAAGGGTTGGACAGGAGGGTGAACGGTCGCGTGGGTCGTTTACACCTGCCTCTCCCGATCCCCTCGTGCCACCTGTACAGGTGCTAGCTAATGCCGTCACGAATCACTGACCGTCGTGACTAGTTTATAACGGCGGGATTTACGAGCTTGTCTTCCTAGAAACCTACTCGCACAATTGCGTGACGATGCACAGATACCGTGTACGTAATTCGTATTATCAATCTCAAAGTACGTGCCTCAAAATTTCTCGATTTCTCAAGGATCCCCAGGCTTTCCGAATCCTCGTCAAATTGGGTCAGAAATTCCAACCGCGTCTAATGCCCCTGCTTCCATGAAACGTCGCGACGAGCCGATCAATTTATCGGGGCGGAGAGGAGTGGAGCAAAGGAGAGAAAGGTGACTGTCCTTAAGAGGACGTCTCCGAGCGACCTTCATCCGAATCGATCGACGGCGTGGTTCATAAAGCATCGGGAATCTCTTTTTCTCGTTCGTTACTGACAACTAGCTATCACGCGGTGCCCGAGCGGCGCATAATCGCTCGTTACGCCGAGGACTAATTGGTAACGAGGAGATCGCAACGGGAGATAGCGAGTGCGATCGTCCCGATCGCGAAAGTACCCTTTCGACGCGCCGCTACAGAGAGGGAGAGAGGAGGAGAATGGAAGGCGAAGAATTTTCAATTATTGCCGCGGTAAAATCGAGGAGCTCGTGCTCGCTAATTATCGGCGGCGTTCCTACCCCCCCCCCCCCCCCCTTGGTAAATGGATCTCCGCGTTCACTCCCGTTAAAGCGCGGATCTTCGACGACAGCTTCCTAAACGTTCTCCCGCGGTGTTTTCGCTGGGATCGACGGGGCGTAATGAACAGGTTACGACGCTTGTAATATCGCGTCAATGCGCGGGCTTAGACAATCGTGGACGCTGCCCGAAGTTTAATTATGAACGGTAAGCTGGGAGCGTTTCGACAAGGAAATCTTTCGCGTGCAAACGTAAACAGGTACGACGGCAGGCACGAGGCTTTGAGAGCCACTCGTTAAATATCGATACGTTAGATAACGCGAACGCAAAGCGATAGGATCAAACAGCCCTGTTTCCATGCGGTGCTCGGAAGTGTGCGCCAGAATTCTATAGCAACGGCGGTAATACGATAATGTTACACGGGTCGTGGCATAAATCGCCCGTTAAATATGTAGGGACACTCGCGGGGAAATTGTCGGGCCTATTATTCGTTCCCTTATCGATATTCAAGGAAATTGGAGGGCAGTCAAGACTTATTTCTCTGTTTGCAAACAGACCGGATTCAGCTACGGTCATCCGCTATTTTTGAAGAAGACAAGCCGTGCACAGGCGCGCAGACTTCGCGAGGCAGCCAGCACTCGTTCCTTTCGTCTTGGATCCCCTTAACACGTCCAGAAGCCGAGGAAAGCGCGTTTCGCGAACGGGGAACAGCTGCCCTTGCCTGGTAGCCCATGCAAAATCGAGCCCGATCGTGCAACAACGGCCGGAATCGCGCGAACGCGAACAACAAAGGCAGGGATGCAGAAATCTGCATGCCCCACGTCGCACGGATACGTGATGTCCTTACGAACAGGCCTGCGCTGGGCTGCGCTGCCTCTGTGCTTGTCTGACAGTGGAAAGCATGCATCCGGACGCGGTAAAACCTCTCGGCAAACAAGCGTGCACGCTCCCCGGCGAATACGAAAACGGGAGGGGCAGGGGAGGGGTGCCAGCAGCGGCCAGGCCCGAGCTGGTTCGACGAATTTCGAGTTAACCCGCACGCTCGCAACATCTTAAGTCGGACAGCGCATTTCTGCGCTCGCAGTTGCGGTGGCTTTTCTAGGGCGACATTCGGGGCAAGTCTGGCGCAAAGTATCACGGGCTCGAAGGAATTAAAAAAGCCGGTAAAGGAGAGTTAAAGGGCGGGTAAAAGGGGGACGCAGGGTAGAAAGTTTTTATCAGTGGGTGCCCTCGACGACGGCCCTGGGCGTCGAGCGCTCCGACGCCTCCTCCGTCGCCCAAGGGCGGCTCGGGTCGTCGAAGCTACCCTCGCGCGACCATTGGCTCCCCTCGTCGCATGCGCGCCGTTGAAAACTACTCCTATTGATCCACCGCCGCGTTCCCTCCTCCACACTCTGCGCCCCTCGCCCAGCTTCACTCCGCTGTCTCTCCCTCGCCCCATTCTCCCGATCCTTTTTTCCTCCATCCCGCTCGCCCCCTCTCGCGGCAAGGACACCCCCGCGCACGCAAAATCCACCGAGATAGCGAGCTGGATCTCCGCGACTGCCGCTAGTCGCCGCGCCGTCGGCTTCCCCTTTCAACCCTGCCTCATTGTTTTTAGGCGCCCGCCGAGCCACGGGCGTCGACGTCGCCGCGCCGCGGAGCAACCCGGGGAAAGAATGCGTTCCTGGGTCTCCGAAGGCGTCTGTCCTGGTTTTTGCGCCGGATTCCGAGGCGAGCGGCGCAATTCCGACGGAGGGTAGCGGTTGCTCGCATGGGCGAGTCGAGGGGGCGAGTTACGGAGCAAGTGGAAGGAACGAACAGTGGGAACTGTAAGAGAAGATCGGGCAGAGCCGTTGGGACCGGGCAACTGCGAGATCGATACCGCGGAATAAGGGGGCAGCTGCGGGAGCAAGGCGAGAGAATTAAAGAAATCGTGTAGATTTCTGGGGGGAAGTTCCCTTTTCAATCGCGCCACTGTCGTCCGAGGTTTGAAGTCCGTGGTAAGACGGTCCCTTTCTCCTTAAACTGTCCGTCGTTAAAGGCGAATGAAATCACGATTTCCTTCCAGGCACTCTTTCACCCCTTTCGCAGCGCCGACGACAGAACTCTCCTGTAATTATTTCAGCTCCGCGAGGATCCAATTTCCACGGGCGGTAATATCGATTAAAGTCGGCCTCGCGCGACATCCCGGGCGAGCGAGCGAAGAAAGAGGAAAGGAAATCGCGGCGGCCTCGCCCCCCGCCCCTCCGCCGTCCCATTGCAGCCCTGTCTGGAGTTTTTCTTTTCGTGCATTTACGGCCAACACTCCGAACCACGTCGCCACCCCACAGCGAACACGGTTGGAAAAAGGGACGGGCCGATTCGATCAAAACGATATCGTGGCTCGTTCTCGCGAAGAGAGAATCCTCCTGGCTCGGAGAGCCCTCTCGTCGTCTTCTTTCCCAGCCCCGTGGTCGTCGATGCTCGCCGCCCCGGTATTTTTTGCATGCAAATTGGAGTTAAAACACCGCCCAGAGCCGCCGCTAATTTCGGGCGCCAGGGCTGCGTTCGATGAAAGATTTATGCAGAGGGGCAGAGAGGCGCGGGCTGCAGGACAGTTTCGCACGTACGCGAGGTATTCGCTTCTCTTTCGTTTGCCCAGAGGAGCTGGATTCTTGGGCGTTCTCGTTTCTTCGAGCACGAGACAAAGACGGAAGGCGAAGAGTTTTTCTGCTTCTCGATGAAGTCGATGGAGGATGGGGCGGTTTCTCCGCTAAGGAAAAGCAGAGGTACACGAGTGGCTGAGGAAGACAAGTCCACGGAACGCGGCAGATTGATTATTTAAGAGCCGCGGCGATCGCGCGGAAAATCGAACGCCGCTCCTCTATTAAAGGGGTAGTGGACTATTCCAGCTTCAGAATATCGATTACTTTCTTTTTTTACTGATTTTGAAAGTCTTATCCTTTATGAAAATTTTAAACAAAATCTCACGAAGAAATTCAAATAATTGTCGAAGTTATAGCAGCGAACGTAATTGAGTGCACCGTCGAGTAACGGCCTCGCAGAGCAGTATTGGGATAGGGCATTTAAGGGGACATTCTACTCTGTCGGCCGAAAAATCGGCCACTTTTCGGTGATGGTTTTTATAATAAAATAAACATTTAACGTTTCCGAATTTCTGAGGGTGAATTCTACCACTCTTGAAATACAAGAAAAAATCTTTGTTCTTTCATTTGTTTATTTCATTTGTTTACAGAAATATTTCGCAGTGAAGTTGGCGGCTTCAGAATTTGACCCCTTGCTGGCGGTTGAAATTTCGGACGAGTGGATAATCAGAAGTGAAAGAACCAAAGATATGTCTAATTCGCAGGAGTATGGTTATCTCGCTTTCCACGAAAGAACAATTTTGGACCAAGATTATTACAGTGTCGGGCGATCAAAGTTGAAATTACCGAAAGTGACACTCCTTTTCTATATTTAATTGATACAAAATGTGGGGAGATATTAAAAATCTTAAGATATTTATGGTTAGCGAGATAGCCATACTCCTGCGAATTAAAAATATGTTTGGTTTTTTTATTTCCGATGATCCAGTCGTCCGAAATTTCAACCGCCAGCAAGAGGTCAAATTCTGAAAACGCCAACTTCACTGCGAAACATTTAAGTAAACAAGTAAAATAAACAAACAACAAAGCTTTTCTTGTATTTCAAGAGTGGTACAATAAACCCCCAGAAATTCTAAAACGTTAAGTGTGTATTTCATTATAAAAACCATCCCCGAAAAAGTGGCGGATTTTTCGACCGAGGGAGTAGAATGTCCCCTTAACTTTGAAGCCGGTTTTCTCGAAACACCATTTTCAGAAACGGTGCACGTCATAACCCTTGAACCAATGAATATTTTCACTTGAAATTTTAACTGGACATGCAGAATTCCATTTTCTATCGTGCAGAAATTCCATATCAACATTGGATGTTTGTAAAACATTTTATAACTGATTATAATCGATTTTTCCCCGTAAAAATGTGGAGAAAAATAGATTCGCGTGTAACTTCCACAATTTTTGTTCAAATTCATCAGCAAGTTCCCAGATTGTAAATATTTGGGTATAGAATAATCACCTCGAAGCATTTTGCTTTCAGATGATTGTTTCATCTGAATCGATGTACACCACCTGCAGCGGCGTGCCGTACAGGACTATCTTCAATGATTAATAACTTCGACAATTTTATACATTCCGACGATTTTTTTTGTAAATACTCGCAACCGTGCCTACAATAGATTGTCAGAAGCACGACTATAACGATTATTTGGTATCAAAGTAATTTAGCGTCAAAGAAACTAACGATTTTACGTATCCAATAGTCCACTACCCCCTTAAGGGGCAAGGTAGACTGGAAGAAAAATAACAAAGCTTTAGAAATTCGTCCCGCGTTTCTACCATTTTCCCCCAACCCCTTGTCCGTGCAGATGAACTCACCCCCTCGCGTTTCGATCGACGATAAACGAAAACAGTTTTTACTCGCCTGGCTTCTGTTAACCAGAACGATGAAACAAGAACACGCTGTTGTATTTTCGTGTTTACTTCTCTCTCTCTCCCTGTTTCCTACCCCGTGGACGCGTATGCTGAAATCGTGTCTGCAATACCGCCGCGAGGACAATCGATACCACGAGTGGATTCGCCGTGCCGGTGACGGTCGCAATTATTTCCGACGCGTAAGAACGACTCGCAGATTGAAATTGCGAAATATTTTTGAGCGATTCGAGGCGGGTCCGACGAGCGAGCAGCACGGCAGCGCGCAAATACCGAGGCAAGGGCTCCCTTCCGTCGAAAATAAGCCACGGGGATGAAAGGGTGGGCGAGACGGTGCACAAAGTAGTGGCAAGGGTGAGTGGCTCCATGCAAAATGGCCCTGTCTCTCTCTCTCTCTCCCCCTCTGATAATCTCCCTCCCGATATCCTCCCTTCTCGATCCGCCGTCCGCATCGAGGCATTGTTCCCATGCTCTCTTTTTCTCTTTTCCACTCTTTTCCTCCCTTTTTCTCTCCCCCTTTCCTCGCCCGCCGGGACGGGAAAGCCGAGAGCGACGTCATTTTTCAAAGTGACGGACGTCCGGGATGCGTATATATTTCCCGAAGGGCGCGAGGGCCGCGATAGCATCCAGTTCGAAGCTTCGATAGCTGCTGGAATTCATCCGGCGATGGCCGAGTAACAGCCCTCCAGTTGGAAATATTTCTCTCGGGCTCGGAGACGCGGAAAACTGGGCTGTCTGGAGAATGCATCATCGAGGGGTGATCGATGGAACCCCGGCCTGTGGAAAATTAAGGGACGATCGACTAGCTCGTGCTTCAATTCCGTTCCGTGGACTTGTCCAGCAGCAGAGTTATCCAGATCGACGTTAGACTTTAAACTCCCGGCGTCCACTAAACGAACGAAGCGATTCTGATCGAACGAATATCATCCCTCCTACCCGCAAGGTTCTCCGCGCGATGACTCGATGCTTTCTCGTTCCATCCGAATGAAAAGGCTCGGCTGAAACGCTGCGAACAACGCGTCGCTTCCGCGTGTCCCTCTTTTTATCGTCCCGCCCTCTGGCCGTCTGTCGATCGATGTACATACGCGAAAGGGTGCATGTAAAAACCCGAGCAATCCCGTTCATTAATATAAATGGCGGATCGCGGAGAAGGAAGGACGAAAAGCAAGCGAGGGTCGGATGCAGCGGCAGAGGATCCTGCGGAGAGGACCGCCGACGCGGCTTTCACGAGGGGTCGCGTTTCCAGCAGCGTGGCGGAGTTTTTTAGCCATCGATCGGGGGTGCACGTTCACGTGCGTGGAACGGAACACGCACGCGTGAAAATCGAGCCCGGGGTTGATGGTCCTCGCGGTGTGCCCCGCGGAGAGAGAGGGGGGGGGGGTGGAGGGGTCAGCTGGCGTTCGTTAAGTATAACACTTTGATCCGCGCATTTTTCGTTATTACGGCTGCGGGGCTCGCTAATTCGCCAGCGTCGAAGCCCACCAATATCCATAATTGCCCCGCGCTCCTTTCAGAGCCTTTTCGCGTGCTTCACTCGCTTCCACCCTCCGATACCCTCCTGCATTCGTCGCTCGAGCGTTCAGCGGATGAATCAACCACAGTGTACAGCAATTTCAAGACACTCGTCGCATCCCGCGGGGGAGCGGAATATATTCGTCAAGTATCTCGATTGTCCCGGTGCATTCTGTGAGAGAGTCGAAACAGGGGTTGCTGATTTGTCAGCATTGAAAGCGTCGATATCTGTTAATTGGATGGACGGATGACACAAAGTGGAATCGTAGCAGCTTCCAGGTTCTTCCACAGCACAACCGGACTACTAATCCCGCGCAACTTTCTATTCACCGCGGGCAAATGCATATTATTATTATTTTTATTATTATTAAATGTCTTTATATCACCATTATAATTAAGATTACAATGGCGAGTAGGCGAGGTTCAGCATTAACTGCTGCTCTACAACCTAACCTAAAAAGCCGTTGGGAGGTAAGAAAAGGAAAGAAAACAAAATAAAATAATATGAAATACAATGAAATAAAATATTCATGAGCCTGCATCTTGATTTCCTAAGAAGTTGGACGATAATCTGTCCAATCCTGTGACGCATCACGCGGCGATGTGTCGCAGTGAACGTCAAAGAAGATGATTCCAGCAACGAAATCCTTGATAATGGCTCGGCCTGTCCGATATTGTCTGACGATGCCGGAGGTGGCCCGAATGTGTCGACCGCGATCGAGGGCGCCAAGTGCCCGTCCAAGTGTCCATGCTCGGGAAGCGGACGAAATTCAGGCAATTAGAGGGAGTGTCTCGACCCGAGAAGCTCTGTCCCGATGGCGGAAACGCGCGAAAGAAGAGAATTAATCCTGCAGATGAGTCGCAGGTAGTTTGCACGGAGAAACTTCGCTGCTGAATTTTTTATTCCGACGCTGTCCCCCAAGCTCAACGTCCCAGCGAGACCAGTTAATTGACACTTCGCGAGCGGGACAAGTTTTTCCGCGCCGCGGACGCGTTTAACGGCGCCCAAGATAATTAAATTCAACATAATAAAGCAGGCGATGGAAAATGCAGGAAGAAGTGGTGGCATTGGTCTGCCCTGTCAGCGGCAAAGTTTACTCTGCACCCGTGATTTTCATTTCAGCTAGCCTCCTTCTCTTTGGCTTCGCGTTAATCGATCTGTTTCGGGGGGAGGATTACTTTCCATCGACGCTGCGCCCAGCAGCGCCTCGAATAATAAGCTAATCCGACGTAATGAGGTAAGAATAAGAAGGCGGTCGCGGCTGGGTTGCCGGAAGAGACGAGAGGGACTCGGGTAAAAGGACCTCTCCTTATCTGTCGCGAGCTATGGAACGAGATGCAGGAAAATAGGCGAGCTGCTCGGAGGAAACTTTCCGAGAGATTTCTTATCAAAATGCAAATCCACCGACCAACCTCTCCGATTTTCTTCTGCCAGCCTTCCTCCCCACCTGGTTGCCGCGGCGAGGAGCAGGTCGAAGCTCTCGCCTTTTTCCTCAACCATCCACAGTTCTCCCGTTCTACCGATCACGAGCATATCCCCTTCGCTCCAACCGATTCCCAACTTCCAGACTCTCTTTCCCACCTCCGAGGGAACTCCTCCGACGATTCGTTTTCGACCAAAGCCAGATCGAAAGACGATGAACGAATCTAGCTTGCCATTTTCGTGATCGAACGATTCGCCCCGCAGCTCGAGAGCCGCCAGCCATCGAGCCACAGAGCCTGGCCGCGGAGGATGTTTAAGGCGAATCGAATGTCGTAGACGCGAGGGTCGTTGTATGCAAAACAGGCGACCGTCGGCGTCGAGGAGCTAATATAAATCGTGGCGCGAGCCACCATCCACGCAGCACGCGGACTAATGATCATTTACAATTTTACAACGTACGATTTACAATTTAGATGAAGATCCATTGTCCGCGCAACCCTTCTTCCGCTGGTTATGAAAAAGCCGGAGCAACCCTCGGCAAAAATCACCCTCGGCCGGCTCTCGCTCCCTCGCTGGTCATCCCCCGCCTTTGCCACCCCAACCCGTCAGCTGTGATACTTTCATTTCGTGCATTCAGCAATTTCGCGCGGCCCCGACCAATGCAGACGGCCCGAGGCCTAGTTTCTGGCTACGCGTCGGCTGCCACGCTTCGCTCCCAATGCCGAGCATTCTCTCTTCGCCGGTGAATTTCCAAATATCGATGCTCGGCCTTGAGAGATCGCAGATTTTCCAATTTCACGGGCCGAATCACGATCGCCAAGCCCGATAGCCGGGCTCGATGATCGCGAGGCGTGCTCGGGCGACGACGCGCGACGAGTTATCACGTGCGCGGCGTTACAATTAATAATGCATGCGATACACCAGCAATCGGCCGCGGCCGGGCACAGAGAGACAGGCGAGCGGTAAATTTGTACCTGTGCCGATCGGCCAAGGAGGTGATTCATCGCCAGCTCGCCGCGGATGATGAATGAAAATGTACATGCACTTAAGCGAAATATACACGGCACGTAGGCTCGCTTCGGACGCACGGTGAACGAACCCGTGAGAGCCGGGGGAGAAAAATCGATACGCGATCCAAGGTGCGATCGGCGTGTTGCTGGGCCGCCACTTACGACCGAGCCGTTCCGTTAATAAACGCTTCGACTGTCTCCGGCTCCCTTCGCGGCGACGTTCAGCTAGCCTGGCGAAGTATCGCGAAGGAACCCGATCGGAAAAACGCCGGCGATTGATCGGCCGTGCATTAGCAAATAACCGGTGCCCGCGATCCCGTTAGCTTAATTAGCTAATTGAAACTAGGAATAACGCCGATAAGCCAGCGGCCCGATGCGCACTCTCCAATGACCGCGATACATGAAAAATTCAATCACGAGACGCATTTGCTAATGATCCACGCGAGTTCCTGCGCCCCCAAAGGTTCGTCGGTTGTTTTTTTTTTTCAATTAGCTGATTGAAACGTGCGCGCGAATAGCTAAGGTGGCTGGCGAATGCTTGAACGACGCGTCGAGATTGAACACTTTCGGTGATGATTCTCGACTTGAAGGGTTTGGAATTCAGTACCAGTGACATTAACCGTGTGCTACTTCTCCTTGGCTCTTCTTGGTCACTTTCTCCACGAATATCCTCCGTCGCCTGCCACCTTGTCTTCCGTTTCCCTGCCCCTACTTAAATCCATGGAGCGGGACGCTGTTGGGGCAAGACTCGCGTGGTTCCGTGTTGCAGGCGATAAAGTTTTTAAAGAGTTCCGGCAGTTTGGCGCGGATACGCGCATCGCCGAGGCTGGATTAGTAATTGTCAGGGGTTTTTCGGGTGTTTCGAGGGAAAGCAGAGTCGCGTGTGCACGGACCCTTAAGGGCGGGAGCTCGCGTGACGAGGACGGATCCGTCTGGAAGCGACGACCATGGCCGCAGGCCTGTTACAAGCGCAGATAGGCCGCGGATAACTGCCCGGCCTCTCGCGTGCCACGCTCCAAGGGAGCCGGTCGGCTTGCATCCGTCAAAAATGCAGATCGCCCCGTGTGCTCCCGAGAAATAATTCGAAACGCCAGGGAAATGAAAAGGCTTTGTCGCTTTCGGGAGCGTTACACATCCAACAGCATCTTGGTGGAGGTAAAGGGAGGATAAAACTGGCCGGGCTCCAAGTGTCCTACTGCTCCGTTGCTCCTAGTTTTTGGAGTCGCGCCACGATCGTGATATCCGTATTAAAAATTTAGAGGGTAAAAAAGTGGGCGAGACTGGCAGCGGAAGAGGGGCAATGTGGATCGGGGCGCGCGCGTTGCATATGGTCACTCGAGAGAGGCTCGTGTGTTGGCTCACAGCTGTTTCTTTCCTCGGCTCCTCCGCTTACCGGTGAAACAATCGTCCCCATCGATACCGCATCGTCATAGCCACTAAAGCGTCTCGTTGCGAGTCGTTTGTCCACGTTAACTCCCCAACTTCGACGCGAGACTGCACCTCGACGAGAATCGTCCTACAAAGGGTTAAACGCGGTCCAAGATTGCTTGCTACGGAAATCCTGTCCAAAACTGAACAGACATCAACCACGAAAGCGTGATTCGTAACTGGAATGGAAAGTTGGACGATCGATCGCGGCCGAGTGCTTTGTTCCGATCGACGTGGATGACTCTCGGAGAACACCCGCACCCGCTCGTGCTCGTTACTTTCGACTTTGAGAATTCATTATGGCGCGGGAGCTGACGCGAGGTAAAGAGCGCGTACGAGTTATGGAAAGACACAGACGGACAGGCGAAGAAGACGGGGTGGAAAGGAGCAGGGGAGGGCGAAGAGAAGGCGAGCTCGAGAGGAGCTTTGTTCGGCGGAGGAACGAGTGGAAAGGCAGAAAGGCTGCGGAGCGCGAAAACGAGAAGGGAGAGGCCCCGACGAAAGGATACGTCCAGCCTTGGAGCGAAAAAACGTAACGGTCATTCGCCCGCAAGGTGAAGAAAAGTTGGCCGTAGCCAGGCACTGACCGGAGCCAAGGAGACGCTCCGAGCGATCGCCGATTCTTGCTTGCCTGCCTGCCTGCCTGCCTGCCCGCTCGCCTGCTCGCTTGTCCGCTTCGACGAGCCTCTCCAGACCGGTCCGTCTCTCTCTCGTCCTCCTGGCCTCTCCGATTTTCTTTTCTCCTCTTTACGTTCCGCTGCCCCCTCATGACGGACCGGTCCCGGAAAATTACCGAGAACCAAGCGATCTTTCCAACGGAAACTTCACCGAGCAGCCACCTATGGAAACTGCATTCAGGGTGCATCCTGCCGCGCTCCGATCTTCTTACGTGCCAACGGTCTCCTGTCTATCACCACCAGGGATACGCGTCTTATCATCCCCTTACCGTCCTCCTTATGTTTTATCGATTCTCGGGATGCAGGTCAGTCGAAATCGTAAGACAGCGCGCGACCTTGTTACAACTGTATAACACGCGTGTTCGGAATAACGGGGACACGTATTCCAGTTGAGAAACAAGTGCAACTGCATGTTACGTTCGTGTAATTACAGCCATTCAATCTTCTACGCCGCGCTAGCTTCTGTTTCGCGACAGGAAATAGCTGCAAAGCTGATTCTGCATACTGGAATCAGCCTGTGATCTAGCTTCTATGTACACACACAGTTTTTCCGTTCGGCGTCCAAAGTAAACGGACTCCAACAGCTCGGCGCAATTTCCACCGAGGTACAATGCTCTGGACAGAAAAAGTATCGCAGAGCCGTGAATTGACATTTCCTCGCGACGAAAGCTAATACACCGGCTCGTTTCGACGTCGTTCGAGGGCTGGACGAATAAATCGCGCAACGATTTGCGAGGCAGACGGCTGCTCGCCAAGCGAAAGCTCGATTCGCAAAGCCTAGCCCCCCCACTTCCTACCGATACGTTTCGTCGAGGGCTGATTTATCAGCGCGAAACTATGCCGGCTTTCTTTCCGTGTCGCTACGCGACCGAGAACATTTGTTCGCGTCGCTTGTATCGTTGCACGCTGCCCGGCGAGTCTTAATATTCCACGGGCGTGATCATTTATCAGGTAGCTCGAGCGCGGTCGAGCGACATTCCTTGCCGCCATCAGAGATACGAGCTGCGTGACAATATGATTCCCTCGGAATAATTCGCGGTGCACGCGTCCGGCTGCGTTTCCCTACAGCACGTTTCATAGACCAGCGATATCCCGTTCCGGTTAATTTTCCACTTCTTCTTCGCGATAACAGGGCCGCTTTATCGCCAGCAGACCGTCGCGGTCTCTACGTGCTTATCTACCCGGAGAGACGATTATACAACTCCTCGCTGAAACATTCCTCGGGGCTACTCGGTATACGCTTCTTTCGGAGGTAGACTCGTATAGTGATGTTTAGAGCTTTGCCTAAAGGTGAGATCAGACGGCGCGTGGATCGGCGATTCACGCGCAAAGATCGCCGAACCACGCGCCGTCTGATCTCGCCCAGGCTCGCCAAGCCGAGCTAGACGAGCCGAGCAAGCTCGCCGATTCACGCGCCGTCTGATCGGTCATGGATCGCCGAATCGGGCTCGCCAAGTCGACTTGCCGAGCCTGGACGAGCCGAGCAAGCTCGCCGATTCACGCGCCGTCTACTCTCACCTTTATGAAGCTACTTTCAATGATTCCTACGCGTGATTCGAGTCGGACCTCGCCTGATTATCGCAGAAAAGAAATGAAATGGTCTCGATACGCCAGAGGGTGAGTTTCCCGTCCCTTCATCGACTACGAGTTTCGCGATACCGATGCCACGGAATATTTATTAACATTTTGCTACCGGCAGTGTTCTCCCGCACGAGTTTCCCGAATTCTCAACGAAACCAGCGAAATCGAGCTCACGGAGAGAGGTCACGGTCAATGGATTTTCGCGCCCCTCTGATCGACGGCCGCGTTATTAATAAACGTTAACTGTTCCGCAGGCGCTTGCACGCTGCAGTGAATGACAGAGCGAAAGCGCTGGGTTGCGTAACCGCGGCGAAGAGGCGGGCAGAAATTACTCGCCCGCGTAGACTTTTCCTTCGTCGTTGACCCCTTTGCTCCGTGAAACGAAAAACACTGACCCGCTATTTCGCCAGCCAGCGGCTGGCAAAGATTTCAAGGGTACTCCAGGCGGAATTTTGCACGAAGAGGGAGGAGCTCGTGGGATATAAAAATTTAATTAATCGTTTGGGAACGATTACAGCCGTACTCCCCGAGCTAACAGGTTAACGGAGCAACGATCGGGATCCACGCGAGGTCGTGCTTGCCAGCGCCGGTAGGGTGCTTCAGCTTCGAAAAACGGGAGAAACGGGAGCGAAAGGAGGCCACGAGTGTAGCAAGAGATGCGCTTTTACCATCGTACACGCCCCCGCTATTTTTAGCATCCTCGTTGCACCGAGCACCCACGCGAGCCTCGAAAGCGAGTCACAAAAAAAAAAACGCGGTGCACCGCGACACGTATGCCGCGAGTTCAGGTCAGGTTACCCGAGTGTCTCGACGCGCCCGAGATAAATCGCTGCACTTCGGTATCGAAAACAGCTGCGATCCTGGCGCGGAGAGATCTATCGGCCGGCCGATAATCTAACGCAAATGGACACCCCACGTGCGTTATCTGTAGCGGCCGCGCGGTTATCGCGCCTGCATCGTCGTTGAGACCCGGAAGAGGGGGGCGATTACTGTAGCTCGGCTGCGTTCAAGTCAGCCGGCCGAGGAGAGCCAGCGCTAATTTCGCTGGCCGTATCTGCGTCACGAATCGATAATTCTACGCCCGCAGGGGGCTCGTGCGACTGACAATCGCCCGTCGGAACGGGCTGCCGAATTTTTTCGACACCGCGCGCGGCCGCCCTGCTTCTGTCCGCCCCTGCGACCGGGCCCCCACTGTCGTTTTATGTAACGGGGCTGCGCGTAATCGAGTCGCGTCCTCGCCGTCGCGGCACAGCAATAATTTTGGGGGATTTAACACACAGCTGAGCGTCACATGGCATGCCCGTCGGCCGAGGGAACGAGGGACAGAGTGATCGGGCGGCCTCCGGTGCAACGGCGAGGCGGAATAGTCGACGAGGAGGGTGGAGCGGAACGACTGCTCCCCCAGGGCGAACTTGCCCCCCGGATTGGCTCGTGCGCAACCCCATCGCCCACTTCTCCTGCCCGACTCCGGAGGGGTATTAATAATTTAATGCGTTTAAGTCTCTCGCGTTCGCGCCACGCGCTTCGCGGCTCCAAAATTTATCACCACCGGCTTCGCGGAGCGATGGGGTATCTCACGTTTGGTCGAAAGTGCTGCGACCAATTTGCTATATTGTTGCGAAAGAGGGGGGAGGGGTGAGTTTGCTGGTAATTCGAAATTTGGGGAATTTGAAATTGCATGGAAGAGTTTACCTTATTGGTACTACCTGGGAAAAAAAATTGGATTAGGAAGTTGGTGCTTGAGGGTTCCGGTGCCGACGAGAGGCGCGTACCGGAAATGCAATCTAACATGCGCGCTGGTTGCTAGCCGGAGAGGCCACGTGCACGCCTGCGTGAAAGAAAGTCTGTGGGGGAAGAGCGTGTCGAAGGCCGACAAAGCTGGAACCACGTGTAGGAAGGTCGATAGCGGACGTGCCGGCGGTCACGAGAGGATTTGGTGGCGCCATCCGAGGACAAATTGCCGAGCCGGCTACACTCCCTTTCGTGCTGTCGGTAAGGCAGTATTTTTGGAAATATTTTTCGAGTGCGTGCTCGCTGATAACGACCACAGATCCCTGGTACTCGCGATCGCTAAATTTGAAATATACCGAAGAATCTTTTGCAATAAATAGATGAAAGTAAGGTAGAATTGCAAGGGACAATTTGAGAATTTAAATTTGGAGAGGTATACCCTGATTTATCCTATAAAATTGGTATCGAGTTTCGAAGAAGATCGCTATTACTCTAGATGAAATAAAAATGCATCTAGTTTCGAGTAACACGCGCAAAACGTGGCTTGCAACACCGGCAAAGCTTTAAGCTTTACGGGAAAAAAATCAATAGAGCGCTCAGCGCTGATAATTCCAACATCTACGTTACCTGCTCTCGGCGGAGAGCACTCGCAAGTTCCTGTCTCGTTCGTACTAGATCCAAAGTATCCATGGAGTTGGTACTCACCTGAAACAAAAATGGAAACAACAAATTAGAACCAACAGTACCTATTGCGCCTATATCATTGAGAAATCAAACATTCGGTAGTTTCAAAAATAGGAGCTACTTCGGAAGAGAATTTGATAACAGACGTCGATAACAGAGGACTCTATCAAAATGAAGCGAAAGGAAAAATCCATGAACTTTTTAAACAAATATATTTTACACTCCATTAGCATGTTTTTTGGGTCTCTGGTTTTTTAGCAGGGAACAATTAAAGAATCAAGGACGTGGAGATAAAAAATTATTAAAACACCTTTCCAATTCAAACTCATTAACGCCCCGCGCAAAAAAAAATAGTATCTCAACCAAGCCGACCAGTTTTACAACCTGAGCATGTATTTATCGAGGCTGAAATAACACATTCCTGATGAGTGCTTTTTTCGGAGCTTCGTCGAATCGCTAATCTGGTCGGCACATCCTTCGCATTCTTAATTCTATCGACTGGCTATCGATCTCCCTCCACGTCGCTAATCGTAATCTGCTCGTATCCGCGCAAAGTTGAGCGCTATCCGCTTCGTCCGATCGACGATACCGATTTCACATCGGCCATAAATAAAACAAAGCGACCAAGATTCTTCAGCTCGAAACGGCATGACGCGCAGTTTTAGCCACGCAGAATTCTCATTAGACAGCAATTACTCAAACCGATGGCGCCAGTGGAATCGGGACGAACGGAAGCGCGTTCAGGCAAGTTGGAAATACGAGCTGCCGCGAGGTCTCGTCGATATGCAAAACGACCGAGAATTCTGCCCCTTCAATACGAATCCCGCAATTTCCAGACGCTTCGAGACTTCGCGCTGCTTTCGATCAAGCCCCGAAACGCTGGTCCCATCGGTCGTTGACGCGATCGAGCAGTTTGCAAATTGCGCGCCACCGTAATCATAGGCCAGACAGCCGTAGTCAAAGAAGGGCCACGAAAGGGATTCGGAACGTTGGATTTGCTCGCACAGACACCAGAAATTCCTAACCCTAAAGTAGCATAAGCTGACCAAGCACAGCCTAGCGTAGCCCAGGACTGACCCTTCGCACGCAAGCCTGACCGCCTTTACCGACCTCAGAACCTAACCTGAGCCAGTTTTTCATGCTTCTCAGACGATTTCCGATCGTTTCCGCCGGGTCAGGTATGGTCTCTAAAGCTGTGAAAAGCGGTTAAGGTTAGGGGAAAGAAGAAAGAACGACGCTGACATCACCGACGGCTCAGATTACTCGTCCCAAGTCCCATGAACCAGCAGCTAATACCAATCCTCTTCTCGAGATGAAAGCTTTAAACATCTTTTGGGCTCGAGCAGATATTCGTTTCGAAACTGTGTACGATTTAACGACGTATATTTTCAGGATCGCCAGCGTCGGTCATAAATCTCCACGTCGAAATGGCTCGATCGGCTGGGCACTTTAAATCCGTTCGCGCAAAGGTCGCTTTGAAATCCACTTTCTATCGCGCGACGGTTTACAGGGGATTCGCGAGATTCCCGATTAAAGCGTAAACTCGAGAGAGAGGAGGGGTGGAATTTTCACTGGCACCGCGGTGACCTTTAATTGGAGATAATAATCCTGAGTCGAACGAGTTATCCTTAGCTGCTGTTCGACGTGCACCACATTCAGGATGCACGATGAGGGCCAACCCCGCGGAATTTCCATTCGCGTCAACCTTCGACGAGCTCTAATTACAGGTGCAATCAGTCGAACTGCAGGCGCGTGTGCGTCACGTGTGCATCGCGTTGATTGCAAGACAGGTGGAGGGAAACGCGAACGGGATATAGGTATCGCAGTTGCGACACCGCTGGCCGGAAATCGAGCCGGGACGTGACATCCAACGGCACGTAAGAAGCTCGTAAGTTCGGAGTACGTTTCCGATTGGGGACCGCGGTGACGTTTCTTCGAGATAGGATACACCAAGTGGCACTTGGATCTATAGCTTCCTGCGCGTGCTTCGTCCGCTTCTGATTAACACGCTCGATTGGACGGAGAATTTTGGGCGTTGTGAGAATTGAAACAGAACGAGTGCTCTAAAATTTAGAGCCTAAATAGTCCATAGTGTATTATCACTTTAGGGTAAATCCGGGAGACGCGATCGACCTAATATAAAATGGCTATTAAAACTAATATAGAAATTACTTATTTTATCAGAACAAACCTATATGTTCAGAGTTTTATGCCGACTCAGAGAAACTGGTCGATATTTACTTGAAGACAATATTTACTGTAAATCGAGTGGAACACTGAAGTTTCGTTCTACATGATTTTCGTTGCTTTATTTCAAATAGGTTGGCTGAAGCAGACTCTAAACGAAACTACGACCATCTCACCCGGACTTACCCTAATTGAACGAGAAGATTGCGGAAGGTTTTTAGTAAGAATCCTAAAATTCGTTGTGTTACAATGAAAGTTAAAAGTTCCTGACGAAAGTCCCATCGCAATCCTCTAACGATTCTGAGAATTTTTCCAAACATCTAAAGAGTGACCAGAACCCATCTCCTTCAAAGTAAACTGATACGCGATAGGTGTATCGCTTACAGTAGCGTTCTGTTTCGAGATCAAAGCCGACGAGCATCGTCGGCCGCTCTGAATGCGTTGAAAAGACATAGAGCGAGGAAACTAGAGTCTCGTTGATAAAGAAGAATAAGATAACGCTCGGAATAAGGGAGAATAATCGCACGGCGCGGTTAAAAATACGCGATAAAATGGGCGGAGAACCGCGACGTTCTTTAAGTCGAAGAAGATATGACGCGAGAGAGGGACGGGGCGAAAAGAAGACAGGCAGGCAGCGGCGTTCGTTGCCTCGTTTCGTCCCCAGGATCTTGATAAAGGACCTCGCGTCGAAAGGGGACACCGCGCGAGGGAGGAAGCAGAAGATAGCAGGTAATCGCCCGTTGAAAACGCAATTTGGGGCGACGGAAAGAGATGGGAAGAGGACAGGCTTCCCTCCAGCTGTACTGGATGAGACTCGCGTCGCTGCTCGAAGCTCCCTGGGATGGATCGAGCAATCAGGCTTCTCTCTTCCTCGGCCTGCTGTTGCGCCGGATCGTGGGATAATCTG
Organism: Andrena marginata; assembly: GCA_963932335.1. Lineage (NCBI taxonomy): Eukaryota > Metazoa > Arthropoda > Insecta > Hymenoptera > Andrenidae > Andrena > Andrena marginata. The sequence goes on from OZ010660.1 coordinate 8,570,270, forward strand.
ACCCCGAACGTCGCCGCGAGTAAAAGTTTTTAAGCCGCGACAGAGCGCGCATTGCTGGGTAGTAAATGGACATTGCGACAGAGAGATCATTGGCTTGGCAAGCGATGCGGGGAGGTTTCCTTTGGAAACGTAATTCCATCAGAAGCCCATCCGCTCTTGGCGACTAGAAATACCAAGTGAACTCCGCCGGCATTGACAAAGCGTAATGGAGGTAAGCTTACGCGACGAGGTGCTATCAGCGATCGATTGCCGCCAAAGACAAGGATATCCAACGGTTACGTGAGAACATCTAGCGTCTGCCATCGCGACCTTGGGCCCCAGGGCCCCCTCGGTATTTTTTTCTCTCGCTGTGGCTGCGCGTTTCCTCTGCGACGTTGGGTCAGCCACCTCTAGACCTACGCGCACCTACCGTCCGGCCCGTTGTTTCACGAGCGAAGGTCCGACGACTTAGCGCTATTAACGACTCGAAGCGATGGCGGTGGCAAGAAGGCTGACCCTTGGCAGTGACTCCGAGAGAGGGAGGACGGCGGAAAACGAGCGAGGAAACCGAGTCCTGCGACGAGAGAAAGGTGTGCACACAGCCGTACGAAAAGCGAGAACGATCGAGGCGTCGCGGAATGCGTTTGCCAAACAAACCGGCCGAATAATATTTGACTTGCATCGATTGCAGGTATTTGCACCCTTTGTTCCTCGCTCGTTTCCAAGGGAAAACAGGAATTTTCCGCAGGGAACGGGCGCGCGTTGCCGCCGCGCCGCGTTGGGAAACAATAGGAATCGCTAGGGCTTTGTCGAGGCCAACTTTGTTTCGCAAGTTCCCCCCCGTTGTAAACGGAGGTAGCAAATCGGAAAAAGGGGGAGTTTCGCTACGTATCCGGTGGGAGTAGGAATTCTCTGTCGTGCCCGTTCGAGACCGCAGAGGGTTTTCAAGTTCTTCGAGGAAGAGAGCCTCGGACGCGCGTTTCCAGCCAAGTTCCTCCTTCAGAGACACTGGAAACCACTGGTGCAGCGCAACTCGGTCATACATACGGCAGGGATTTTCTGTATAATTTCCAATTAAATCTTTCTCTTCCAATTTCACAGTGGCTGAATCCCGTGCCGCGGAATATTCCGCGGGAGCAACTCGCACCCCGCCTCGATACTCGCCACCCAGATCTCCGTGTTCCCCGAAGCCGTCAAGAGACTTCCAGGCGACAAATCAACCACGGCATAAGGGGAAAGAAGTCGCAACCATGCACGGGGATCATCTGTTCCCGTCGAGCTTTGTGATTTCTCACGAACGAACGTCGCGGCAGGTCGAGGAAGACAAAGGGAGCAACTGGAATCGCGGCATTCCGCTTCTACGAGCCGAGAACATTCGGCAGTCAATCTCGAGGCGATCGGTTGACAGATGTTCGAAAGTACATATACTGGTAGAGGTACAGCGAAGCCATAAAATCCATCGAACGTTGATAAGAAACTTACCACGGACACCGGAATGCTTCTTAAAGCAGTTAGATCGAAGCGGTAAGGCGCGTCGATCGCCGCGAAACGACGCTCCACTTTAGGCACACGTGTGTTCGTCAATGGAATGAATGGGAGCCGAGCGAGACGTGCGAGGAGCAAGACGCGCAATCCTTACGACCCTCGACAGAGCCGAGGCTCGGCTGTTTTTCTTTCCCACGACTTTTATTTTCCCCGTACCCGTCTGGACGCTCGCGCGTGTTTACTTTAGCGCTCGGCCGAAGTCGACAGAGCTTCGCGACCCACCGCGTTGACCACGCGTGGAGCTCGGAGTGGAGGAGAAATAGGGGACTGGGTGAAATCATCCAAGAGTTAAAGTAAACACGCCTGGGGCGCCGCGACATCGACCTTGCGAGAAAAAAAAAACGTGCGAAGGCAAACGGCCGAGCCGAGCTTGGGGTCGTATTCGAGGATCTATACGTCTACGCTCTCGGTCACTTCCCACTGATCCCGTTCGCCGATGCACGGAATCTCAAAACCCGATGCCCGCTAAACAGGTCTATAACCGGGCGTTTCTGCTCGACCACGGCTCTGCTCACCGAATTCACCACTTCCCTGTAACTAACCGTGCACACATCTATTACAGGATCGTTGCGTCATGGGTTGCCGTAACTCTTCTCGCTGCTGGATCCTTCGCTTCTAAATTGGAGATGAAATAAGTATCACCGTCCTGTCTGGCGTTCAGCTCCGCGCGCGATTTGACGTATTTCGTAACGCCGCGCACCGTGAAAGTCGTAAATCGTTGTGGAACGATCGCCTCTGTTACGCACTCGGACGCATTTCGTATTCCGCGTAAGAAGAGCAGCGACGGGGTGACATAAATCGCGAACAAGTATGCATGTACATAGGCACGGATTCAGGTGACCGTGCTTCCTTTCCCAGGACGATGCAATCGTCGTGAGATTACGCAACTCTCGAAAGCAAGGTTAACGCAACGAGCAGATCGATGTGTTTTATGGTTTCAAATCGAGACGTCGATTCCAAGATCGACGACTGCCGTTGGCGCGTCAGCGCCTCGAACGCGAACAGATCCAAAAGTCAACGATGCACTTGATCGCGGCTCGGTTTAATCCGTTGATTAATCGGCCGAGCGTGTGTTACTGGGACGTTTGATTTAACGTAACGGCGGATATTACGATCCAGCGACTGGCTGAAATGTATGCTCTTTTAAAATTCAAACATAGGTCGGCGCGCTGTAACTCGGTTTCGTTCGAACGTTTAAACATGGAAAAATAAATGTTGGCTTATCTCGCTATCCATTGGGGTTACCGTCGGTCCGCGGGATTGAAATCTGAACGAGCGGGGTGGAAAAAAATTGATTTTTCCCTCCGCCGAGCGGATATCAACGGATCAGAAGCGGCATTTATTCTTTGAATTTTTTGTAGCGCGTCTGCTGTTCTCCTCTGTGCGACTCGCGTCTTTCTCTTAATTTATTATCCTCCCACTGCGAATGCACAGTGGCGGATGATAAGTGCGCCGGACGGGCGGCGGCTTAAATTTATCTACGGTATTTTAACGGCTGAATATGTGCCGGTACAGCGACGATACAGAGAGTAGGTTATATCGTTCGTTCGGGGCTTCCAATAATCCCGGCAAAGCCCTGAGAGGATTTGTCCAATATTTCAGCGCGAATGGCAGAAGATAATAGAGATGTTAGGTTCGAGCACGAAACGGCACGGGAGCGTACAAAGTGAATTAAATTCTTTGATCTGACGGTAACCGTTCTTTGATCAAGTCCCCTTCGATTATCTTAATCGCTCGCGAATTCTCGCCGGGGCTATCTATAATCTATACGGCCCCCTCCACTTCGCGACGACCAACGTTCCACCTCTCCCCCTCTTTTCCCGGCTGATAATTTCCATTCCGAGTGTTTCAGCTCCCGGAACAGAGGCGAAGTTTCGCGGAATTTTGCCACGTTCGCAATTAAGGGGTCAGTTCCACTGTCACGGTTTGAAAAATCAAGCTATTTTTAAAGATTCTTTTCTTCGTAGATACAACATATAACGCAATAAATCTTGTTGGTATTTATTAAGCTACTCTTATGTTACACAAAGAAAAATTAAAAGAACTTTTTCAATTTGTTTTAAAACTTTAAACGCGATTATTTCAAAACAACGTTCTTTCAACTGGTGCAGGTGATTGGAAAATAATTATTTGACCAATTAGTCTGAAATTTTTACATTCAGCACTTCAGTGGCTATGGCCGGGACCGCGGAAACCTTTCTCGATTATCCATTTTGGTTTTCACAAAGCAAAATGATTGAAAAATTCACCGTATTTCAACAATTAAACTTCAAACCTCCGTCATATTGTTAATTTTTTATCAGTAAAAATAATCCAGTAAGAATAACGTGCAAAACTTTCAGACTAATTGGTCGAATAGTTTTTTTGCAATCACCTGCACCAGTTGAAAAAATATTGTTTTAAGATAATCGCGTTTAAAGTTTTAAAACAAATTAAAAAAATTCTTTTAATTTTTCTTTGTGTACCATAAGAGTAGCTTAATAAATGCCATAAAGATTTATTGCGTTATGTGCTGTATCTACGAAGAAAAGAATCTTCAAAAATAGCTTCATTTTTCAAATCGTCGCAGTGGACTGACCCGTTAAGACGAGTCTACAGAACCTCTTGCAGGTCGCGCGCCAAAGCGAGTCAAACAGTTTTCCGTGGATGGTACTGCCGCGAGATTATTGTCCTTTTACGTGCGCATGCACCGCGCAAATACGAGGATTGCGTAAACAGGCGCGGGCGAAGCATTTTTTCCTCGCTCCGTTCGTGGCGGATTTCAGCGCCAGGTCCCCCGTCTACGATTACGCGGTTAATTAATATGTCGGCGTGTCGGGCGTTACAATCACGGTCGGGGCTTGTAATCGCGGTGACATAACCGCGCGTCGATTCCGACTACTGCGTCAATAATTAATCGACGGGGGGGGGGGGGGATTGCTCGCGGATTGTCAACTGCGTGAAGCGAGGAGGCGACCGACGAGGCGCGATCACGAGCGAGAACAAGCGTTTGCATTCAGTCGGCGATGGAAAATTGCGCGACTCGACGGGAGCATGCCGCGTATTCGAAGCAAACTGGCTCTCTCCGTCCAGCAATGCAACTCCCTTCCTCTCGAGATTCGCTCCCTTCCTACTATTTCCTCGTTCAAACGCGCCGCTGCTTCCTATATATGCACATATCATGCCTAGTTCTAGATGGCTATAATTTGTTTTGTTTTTTCTCTACTATCAACTTTTATTATCTTGTTATGTTTGTGTTTGTGTTTATACTGCTGTATTTCTTTGTATTTCTTTCTTTTTTGTTGTTCATAAGTAAGGTCAGGCATAGTAACAGCTTACTAGCTGCGCCTCGCCTATTATTTGAATAGTAATAAAGACGTTTAATAATAATAATAATAATCCCTTAACCTTTAACTCAAAGGAAAATCGTTTCATCGGGACAGCTGCTATAAAAATTGCGCATCGTCGACGCGGGGAAAGGGGCTGCTTTATACAGCGCCGATGGAGGAACGGTGCGACAAAGTATCGGATGAAAAGAGGTCGCGCGTCGCGTTTCTTCATTGAGGTCCGTTGATACGGCTGACGTCAAAGTCGCGCGACGGATCCGAGCCGGCAAACGAGAAAGCTGGAATTTGAATTTTCATTGGCTCGCCAGCTCGCGTCCCTCCGAGCTGCCTTACGTTACAGAGTTTAAACGAGCCCGAAACTCGGCGTTCTTTTACGCCTGGCTCGGGCTCGAAAGGGAGCGCGGAAAACCGATGGAAAACGGGCGAGCGCTCGAGTGCTCGCGGCTCGTCGCTCGATGATTAATTACCGGCCTTGAGTGTAATAAAATTGCTTGCCCGGCCGATCGTTCGGCGACGTCCCATTTGTTTCGCCGCTTTCACGGTGCACGAATGTGATCGACGACGCGTTTCTGCCACGGTTCCGCGCGAGGAGAGGCAACGGTTCATTTGTGGTCGACGAACTTCCAAGTTGAGGCAGGGGCGCTCCATTTCGCGTGATGGAACACGTGGGAACAGATGAATTATGAAAGTTAGGAAGCTTCTGTCCGGGGGCCGGGGAAGCGAACGAAAGAAAACGAGAAGTCGCCGTAATTCGGGGAACAAACTCGGCGGCATTTGCCACGTACTCGCTGGCACTTAGCGGAGATTCAGGGCGATTTGCATATCGCCCGCTCTGGTTCGGAGACTGCGAAAGGAGCAGCAGGTTGCACTCGCGAACTTCTGCTCGAGGAGACACCGGGTCGAAGCTACGTGGAGCGCCCGCGTGAATATTTATACGGGACGCGTACAAGTGAAGCGACGTGTACATATTCAAGGGGGCAGGGCGCGACCGACCCGCGCGTGCGAATCTACGCGCTCGCCGCGCGCCTTTTCATTCGCTAATTTAACGACCAATCTCGCGGCGATCGCGCGAGAATTCTGCCACTCAGCTGCGACTGCATCCGACATTCTTCGCGTGGAATGGTTGCAAGGAATTTCGCCAGGGCTCCGCGTCTGTCCAAGAGGCAACGGGTACATCGAGCTGGCGGGCAGACAGCAGCTGATTGTTATTAAATTTCCGTCGCCGAGAGAGGTTATGAAATTTTCGCGAACGTTATTCTCTCATCAAGAAAATAAATATTGCCACAGCATCCCCCGCCGGTCGTTCCGCGCGACAACAGTTTAATCTCGCTCTAAGGGAGCAGAAGACTGGCGCGAACAAACTTCCGCGAGCTAGCGAGTCGGCGGAACAATGCGAGAACGAATATTCCGAAGCGTGGCACCGTGTGAATATTTATAGGTTGCCCAATTTATGCGAGCAGGATCCCAGAAGCGCCGCTGAGCTACAAGCGAGAGCGCGGGCGTAACGTAACGTCACGCAATTACCTTAATTGCGCCGAAGTATCGGATACTTTGGCGAGGGAAACAGCCGGGAGCAAGAAACAAACGCGTTTCCAGTTATGGTTCGCAACGACCAGCCATCCGGGGCCCTTTCTTCCCCCTTTCTTCCCCTTTCCTTCGCGTTCCTTTTCGCCACCGCCGCCTCCTCGAAGCCGTGAAAAGTGCTCCTCCGCATGCAAATGAAACGATGCCTGGCATATCTGCGAGCCGGGGCATTAAAGTAGCGGGGGATAAAGCGGAAAACTTTTCGAGCATCCCTCTCCCGGCCGCTGGTTTATTTTCTTTTTACGCCAGTTCGTTATTAGACTTATCGATCCGACCCGCCGGAACAACTATACCCGTAACTAGACGGCGGTACGCGAAATTTACGGGACACCAGCGGAGCATCTTCCCCTATCCTCTGGCCTCCTCGAGGCGGGACAGGTATCTCGCGAGTATCTACAATAAAATCTCCAAGCTGGCTGGTTGGCTGGCCCGACGGAACAATACAAGAAACTTATCCCCCGATTCCCCGGGGCGAGCTCGTTGCTTCGACTCGCAACTTCCGACAGAAATTGCATAATTATCGCGGGGACCGGTCTCTCTATCTCCCCCGGCGGGATTCGGCGGGTCAACCGGGGGAGAGCGTCGGCCGCAGTGCGGAGAAGCTGGAGACATCGAGCACAGAGCGGAAAAAGTGCAGGTCGAGGGGAAATTATAAATGGGCGAAGGAGTGTTGGCGGGTACCGTGCCCACACACCCTCGCCCGCGTTGTATCACTTGTATAATGAACGCGCCAAAGATATATCCAGTGATGAGCGCTCGTTAGCGAGTAATACGGGGCGGAGCGGTCTCCCGCGCCACCGCCAATGCAAATTTGCTCCCGCTGCCCTTTGTACGGCGAATCCCATTAATTAATACCTCGGGTGGAAAAATAAAAAGAAAACCCCTCGGCGCGGGGAAACGGGGAGGCAGGAATCAAAGCGGGACAAACAGGGGCGCGCGCGCTCTCGACGCGACAGACGCTGCTGGGTTTTGCGACTCGCGTGGAAAACAGCGGGTGATAAACGAGACGGTATCGGCCGCGTTGGAAAGATCTATTTCTCCGTTTTATAGGAGCACGGACTTGGGGGGGGGGGGGAAAAGCGCGGAAAAGTAGAAGTTGAATTCAGCGGCGCGCGTGGCCCGGCTAGAGGCGAGAGAACGATCGCCGTTATCGCGGAGAAGACATCGAGCGGCGGTGATTTAAGAGGCCCATTTCCCATTTACGAGACGCGTTCGCGTTGGGCGGGGATAATTTTCCACGGTCCGCCAGCGGGCGCATTCGTCTTTCCCTCGATGGCCATGGCTCGATCTCCCCCGAACGGCCCCGATTACGCAAAGCCCACATTCACCTGAATTATTACATGTAACCTGACCTTGGCGGGCAGAGGCTGCGCGTCACGTACCGCGGCTCGTTGCGAAGTCGTGCCAAAAGAGACTGTCCATATCGAGCCGATTGCCACCGCGTGCTCGCGTTTATTCCCATCTCGAGCCGCGGTTCGCTCGATTCTTTCGCGCGGACCGCGCGCACACCGTTTCCATAATAGAACTCCGCGCGTATCCAGGGCAACTCGAGGGACTCGGTGTGGCAAGAGGATAAACGGGGAAGCCGCGGTTAATCGGGGCTCCCACTGGTAATCAGAATCAACTTTCGCGTACGCGTTCGCAGGTTATCGCGGCGAGATTTCGCCGATCCCTTGGCCTCGTTCCGACAGCAGACTGGCGACGGTGCATGAAAACTCCAGCGCCAACGCTCGCTTTCATTAAAGCACCGAGGAACGGTGTCCCGTTGGTGCAGTTAAACGGGAACTTCCAAGCTGCTGGATACACTATTTTGATATAACACCGACAGGGAGCAGTTCGCCTAAACCGCGCTGGATTATACCCACCCTTTGTACGCGGAATTGCGACAACTAAAGCGCGGCTGTCTCGTTAACGAGCTCCGTTTTCGCGCGCGGCAGCTAGCTCCGGTTTCAGCGATTTCGGAAACCGATTCGGAGCGTGGCCTTCTCCAAGCGCCCGGCTCCGCCTGGCGTTTCACGCGCTCAGCAGCTCGACGACGTCCGAAAATGATACCGATCGGGAACGATCGATCCACCAGCTCCTCCCGAGAGTAGCTCGGCGCGGGCGAAAGAAAGGGACAAGCGGGCTGATGCTGCGACGACGAGACTCTAGGCTGGTCGCACCGTGGCTGCATCTGGCAGAATGCACTTTATTTCGCTAATACGACGGCGCACCGTTGCCTCGTCGGCGAATTCGGCTGATCCGACGAAACTGTCCGACCGAGCGCGGCGTTCAACGCGGAAATTAACCGCTTTCGCAAATTTCCTTCGCGTCCGCCGTGACCCGTGAAATATTGGACACCGCGCGGTTCGCGGGGCTGGGAGGGGAGTGGCACGCGGTGCCGCTTCGGCTTCGGAAAATTTAGTCACTTTCATAGGGTCACTCTCGGAAGAAATCTGAAATTCGATGGAGGCGGCCGCAAAAGGGTTGGCGTGGAAACCGTGGGGTACACGGTACGGTAAAGCCTCCTCCACAACGTGGGTAAACTGGGCTACGCGATATCGATTCGCAGGGAGCGAGGGTACAGGAGCGAGTTGGTGTCGGCCGGTGCATCGAGCACATGCATAAATAGGGGCGGCCAGGGGTTACGGCGCGGCTGCGGGACAGGGTCCCGATTAAAAGTGGCTAATTCGATGGAAAAAGCCGTCAGAGCGAGCACAAAAGCAAGCGACGTGGAAAATCGCGTGGGGAAGGGAAAGGCCGGCCGGGAAACGCGGGGCATTTAAAATACGGTAATAAGAAGGAGGGCGGACCTCGTTTCGCTTGCGTTTCCTTTTGCAGGGGCCGCGAATCGTGAACGATACTCGCGCCTAGCGAGCAACCGCGGCGGCTGAATTTAATAACCTGTGCGAAAAGTAGCTGTAACTTTGTGCCCGTCGACAAACGTGCGCGCGAAGCACAATTACCAGCACTTCCGGCAAAGCGTTCCTGAACGTTGCTGCGCGGGGGGGGGGGGGGGGGGGGGCAAACGCGAACGTAATCGAACAAATTATCAATTAATGCCAGCGAATTAACGAGCGTACACAGAATCACGTCCAAGCATCCGTTCTCCTCCCAACATCGATACACCTCCGCTGCCGGCAAATTTAGACCGCATTATTCGATAATTAAGCCGTACAGCGATAGCCGTTTATCCGGTCGATTAGCAAGCAGAGTAATTATACAATATCCCCCATAGGCAGGCCCAGCTAATTACTATAAAATCATCGGTCGAGTCGCGAATTCCCTTTAACGGGGGAAGCCACTGTGACCGTCGCAAATAAAGGCCATTTTCAAGACATTCTTTTACAATGAAATGTAACGTTCTACGAAAAATCTTTATTACCAAATGAAAATACATATATTTAACTAATATTTTATGCTCTCTGATTGAAAATTTGTTCGGCAGTATGGCCACAGCATACGATAACGTTAGGCTCTGCAAAAAAAATTACAAAACGGGCGCGCTCGTGTAACTTTCCAACATTTGCTCCGAATTGAAAAATTCGAACGGTTTCTTAAAGTATATTACAGTAGCTTCAGTTAAGCGTACAGATTTTAAAAAATATTAATTTTTGAAGAAATGGCGGACTTAAGAAATCTGGAACAAAAAGTATAAAAAATCAACGTGTTTCTTCAATGTTACGATTAAATGAATTATTCGATCGAAAAACTGGCGGGCTTAACTGAAGATAATTGTATGACGAATATTCCCTGAAAATTTCAAGTGAATCCAATAAAAATTGACTGAGTCATTAATGCGCCGGTTTTGAAAAATGCCGTTTCGAGATACTCGCGTTTGAAGTTTCGAAAGAAGTTATTTTCTGCAGCTCACAGATCGCAGTTGTGTACAGTCTTGCCGTGGCCAGTGATTCTCTACCTAGTCCTAAACAATATATAATTTCATAATCCGTCTTATTAGATATTTGGATTTTTGGACATAAACTTTTCGGGCGATTGACACCAAGTTCCTTATGCACTCGGTTCCGAGCGCTGCACTACCTATACAAAACCTTCCGTAGCTTCGAGAATTTTTCGAAATCCACTTTGAAACTGTGCAGATATAATCTTGAGACCACAAGCATTAAGAAAATGCACGAAAAAAAATCGGAAAAAATATTTTTCACAGTGACTTCCCCACTTCGAGCAACATAAACGCGCGTTGGCCCCGCGCGCGATCGATCCAGACGGAGGTTCTTTCGTCTTTCGTTTTTTAAAAGGCCAGACGCCTTCCTTCCCCTTTCGCCACGCGAATACTTGTATCGGTAGCCTTCTATGACACAATCGAGGTAACAGGGCTTCGATTACGTCAAAGTGAAACCGGCTGACTTCATTGTATAATCTATACGTGAACCGATTTAACCGCGACCGGATCGTACGGGCTAAACAGGAAGCCACGCGCCAGTGTACCGCTCGCTCGGCCAACGGCGGCTTTCACTATCCTTGGCAATTGTCAGACTGCTGCCAAGGAGCCCCAGCCTAGCCGAGTAACCGACCGTGAACATCTTTGCGGACCTTGAGCACAAATTGAACGACCCGTATGCAACGTACGATCAACCTCTGGCAACCGAGGGGCACCAGCCATCGTCTGGGCGCCGATCAGATTTTCCCCAACCCGCATCCAAGGACGGGTTAATCGTATCATCCAATTGATCCGACGTCAACGCTCGGCTAACAGCGAGTCCACCCGGATTGCTCCGTGAAGAATAGCCCGTTCGTTTCACCTCTCCGAATGGTTCGAAACTCGAGCCGAAAATGATCGAAACGTCCTCCGAATATTCGACTCGGCCAACGCTAATAAAAAAAGCGCGCCTCCTTTTCTTGGAACAGAGGAGTCGTTCGATAATGCCGAAATAGGTCGTGTCTACTGGAAATATTCCTCTCAGCGATCGCGAGCTTTAATCCCCGTCCTCCGCGAGGTCGAATCGGTGGATTGAAATTTTCGTGGGAGTCGATATATCGATATCAGGGCGCTCGCCTCGATTCTTGGCATCGAACCCGGCCTCTATACAAATAGGACGCCCTCGTTGAGAAATACCGCGACGGATATTGCTGGATCGTGTCGCAGGAATAATAAGAGGATACGTGACGAAGACGTTGAGACCAACCCGTAAAGAAGATCGGTATCCTTCGCGCTAGTAGGAGCCTTGATTGCGAAACGTTTTCGCTGGATTCGGGAATGCAGAAGCTTGGGCAAACAAGTGTTCGAAATTCTTAACGAGGGCGGAGGAAAGTTACTGCTGCCTTTCTTCCACGAAGCCTCGAAGCTTGTCAATGAGAAAGCCAAGCGAGTAGGTAGACATCCTCGCGATACGAATTGTTACCGAAGCGAGGCACGTTTAATAAACTCCTGAAGGTTGGGAAGAATCGAAGCCTCGAGCGAGGGCACGGATCGTCTTTGAGACGAAGCCAACTGGATACGTATCACTGGAAGCGTTTCAAGAGATCGACAGAGGGTTTCGCGGACTAACGTAATACAGAATCTCGTAGAATCGAATTTTCTAACGATCCTCCCACTCCCGATATCTTGGCAAGCGTCGCCTATCGGCGGAAAGAACCGAGGGAAGAAAGGCGAATAGACCGTGATGCATTCGTCGCGATCGCCGGCGAAGCGTTGGAAAAAAGATTCAATTCTCGACGCCGAAGAATCCGAGGAAGCTGCTCCTCCGGCAGAGGGGACGGTCGGAGATGATCAGCGTCGGCATCTATTGAATTTCGACGATGAAAAATGTAAGCGATCGCGAAGAGGGCAACGCCGCCGTCCTCCCGCGCCCTCCAGTCCAATTTCGCCGTGAAAAGGGTCCAGGAGACGAACACGCGGATAGCACAAAGGAAAAGACAGCGGGGTTGCCCTTTCAGAACCCTAAGCAAATACGCCGCGGCAAATGGACCGCTCGAGGTGGCGCTCCCTCAGCGATCCGCGTACACAACACGCTCCATTGTGCGACAAAGTAGCTGGCGGGGCTGGTAGTCGCGCGTCGCATCCCGGTTTTCCGCAACGGTTGCACGCGCGGCGGTGCATCCTTCGGTCGAATCGATCGCCAAAGTCGACAAACGATTTCCTCCCGACCGAACTTCGTTCTATCAGGCCGCGAGTGTGCTCCGTTTGGCTTCCTGGCGTCCTTGAAAGCGACGCGAACCGTTCGAGGCTCGTTGAACAGCGACGAGGCAATTGCAGCGGGCTGCTGCACCGTTCGATCGGCGCGCCATCGGCGGAAGGCGAACTCCGCGGAATCCACCGCGTTTTCGGATGCAAGCTTCCATAGAGATATTCTCAGCCGTGCCGCGCTCCACCGAATATCGCCCAACCACCGGCGACCGTTTTAATGCACCACGGCTCCTGGGTTTTGGCCAATTAAACGGAGGAAGGCCGATAGCGCGCTCGAAAAACGTAGCTGCGTGGAATAAACGGGCGATTGGTAAAGAGCGAGGGGAGGGGCCGAATTAAACGTTATCGCGATCGTCGCGGGGGAGGCAACAATTGAAACAACGAGGTGATTAATCGCGAATAACGGCCAGCACAAAACGCGCCCGCGAACATTGCACACTTCGGGTGAATCGCGGCCGTCGCGCCTCGATAAAGCGCTCCGCGTTATTGCTACGTTTTTCATCGCGAGTCGCAACCGCGGAGGCCCATCGCCCTCAAAGCGTTTATTTCTCTGAGGCTCGGAGGCTCATATTTTTTACGACTACTCCACGTGCGAGCGAGGGAGGACACGCTTCTCATCAAGTCTTCTCCTCCTCCTCCTCTTCTTCCTCCTCCTTCTCCTTCTCCTCCTCCTCCTCCTCCCGGGGTTTGAAGCTACGCGGCGACAAAGAAAAGCTCGCGCCGTAAAAAGGAACGTGGAAATTCGAGGAAAAGCTCGAGTGCTCGTGAAATTTTCCGCGAGCCCGCTCCCCAAAGAGGAAGGTTAACAGCACGCTGTCCCGCGGACAGGGCCGGCCTGCAAATAAAATGTAAACGTGCCGAGGCTTCTCGGCGGACGTTATGAAAACAGCGCCTGAACGTTGTGTGCCCGCCGCTCGAGATCCGCGGCATTGTTCCCTCGTAGCTGGGCCAAGGTTTTCTCATTTGTCCCATCGGTAATCTGGCCGTATCGGAAAACAGACAGGGAATCCGCGACGGGGCCCGTTAATTTCGACGGAACGACGAGGCACCCGTGTACCCGATGAGCCGCGATTAAACTGGAACAACCCGGGCCACTCTATCGAAGCCAAGAATTCATGCGCCAGGGGGATTAAGTAAGTACAAGTTTTCAGGTTAAGCCGGGACTCCGGGATTAGCTCCTGTAGCTATAACGTTGTAGCCATACACGTGTATATACGTGTAGCCAACTTCGCCTCAAACATTTGTCCCCGAGTTTGGCGAACCGTTTCCCCAGCATTTCCGAACCCCCTCGCCCCGGACACCGACGTTGACTTTTCATGAACGCCGCTCCCGCGACAAGATCAACCAGCCTTCAGGACTTTTCCATCAAGGCCGACTAACCGCGACACGAATGGTGGCAGCTCGATGGCGATCCCTTTTTCATTCGCGTCTCGTCAGCGAGAAATAAGAATCCGGGGAATACGTTTCACGGTCCCCGGGCGCTTTGTCGGGAGCCGAGGGAAAGAACGGACGAGAAAGGAAGCTCCCTCCTTTCTTTATCCTCTTATCTATTCTCTCGCTTCCTTCCGGCGCGTCCCCCAGCGCCTCGGCCGACAAGCACGGCGACAACGCTGCGCGGACAGTGATTCATCGAGGGTTATTATACTCTAATGGAGTTTTTTCGCGCAAAAACACCGAGGTATACGGGATATCCCGTTCTCGTGTATAAACTGCGCGCTGAACCGAGGGAACGGAAAGGTGGAAGAGGTGGGCAGAATCAACTTGCACTTTGTTAAATAAAATATGAAATTTTTCCTTCGGCGGGTTGGCTGTTATTAATGCAGCTACAAGATTGCAGCCAGATGGAAACTTCAGACTGCGAGCAATAACTTTAACGAATCGCAACCGAGAATCAACTGAAACTTCGACTGAACGTACCCAACTAAGAATCAGGCGGAAGTTTGCGAGTGAAACTCAAACAGCACATGAAACTCAAATCTCGGGTGAAACTTTAAAGAAATCAGAGTGAATTTGTAAAGGGACCGTTGATTTCTGCGGAAACTTTTTCATGCGCTCCCTTTGGTCCACGATGATTTCAATTGTTTGGCCTTCTCAGCGAAATCTCCGCCCTCCTCGATGTCCGGGAAAAATATTTTTTTTTCCATCGGCGATCTTTCAAATGGACGCGCGCCAACTGTCAGAGAGACTGCGACGGGGTGGCCCGCGATCGGAAAGTTTCGTTCCCAGAGTTCCCCGGATGCCATCTGGAGCGGAGTTTCGGTCGAAGCTGAAGCTAAGTTCCGATTAAATCCGCTTCCACTCGAAAGTTTGATAAAGCAGTCGACGCGTAAACGCGACACGTTTCATTAAAATCGAAGAACCGGGAGAAAGAGGGCTGTGGAAAGTTAATATCGGCCAGCTGACAATTCTGAAACCGAATAATATCTCCCGCTAAATTTTCGGAAATGATCGCCAGCGAATTACAACGAAACGTGCGAACGATAAATGTTTGATCAACTATTCCCTTGGAATTCCACTAACGTCGATCCTTCGCGAAACGCCGCCGAAACGCGAGTTCGATTTTCGCCGAGCGTCCCCCGCGTTTCCGGTGGTGAAACAAAAACGGTCGGATGGAAAACACAAGGGGAATAAACAACGGGTCTGGAAACGGTGGCCCGCGGCGCGGGGGCAAGGCATAAATCACGCAAGAACAACTAACAGCCTTCGGAGCACGAGCGATTCATTCAAATTAGGAGGAGCGGGCCGCCGATTCGCGGCAAGAAAACAGTTATAAGCGAACGGCCGTTTGGAAGCGGTAAACGAGCCGCGATAAAAAATCACGGCCCCGCGGAAGAGGAGGAGAAAAAGGGAGGTGGCTGGGGTTTCGCAGGAACGCGGATATTTTGTCGCGCGAGATACGGGTCAGGGGGAAAAACGTGGCGGCAGTAAGCCGCGTCGTATGCGGCACCGGCAAAAAAGTTACCGGACGGGCGGCAATAAAAGCCGAAGACTCGACGGTAACCTTGACGCAGCAACTGTTGGAAGCGAAATCCGACGGCGAGCAGGCGGCCAGCTATAAATACGTGGGAGGGTATCATAGGAGAACCGGTGTTCGGAAGAGATGACAGGAGATAGCGGGGAGAATCGCGCGATTCACTGTTGTCGGCGATAGGAGCAGCCGCTCGGTCTCGTAAAACCAGGGTCGTATCGACGTAAAGGCGCGTTCGGCATAGACGATTATTATCACGACCACGGGGCAACGTGGGGGAATCACTTGCCCGCGAAGTTACACCCCTCTCTCGAGAGAGAGAGAACTCTCGCTCCAACTAAACTCCACCGTCGATGTGTCCAAGCAGTCGTTCCGGCTGGTCCAGGCGTTCCCCGTATCGAATATTTTTCCCGCACCAAGTAGACACAGAGAGGGTGGGAAAGAGAAGCGTACTGTAACTCATGTCTCCGTTTCGCTTACAATGTTCGTAAGTACGACCATATAACGCCTTCTTTCCAACGTTCTGGCTGGCTAAAGATGAAACAGAGATGGATTTTCCACCTCTGCTGTCTTGTCCATAAAATACTCGCAACAGGTACGCCGGGGTATCTGTATGAGCTGTTTCGCTCCAATTTGTCCATGCACTCTAGCGGCTCTATGACAACGAGACGCTCTTTTGATTTGTCTGTGCCTCACCATCGCTCGTGTAAATTCACTGCGTCCTTCTCCTACATATCTTCCTATTATTATAACTCCATTACTTCTAATATACGTTCCCTGTCATCGTTTGCTTCATTTAAACTTAGTGCTCGTTCTTTCATCCTCTCGCGGTTTCCTATGTAATTGGCTTATTCTTATTCTTAGTTTATCTCATCTTATTTTATTGTATTTTATTTTGTTTTCCTTCCTTTTTTTACCTCCCAACGGCTTTTTAGGTTAGGTTGTAGCAGCAGTTAATGCTGAACCTCGCTTACTCGCCACTGTAATTTAATTGCAATGGTGCAATAAAGTGATTTAATAATAATAATAACGATGAGGGGCAGAAAGGGAGGAGGAAAGAGACGTAAAAGTGGGGAAGCGAGAAGGGAGGAAAATTAAGAGTGGAGAAGGCGACGGGAAGGGTGAGACGGAGATATATAGACAGATAGGATTATTCGCCTGAGAAAATGCCTCCCATCCTTTGTCCTCCCTCCCGTCTTGTCAACCGGGGAGCACTAGTTCGTTAATTTCCAGCTAATAAAGAGGAGGGCAAACCCTCCCTATCGATCGCGACTCCTCGAAAAACACCCAACTGTCAGGGTTACAGTGCGAGCAGATATGCAAATCGTCGGCGCGTAGCGTGCGCTGGCGGTGTGACAAAAAGAAAAAAGGGGGGAGGATAACGAGGGAGGTAACGAGAGGAGGAAGAAGGCACTCGTGGCGCGGGTAACGACTTAAACAAAGGCGGCAAATCCGATCGAGAGCGCAACCCCTCCTCGTTGAGACGGTGTATGGCAACACGCGTGCATGGTAAACGAAGCGGTGCATCCAGGAGCGCGCGTGCAGGGCGTCGCAACGAGACGAGAGGCGACTGGAGGCCAAGGATAGAATTTTCGTAGCGAGCCAACCTCCTACGTGCCACGAACACGGATGCAAATCTCTGCGGCCTGCACACCGACGCCCCTGACTAGGACGGTGCGCGCGGTGCTCGCACCCGTGTGTACACAAGAATGAACGTAATCGCGGTGTTTTACGCGGATCCCGGGTGACGGGAAAGCCGTACGTACAATCGAGGAGGAAACCGCGTGGCGCGCTCGGAATTCGCGCGCGAATTTCTCCAGCAGAAACTGGTATAATCATCGCCCCCCGAGGGGATGAAAATAGAATTCCTCTCGCCTTGCGTAACCGCGAGGGGACGTTTAACTTTTAATCATCTCTCAGGCAGCATTTCGAAGCCCCAATTTTATCGCCCACAGCCCCAGGTGGACAGGCTCTCCTCGATTCAATATGCAAGCGGAGCGTTACAGGCGATCGAGCACCGTGACACGATACTCCGAATGGAAATGGCACGATTCCCGATTGCCTCCAGCGAAAAGTCGTCTAAACGGTCAATGGCACACGGCCAAAGTAGTCTATTATTCTGTTCCGCCGTAATACCAGTAAAGTACTTCCGGTATATGCGCGACGTATACGGAACATAATTCCTCCGCCGGTGGCACAGGATTTGCGATTTGATTTTCTTAAAAGGAGCGGCGAGTTCGCGTTTCGCCGTGCGTGCCTTTCGGTGAATTCGATAGTTGTCGATCAGCGAATAATATTCGTTTGTGATATTGACGCATGTCGCAAAGATAGAAACTCCACTTGTGCTGTCTTGTCTGTAAGGTACTCTCTTCTCGTTGTCCGTCATATCTGTACTACGGTAAATCCGGGAGACGCGGTCGGGTCGGAGAGTTGGTGGAGTCGCTATATATTTCAGACTCTGTGCGTAAAAATGCGTAAAAGTGCAGAGCAATTTCTTCTCTAGAAGCCAAACAGTTGAATGAATAGCGTAATTTCGATTCCTTGTGTGTGTTTCTGGATTTATAGGCTTTAAAATGTAAATTGGGATTACATTTAACCTCTTTTGTCAAACAGCGGTTGTACAGAATCGTATTTAAAATATACTTCTAAGTTTATTTTCGTTTAATATTTGGGATAATAAGATAGTAGAGACATCGAGGGACAATGCAGCCAAAGTATTTGGCCATATTAACTCTTCCTCTCAAAGCTAACGAGAAGACCATCTCTCGCTGCAGAAAGTAGAGATGGTCGAGTTATGATTTTTTATTATTTTTTATTTTTTATTATTACTGTATTATTATTTTCGTTTATTTAGTTTATTTATTCATTTTTGTATTCATTTGCCTTGTTAATCGCCAGTAGGTAGTTCACTTTTTGTTTGATGTGTTCTTTACTTGTTTAGCGTAAACAAATTAAATATCAATGAACCTGTAGTTGTATTCACTGATAAATAATTTTGCTTTATCCTTTGTCAATTTTCCATGGATTATTATGTCAGTAGTCTCTGCCAACGATGAAAACCGTCTCTCCCGGCACCTCGGGAGAGGCGGTCAGATGTCGTGACTTCAGTTTTCAACCCGATTTACGGTAAATATTGTCTTACAGCAAATATCGACCAGTTTTTCTGAATCAGCATGAAATTCTGAACATATAGGTTTGTTCTGATAAAATAAGTAATGTCTATATTAGTTTTAATATCCATTTTATATTAGGTCGACCGCGTCACCCGGGTTTACCTTCATTCTACTCATAAACCTTTCTTATCACTCCTCTAATTCTCTTTCAACCCGATCTCAATCTCTTCTCTCTATTCCTGCACATCGTACCTCTAAATTTGAGTCTTCTTTTTCTTATATCGCGGCACATTATTATAACTCCCTTCCTGCTTCTATCCGCCAGCTAGACTCTTATCAATCCTTAAAAAATGCAGTGCGGCAGTATATTCTCCAACACTTTTAATTTTCTTACTTTTCTTTATTCTTTGTGTTATTCTCGTGTTCAGCTTTAAGTTTTAAGCTAATTTTTAGTTTAGTTCATTCTTAACGTTTGTTATGTTTCTGGTTGTTGTCTTAATTTTAGTTTAGTTTATAGTACGCGGTTAGGCTTCACAACAGTGTGCACCACTGCAGCCTCACCTTTACTCTTATTGTCTTTACTCTTGTCGTAAATATTCAAGTTTCTTCTTTCTCTTTGGGTAATAAAGACGTTTAATAATAATAATAATAATCATCGCGTTTCGGGGGTGGTTTCCTCTTCCCTCAACCCCGCACCTCTTCCTCTCGTTCTATTAATGTAGCACGGACACAGACACGGCTGGGATTACTTAATCCTGACGACCGCGGTGCTCCGTTCACGCTCTCTCGTCACGTCTCTTCGAACGCTGACGCAATCGATCGCGTTTACACCGGCAGGCTTGTAATCCGATCGGTGAAATTGTTTCGTTTGACGGCTACACAACCGTGAATCACGGGCGCTCTCTTCCGGCAATCGATAGCCGGTGCCCTTCCAGTGAATTTTAGCTACCGCTACGATGGTAAGCGAGGCACGAGGCGCAACGACGCTCCAATCGATAGTCAACTTTGTTTAAAGGGGAACTGTAACGAGCTGCTCCAGATTATCGGGGGATCATCTGCTCGAATGACTTTATCGCTCGGTAAGCACCTCCACTTAAAAAGGCCCCGGTACGTAACGAAACTTGGATACTGAATTAAACTGCTGGCCGCGCGGGGATCCGGAATTAAAACCAGCCACGATTCTACTCCGACAGATTTCAGCGATACGCCGTGGAACGCGCGATGATCCGCCGTGGCGGATGTCAAAGTGTTAATTACACAACGAACCCCGCGATTACTCTCCCACGGCAAACGGCAACCCGAACCTGTACTTTTTCATACCGATCCGTACATGTCATATCTGCGATTTTAACGAGTCCCGCGCGTCCACCAACAAACCGCATACACGCGCGCGCGTTACGCTTATGTAAACGACACATTGTACTCATGCAAACAGCGTATTGTATTATATTTACGTGTCGGCAGTAGGCAGTTCGTTATGTAAAAGTAGCATTGTGTTAATGTAGATTGGCCAAGAATCGCTGCGCCATGAGAAACGCGCGTTTTGTTATCGCAACAATTGAGTTACCGCAACGGTACGATCGGGGAGGTAGGGAGGGGCTTCCGAAAATGCAATAAACAGGAGGAAACTTCATTTCCTGAGAATGTTTTGCACCTACGACGGTTCAGTTAAGAATCAGTCGGTTCCCGCGTAAATCATTGGGGCAAAGTAACGTCCGGCGCGCGCTCGTGCGCCTCCCTAAAGGTCCTCCCATTGGAAACGATCCGTGCACCGTGACCATCGCAGCTGTCTCTCTGGTTAAGGGGGGAATTATATTTATAGATCGCCCGTTCGCGTTAAAAAATGCCAGCTATGCGACACAGCACTTCCGCCTCGTGACGAGTAGCAGAGGTCATCTGATAGGAGAAGCTAAAGTAGTAAATTGCAGTTGTAGCCCGTTGCCGGCGCTCGCTGGCCTGGCCCCGCTCGGCGCGGCGCGAAGGCAATTCAATCGCGATACAGTGCCGCTACGACAACACGATTTAGAAGTCGGCGCAAACAATTCTATTCCAGGGATAAGTGGCTTTCCGCGGCACGACGAGCGCGCCCATGAGCCGCAAGGCTGGTAATCGGCCGTCCCCGTGCGGGTGTCACACGCGGAAACACGAGACTCGCTTCCGTTCACAGTTATCAACGACACCCCTGCTATCGATAGCCGTTGTCGCCCCCGTGGATCGAGTGTCGCCCGGTGTAGGAATACAATTTCGAATCCATACAGTCGCTCGTTAATTACTTTCTTTTCGGGGAACGTCAACCCGCCATTCGTTTCAATTACTCTGAACTGCGACCCCTTTCTTGCCCACCCTTCTTCGCAGAGGAGACAGCCGCCCCATTTCCCTCGCGCTCCCGTTCATCCATTCGATTCGAAGATCGGCTAATAAGGTGTTAAATTCGAAGCGATTCCAGTGAGAAATGCTGGAAGATTTCACGGGGAAGGAATTTATAAGTAGAGCCCACTTCCGGCCGGAGGGAGGGTAACGCAATATCGGCCATCGCGGAGAGGATTTATCGCGTAAGGCACAAAGCTTTCAGACCGGACGCGTCGCGAAGCCCCATAATCGATTTTCTTTCCCACCCCTTTTCTGACGTCGCGTCGGCCTCTCGCTTAATGGAACTGGCGAAACGCCTCTCCTTCCTCGCTAACCGAATTACCCGAAAAATGCCCGGGAAACAGAGGCGCGCGCGCGGGCCTCGACGTTCGGAAACCGATCGACGGGGAGGCAGGGGAAGGAGAAGAAGAGGCAGATAGCTCGATCAGGGAAATCAGGTAATATCGATTGGAAAGAAACGGGGCTTGTTAACCGCGGCGGAAAGAAATTCCCGGAACGATCGGTTCCAGCCGTCGAAAAACACCAATCTCGCGATCACCCGGCTCGCGGATGGATCCGTTAATTTCTCACCGAGAGGAAAAACCGTGAACCGTCTCCCCCCCCCCCCCCCCCACTCGGCAACGGGCGAGCTGTAAACTTGCCGCACGCTCTCGCGTCTCTGTTTCTTCTGTTTCGCGTTAGCGCGCAATCTGTCGCGGATAAAGCGTAAATTGGAAAACGCGGGGTCGTTCTCGCCCCGAACGATGCTGTAAAACTTTGCCGGTACCGCGTTATCTCGCGCCTGAGAAACGCTGTTTCCCCGGGAAAATTGATTTCCGCGACAGAAATTCCGACCCTATAATTTTTATAACGTCCCACGATCTCGCTGCGAGAAAACAAACCCGTCGGACCCGACGATCGATTATTTGTCGTTCCATATTTTATGAGCAGCCTCGAACGAGCCGGGCATTTGTATTCCGTTCAAGGAGGTGGACTTTCGAAAAATATAACGGGCGTCCGGGATCGTCGAGCGACTTCATCGCCGCTCGCGACTACGGCCGAATACCAAAGAGGGGGCCGCTCCGTTGTCTCGGCTGAATAAATTTCAATTTCAGCTGAAATAGGAGGATAGGCGGAGGGAAAGAGAGGAGGAGCGGAGCGGCGTCGATACGACGTTTAGCAACGACTCCCAAAGTGTTCGTGCATTTACGTAAGCCCCGCTGCCGCTTCGTCCTACGAATAATGCAATTAACTCGTTCTACAGATAGCGTAATTCAATTTCTCGAAAAGCACCGCCCACCTACAGGTGAAATTAATTGTTCGCGGCGCTAGGAGACGGGGCTAAGCCTTCCTTACCTCCTTCCCTGCCGCCCCGCGTGGTCGGTAGAACACGGAATCCGAGCAAGTATTCGAAAGGAATAGGACGTCCCCGGTTCTCGGCCAGAAGACTCTTCTTACGGAGCACGATATTCCAGATAGCATCGCCGCGGCTAATTGCGAGCCGCCGTCCCCGGGACCCCCGGAGCAATTAATTACCCCGACGAGGGCGGGCAATTAAACGGGACAAATCGTCGACGTTCGCCACGAAGCGGTAACGGGGTTTTACCGTGGTAACCGAACGGGCCGGAGCGGATCCGCGAGGATGATTCGGTGAAACCGTGCCTCGGGTGAAAGGTGAGACAGTTTCGCTTTCCTTCGATCATCGCAATACGAGGTGTCCCGGCGAACGACGCGACTGTCGCCTACCGTAATACCCGATTACGCTTCGTTCTCGTCCTCCGCTTTTGGGGATCGCTAATGCTCGCCCTGAGTATCGAAACGAAGAAGGCTCCTGATGTTCCCGGAACTTTCTACCGCGAAATTACACGGATTAAGGAACAGCCTGGTAGATCAGTTCCCCGTCGACCCTTTTTCTCTGGCCACGCATAAGCGACCAAAGAGGCGCAATTAATTCGGAGACGTCACGCGAGCTCGCGGAACAGCGTCGAGTTTCCAAGCTGGTCGCGCGAGAGCAAACAAGGGATACGTGGTTGGCGGTTTTCATCGGTCGGATGGCACGATTCCTGGCGACATCCGATTAACCGACGACGACGAGCCCCGAGTAGCTTCCGTTATTACGAGCAAATTGCCACGGCCCTCCACCCTGCACGATCCCTCCCAGTTAAACAGCTGACTACTCTTGCGCAAAACCGCGGCATTATGGAGACGCGTGCCACGTATCCGATCGTTTCTCACAATCAGGCTACCCCGACGGACTAACCGAGTTCTGCTTTCTCGTGTATTTCTGAAAACCAAGAGAAACCAAACCAGTTCTAAATTCGCGGTACGGTCAACCTCCAGACATTCGTACGCAACTGTACACTTCTGCGTATAGGGTGACTGTACCTAATATCGCCAGGCAAAAGTTAAATCGCTGTCAATTGAATATTATTGATATTTTTGCATGAAGTTTGTTTCAAAGTAAAGAAAAATTATTCATCTTTCATGTAGTATAAGTTAGAATCGTTGAAACCTAGAAATTTTTAATTAGGACTCAAAAAACGTGAGACATGCAAAAATCGGGTCCTGAAAAAAGTGTACCTAATATCGTCACCTCAAGAAATATTAATTAATTCATGTATATATGAGTTTTTTAAGTCATTTTCACACGAGCTTTTATTATTTCTTGCACTACAAATGTATTTTTATCCATCTTTGATTTTATTTTTATAAGAAAAATATAGAATTTAAAAATATAGATGTTTAAAGTATTTTATTTTTTACGTTCCGATGTACATATTCGACAAATAAAGTCATTTTCACATGGGCTTTTATTATTTTTGCTGTATAAATGTTTCTAACGGTAGGCGGTATTGGGAACACACATACTGCTACAAGAAAAACGTTATTTTCACTATAAAAACTATTTGAATCGATTACAGTCCTTAACTACATCATTAATTAGGTTTTTCTAGTAGATATTCTTGCATTTACGGAATTATTAGACTTACCTTCTCCGAATGGGATGTAAAATTGTGACAGTCCAATAAATTTTTACACTATTAAGATTCAGTAAAATACTTCTCTTTCTGTAATTGTTGATCACATAACGCTGCAATTATTGTATGTCTTCCTGCATATGGTTAGGTTCTAATTGAGTGCATAACCGATAAATTTTAGTGCTTACTTTGCGAGATATAGGGGGTGGCGATATTAGGAACACTGGCGATATTAGGTACAGTCACCCTACTCGCGAATGTGAAGGTCCGGTCTCCTTCGAACGGCAACAGAAAAACTGATTACCATTGGTAATGACACGGTCGACGAGCTGACCGAGGCGACGATGGGAAAACGATGGTAATTATATATTTCGAGGTGGATTGATTAACTGGTCCCCGAGTCACGAATCGATATTCGCGAAAACAATGTGTCCGGATCGCGCGACACAGGCGCTAACGAAGCAATACCACGGGGTAACC
The DNA here is from genome assembly GCA_963932335.1 of Andrena marginata. Taxonomy (NCBI): domain Eukaryota; kingdom Metazoa; phylum Arthropoda; class Insecta; order Hymenoptera; family Andrenidae; genus Andrena; species Andrena marginata. The sequence continues at coordinate 8,594,719 of OZ010660.1, forward strand.
TGAACGATAGAGTCGTCCAGCTTGATCACAGTGATCACCGTCCTCGCAGCCGGAAGAAATTAGTTTAATGCGCTCAACTATGCGTCATAATTCAAGCGATTCGACCGTACGCGTCCCGGAAGTGCAACGTAGTCTCGGAGTATCGTTATTCGTGGTTGGATAAACGCGCGAAAGTATGGATTTGCCATCTGCCCCGCGTTCACGAATCAGCTACGGCGCGTCACCGAAAGCGAGGGTACCAAAAAATTCCACGAATTTTGTTCGCGCTATCGGACCTCGACGAACCCGTCTCTCCAACCTGTCGATCTCGCCCGGTAATCGTCCCCGTCCGTGTTCGTTATAATTTACGGCTCGCTCGACTATATTTTCCTGACGCGGCAGCGCGTCGCGAAACCAGGAGAGCATTATGATATTCGAGGGCTTAAATCGTTTCCTGATTTTAAATGTAAAGCTTGGCGATATATATGGCTACATTACGTGTCAGAATAACGTTAGTTTCTGTCTCTCAATTCTAATTTTTCTGTTTCTGCTTTTCTTCCCTAGTTACAGTTTAGTTTTATGTTAGTTATTTAGTTACGGTTAGGCTTCTAACAGTATTGTACTGCAGCCTCGCCATTTACTTCGCTTGTCTTTATGTATTATTTCTTTTTCTGTATGTTTCAAGTAATAAAGACGAATAATAATAATAATAATAATAATTATGGAGCGGCACGGAGCTAACAGTTTTCAGGTTGCCAGGCCCGCTTGTGCAATATTCCACGTTCCAGCTCGTATATATCGTTATCGAACGTGAAAGGGGTCAGGCTAATGGCTCGCGGCGAGATGCAGTAATCTATGCGAATCCCGCGGCGGGCCGCGTCGCTCGTATTTGCCCGCGCGCTGCGGCGCCACCGGTTTCTATGAAATTCAATACCCTTCCGACAGTTTAGCGACGGGGGATGAGGCGTTTGGGGGTAAAAGTGACATCGAAATAGAATCGATGTCGCGCTGTTCAAGAGCGTCGAGTTACCATCGACGCGCGTCCCAAAGTCCCTCGCACTTCTGCGACTGCGAGTATGACGCCGTTGCGGTTCAATCACAGTCGAGAGGCAGCCGATCGAACGGCAGCTGGTAATAAATCCCCGACGTCTGCTACAACGTTATCGTCGCTAATGAAAATGTCAGCGGTATCGGTAATAAAACCCGCGGCAGGGATGCAACGGACACCCCGTGCGCCTAAGCTTTCGCGACAAAGTAGGAAGCTGTGGCTACCTGGGACTCGAATACGTGTGCGGCTGCACACTCGCGCAAGCCACTATCCAGAGAGCATAACCGGCGAGTAATTTACGGACTGTTCGAATCGTGGCTGCAACTTGCACGCCTATAGTCTCCCTTCCTCCCTTTCGCTTTCTCCTTTCCTCCGCTTCGATCCCCCTCGTTAGAGCTCGTCATCATTACTGGCGAACAGCAACGCGTGGGTAATCTGCTTCTCGGGGCCGGTTATTTCCGCTTAAACGGTGGCCGCGATGTTGCTGCCGTTGCAGGGATCACGCTCGGGCCTCGAAATCAGACGCGCGGGGGGGCGATGCACCAAGGAATTCGGGCCCATCGGCCGCCGTCAATTACCAATCGACGGTTCCTTCGAGGAACGTAGCTCATTGTCGCGGAAAGAATCGCGAGACCGGCTCAAGAGGCCTGTAGCGACCCTCGAGCACACGATCGACGCCGATCCTCGTCTTTTCGGGGATCTTTATGATCCGTACCGTACGTAAATACACCGCGAAAGAATTCAGCTCGCGGATGAATGGGGGGAGGGGCTCTTCGCGCGGCCCTCGAGCCCAGGCTCTCTCCGGAATTAGCACGATCAATTCCGCTCTTGAAAATTAATTGCCTCGCACGTCGAGTGCCTCGGTTGATTTAATCTCTGGGAGAGAGCCGCGAGCGCCGCGCCGCGAACTTTCATCGATCGACATCGATGGCCGTTCTGAAAAGCGTCGCGCGCGCTAGAAGGCGCGGGGATGAGAGCTGATGAACGTTTAAGTCCCCGAAAAAAGGGCAGCTTTTGAATCGGTGACAGGTTGGCGAAATAAAAGCTGCGCGATGGTATACGCCGCGCGGCGTAAAACTTTTACAACGCTGTCCCCGGCGCGAGAGAATCGTTCAGAGGCTCTCGCGAGAGCTCGACCGCGTTCCCTCCCAAGGAAGAGGAACAATGCGTATTACGGGGGGCGCACAGAGAGCAGCTCGTAACTTCCTTCGTCGGTTTAACAGCCCGGGCCACGATGAAACGCGGCCTTTCCACTTTGCCGAACGGCAATAAAGCATCAGATACAACCGGCCGCAAGAGGAGAAACTCCCAGCGAGCCAGCTAGCGCCTCTTCCCCCGTAGATTTAGTGTATGGACGAGCAGAGTTGAAACGTTTGTTGCTTGTGATTAATAGTACCGCGCGGCGGGATCGTTAGAACTTCTTTCCCCGTTTCATCCTCCGTTCCCTACGTTCTGGGTCCGATGACAGTCCACGATTTGGTATCGCGGCAATTCCGCCGAGTTTCTGTATTCTTCTATCGCTGACGTTACGTGTTAAATAGTCGAGCTTTGTCGCGACGCATATCAGGAACACAGCAGGCATCAGATTGGTCCCCACACGCGACAGAGCTCGGCACGAGTAGCAGGAAGTCGGACGCTTAATTAACACGTTTGAAAGCGTGGCTAGACGAGAAATTGCGATAACGAAATTCGGTTTTAAAAGCCCGCGTAACGCGACGGCCACGGAAGTTAAAAGAAGCGTATGCAAAGCGCGTAATCTTATGTGCCCGTCGGTTTAGCAGCTGCCCGCTGACCATGTATTTTTCCAGTCCCCGGATTACAATGTGTTAAAATGTTTATCTCGTGGGTAGCGGGCGTCGCTTAAGGTCCAGCCGGTTTTTCACGTTCATTATCCGTGTTTTTCCACCTTGAGCGAGAGCTTACGCAATGCACGATAACGCCTTTGTCTAATCTCTTCATACGTAGCAATTTGCATTTCGCTATTGCCAACTCCGCAGGCCAATTATGTCGGGTAGCCTCGAGCATCGGCCTGTGTCCGCGGCCACGGATTAGTATCGAGATTCCGGCGAGTGGACTAATAGTCGACGAGTTCGAAATACGTTATCTAGTCGGATATCCGCGCTGGGCGCGTCACACGTCGCTGTGGTCAACGTTTGTTAATAGCTTTAACAAGATCCCGGCCTAGTACGTTTGCTCTATTCGCTGCCCACGCAAATCGATCAGCACATTCTTGCAGGATAAACGTACGTTTTCCTACACGCGTCTGGACGCAGCGTCAAGAAGTTCAAAGTCGATTTTCTCGAAAATCAAGCGCGGTATGAAAAAAAGTTACTCTTTCTTTTCGACTTATAACAAGTAAATAAGTCGAAAAGAAGGAATACAATTTTTTGATATAGCGCCTCGTTTCGGAGAAAATCGACTTCGAATTTCTCGACGATGTGTCCAGGAAAACCTACCTTTTGAGGGAGAAACAATTATCGAAATTCTTCGTAGCTCCTCTACCAACTTTAAAGCGTTCAATTTACTCGTGAAGGGCCGCGAGGGGGACGTTTAAACGCGAGACGGAGAAACGATGGGAAAGCTAGGGTCGATGGAACGAGACACCGTTAACGCTGAACAGTGTGCAAAGGCTGATTTAATGGCGGCGCGCTAAGGACAAGGAGCATTATTAAAAACGAGTTCTGAACCCGAGCCAGCTAGAAAACGCGGAAACCGCCCCGGTGCTCGGTGCTCGCGAAGAAACCGGGGGAAAGAAAGAAATTAGTCGTTTCGCTGGATAGAACCGGGCATAATGTATATACGCGCGGAAACGCTTGCACCGTTGCCCGTGGTGGTATCGGTGTTAATAACGGAGCAATTCATTAGAGTTTACCTCTCGCTGTTCCATGAATTTACCAATAAATTCTCGTTACTACTCCGCGAGCTGTAAGTACGTCACTGCGCACACGAAGAAACGGACGGGGCCGGCGAGCGAACACAGACCCCCGCGGGAAAGCGTTCGCCAGTTTTGCAGCGTGGGGCGTTGAAGCAAAACAAGGGGGGAAGTTCCGCGTTTCATCGTCGATGTCCACCCCTTCCGTAAGCAGGAGAAAAAGGGCGACGGCAATGGGAGAAGAACGTAACCAGTACGCATCCGGCACACCCTGCTCCCTCCCCAACTAAATATTTCGCTGTACGAGCGGCGCAGAGCATTTCGATTACCTTTTCCATTTCGTGGACCGTGAAGCATAGCAGGTGTCGGTTGCTCGAGAGAGCTCGAATCGAAGATGCGCAGTTCCCCGACACAAAGGAACTGCGGAACAGTTCTTAAATGCTCGGCGCTGGGAAATTTGTAAGTCAAAGGATGAAGTTTCCGAGGGAAATGACGGGCGTAGAGGGAAATAATTCCCGAACGAATCCCTTTGTGTCGTCGAAGAAACACGAGCGGGGCGAAATTTTCCGGGGGCGAGCCCGCGCCCTTAGAACTCTATGATTATTCACGAAGCAAACCGGCGCGAGTCACCTAACACCCCGGGGAACGGAGGAAGACTCCCCCGGAGGGGACATTTTGCATGGGATTGTTTCGAATGGCACGGGCACGCGATGAAAAATCAAGAGCAAAGTGAGTAAGCTCTTTCTCTATCCCGGCGAGACCTCGTTCAGAGCTGGCTTGTCCCAAGCATTTCTGTCGGATCACTCGCCAAATTGCGAGTCGAGTGGCTCGAAAAGCACGCGAGTTTAAATGACTCGCGCAAGGGAAAAGTATGCCTGCAAGGATGGATGATGCCTCGAAAGACGAAACCAAGGAGAGGAAGTTGAACGTCAACAGAGCGATAACACTTTTCCAAGAACTTATCGTTGCCCAGTAGGGCGCTTCGTCCACCGATCACATACCACAAAACACTCACCCTATGAATGACGTCTACGCAATTACCAGAAGGCTAGAACCTCTTGGAAAATATCAAGGACACCGCCGTTCGCGGAGGGAAACGTCTCGATCCGCACAGGAACTGAACATCCATTGAAGCTCACACGGACGTGTTTCACACGCGACCCGACGATAGAGGAACGTCACGACACCGCGAGGCCGGAGGCAGGAAAAACGAGGGACGCTTGCCCACGCATGGCGCGTGTGAGTTTTTCCTCGGCCAGGTGGGACACGGTTCTGTTCCCACTAGAGCAAGAGCGCGAAACCGCCACGTGACAAACGGGGCCCACCTTGACCACGAAGCAAGGAGGCGATGTACCGCGATGCACGGAGCAGCAGGCTACACCGTGAACTGAATTCGGTGGTAGCCGAAGCTACGCTCGGAGCCCGATTGACTCGCAGGCAGGCGCCGCCTGAGGCGCCTCCTCCATCCGCAATGTGGAAACTTCCTCGTGGGCTCGTTACATTCCCCATCCTTCTTCATCCACGGAATGCTTCATCCCTCCCCCGCGCCGTTTCCCTTTCCACAATTCTCGCCGAGTGTTACCGATTCGCGGGCACGCCGGTACCGTAGCCTTAGAAATAGCTGTTTGGCCCGCGACTTCTGTGGACATTTGTTTACAGGCTTCTCTAGCCTACAGCGTTTGTAGCTGGCGATCGGGAAGCTAATCTTTGTTCGAGCAGCAAATATTTGCTAAGGGAAACGAAGTCTCGCAGCGGCTCTGGCGGAGACGCAACTGTTTGGGTAAGAGAGCATAACCAGGGGCTTGAATAATACGGCAACGGGATAACCGGACGTGATAGTATATCGAACTCTCTATAATAGGTTTATCGAGGGAAACGTGGGACGAAGACGGGCAAGGTTTTTTCTCCGAGTCTCATCCGCCCGGCAGGAAGGATATACTTCCCCCGCTGGGGTCGATCGATCGCCGATGGGTGTTTGTCGATACAAATTCAATATACCCGGGGCACGTTTTACGCACGGCTCTCACACCTGCGCGCGGGACTCCGCCGACGGCGCAGCTATTTCGGGAATAAAGGAAAAGCCGTGCATGCTCGGGCGTCTGGAGGTAGGTTTCTCGACACGCCCGTATCAAGCGCATCGAAAATATCCTCGCGTGCCAGGAGCATGGAAGCTCCGATGTTAACGTTATTGGGTCAGTCGGCCCGGTAGCCTCGTTCACCGCGATCGTACTCGCCGCAACGATCTCCCGGTGGTTGTTCGGTGCCAGTTCGAGAAACAAACAGCCGGCGAAAGGAACTTTTTCGAGGCGGGCACGCCGCGCGGCTAGGCTTTGCTTTCACGGCGTTATCGATACGCGGAGCGCGAGGGAAAAAGTTGATATGCCAGCCGATAATGGCTAACCCGACGCGGGGAACAGATATCCGTATCGCGGCGAAAAAGAAGCGCGGCGAACGCCGGCGGAGGAATTGTTCCAGCCGCGGCTAGGCAGCCGGCTGGCGAAATTACAAAACTCCAGGCACCGCGGACGGTACTCGAGCTGCCTGTCCCCGCTGTTAATTTCTCGCGGCGTGTCCCGGTAATCCAGAATTAAAGAGGCAAATGGTACACCAGCTGCTCCAATTGCGGGATTAAACAGGCAGCGCGGCCAGCCGTTTTTCGCTCGCGTTCCGAACAGCGAGTGCACGCTGGCGTCGATCGTGCCCCGGCCGACAAAACCGTCGGTGGAAGTGCTTGGAAAGTGCTTGGCTCGCATTGGATTTTGACGAAGGTCGCGCCACGTCTGGTAGAATCAGGGTGGAGGCAGAGGGATATTGCCTAGGAACAAGTGACTCGTGCCTCGTGCAGCCAATATGTATTCCAGGTGCATGCAACGACCGAAGGTTCTTGGCCCTTGCGTGCACCGTTAACTCCGGCTAACCGACCAGTTTCGAAGCGGGCGCGCGCTCGCACCTGAAGCCGCCGCGAGCGACGAATTCAATTAATTTAAACGCCCGGACGTACGCAGAGAATTACGCTCACCCGCTTTCCTCTATTTACAAGAAACCCAACGGACCGTGCGTTGCACTTCGTTCGATCCCGTGAAATTCCTGCTGCAATATGCATTCTTCGGTGAATAAAACCGAAGAGCTAATACCTTTCGCAGGTCACCGAGAAGAATCCTTTCAAATCTTACGATCGTACAGCGCGATCGTCCACCGAGGCGTCCAGCAATTAGACGCGACATTTACCTCACGAATTCACCGGGTGAACCGCATCCAACGATCGTTTTTCTCCTCCGTCAGGTAGACGGCGGTGAAACGAGCGCGAAATAAATGTCAAGTTTCAAAGCCGCGGGTGCGTGCGCACGTGTGGCATTTATTAAATGATTATTTGCACCGGACGCAACAATCGTTATTTATACTGGATACGTCAAATGTCAGCGGGAGAGGAAACGTTACGAAAGGGGTCTCGAGCGCGGCTTAACGGTGCACGTTCACCGAGTTTCACGCGTGCTCCCAGGGCCCGGCGACAGCGGCACAGCTCGCGAGACATTCGCGGGGAATTTTTCTATTTCCAGGTCACGTCTCGTTCTTGTTTTGACGGCACTTCTCGGCGAAGTAACAGGGCACGCCTTATCTTTCCCGTTCTTTTTTTTTTGCCGACCGTCTCCGCGACGCGTACATTCCTGTGCAAAGAGAGCCTGAGGTTCGTTAACAGAAGCGGCGTTCGATTCCCAGCGAACCTCGCGCTCGCTGAATTTAAAGGTGTCCTCCTAATAGACGGCGAAGAAATTCCCGGCTAACCGGCGGGCTGACCATCAATTTCTATCTCGCCAGGGAAATAGGATTAACCGTGATAATTTCCATTAGCAGCTTAATGAAAGTGTTCCGCAAACACACTTGCCACGCGTCCATTACCTACGCGCCGACGGTAGACAGCTTTGGAGAATTTTACAATGGAAAAGGCCGCGGGAAATTGAAGGTTTACGGGGCAATATTCGCGCGATATTGTCGCCCGTGGGACGATAAAGAAAGGTAGGAGGCAGCCAAGGTCTCGCGGCGATGAAAATTAATGCTGCGTTCACCGAGATGACTAGTACGTACCCGCTGCTATCATGGGGGCCGTACTTGACTGCTTTACGATCGTGAGAGATCGCCAGTAGCCGCCCGTTCGATAATACATCAGAATCGATTGACTACCAACCCTTGACTTTTCTGTTTCCCGCGCGGCCGATCAACAACATTTATGATCGAAAGTTCGCGAAATAATGGCCGCTCGTAAAGCTTTCCTGCCGGGCCGGCTTTTTCGGCCACTGGCGACGAGGCCGCGATGAACGCACTCGCCGTGAAAAATTTACGAAAACGCGCAGAAAGATATATACTCGCGTCAGCGGCAATCGAACGAATTTCGATATACAGCATCTCTGTTTCTGATTTACCGAATATTTGCCGGTGACGTGGAGCAGGGGGGGGAGGGGGAGGCGGATGAAAAAAGAAAAGGAAGAATAACGGGTGTATCGATCGAAAGTAAATTTAATCGCGACCCCTCCAGCGGCCCGTTGGAACATTTATGGCGGAAAAGGCCGCGGGAAGGAGCTCGCGGAGAACGGTTCCAGCGGTTCGTAACAGAAATTCTATCGTTCCCAGCGTCGCGAGACCTTTTCGCGTGGACGCGTAGTGATTTCCGAAACCGGTTTAAGTTTGCACGCAGTTCAGCCAACCCTGTCCGCGTAGCTGCCCGGACATTAACGAGCGTTTATTCTAATTACGTTCCCCGCGCGGCGCAAAATTGGCACGCTGATGACGACGACCGACTGACCGATCGATGCGACGGGATTAAAACGGTGGCGCGCACCGTGCTTTTCGTTCCGTCGATTCAACGAACAAATGCTTGGGCGGGGGGCGCTAATTGCCCCCGATTTGTGCGAGATCCGTTTTCGCTTCGCGATAGCGTTTTGATTCATAATTCCACGGGATCGAGAGGGGCGCCGGTCGAGGCTTTCGCAGAAGCTTTTCATCCGGTCTCGTGGCTCATCAATTTCGTTCATAAAGTTCTTCCCGGGGATTCGATGGATCGGCTATCAATTTGTTTCGCGAGCTTTTCAATCCGCGAATTCTCGTTCGACGCGGCGGGGCGGAACGGAAATAGAGATAGAAGCCTCGATTAAAATTGACTTGCATCGCGGCTGATCCATCGATCCCTCGAGCCGGGGCGCAGAACAGTGGGAAGCTGGAGTCCTCGAGGCGATTTCGAAACTTCGTAGACTGTCAGGTATTTTCGTAGATGCTTGGCCAAACTCGGGGAACCGTTAAACGTTCGGGAGGTGTGTAGCAAATTGTAGTAACCGGAGACAACTATTCAGACACCCGTGTATATAGACGAGTGCAGCCTCCCTTTCCCGCATCCTCCCCCACGATAACAAGAACTCTCTGGTTACTCTAGACTTCTAGAGAAAATTAGTCGGGCTATATCCACCATTCCTTCCAACGCCATTAAGGGGTCATTCTGGTTGGCGCGCCGATAAATTCAGCGATTTTCAGGAATTTATTGCGAGGACAGGAATTATAGTAGTGGAATAAAACTTCTTTCTATCGATTAAACTACATTTCTACGGCAAATAAAAAATATAAAAGTTATAAAATTATTGCTTCTAAAATGGTTTTGATGGCGATTTTGATGACATGTTTAAAAATTCATGCCTCGCTCGTGCAGGTGATTTCAGCAGTTGAACTTATTTAAAACCAAAAATACAAACAGATTCTTGATCAGTATGACAGTCGCTATGGCCCGTACTAGAATAAATAATTTATCCTTAAAATTAACAAAATGGTGGGCAATATACAAGAATCAATGTATTTTGGCTGTGTTTACTGTGCTATTTTCGATTTTAAAAGTAGGTTAGACTCAACAGAAATACTTGGTTGTAGTACCGACCAGAGGTATAGGTGTGCAGAATAATCAGTTCAATTTATAAAGCAATCGGTTCGATAGATTTTGAGATTTTACCTGCACCATGTGAAAAAATGCCGTTCCTAGAAAAACGCGTTCAAAGTTTTTATGTATGGTGGTCGAGGCTCTGCGCTCCCTACAAAATACCTACGTAGAAGCGAAAATAATTAGAATTTTGCAATGAAAATTTAATAGTACATTCTTGAAGATATCTACTTTCGAAAAATGTTATAAAAAAAAAATCGATTTTCTCAAATCGTCTAACCAGAATGACCCCTTAAAAGCAGATCATTTGCACACGCGTGATCGCTCGTCGCGGAAGAACAATGAACCGAAAGATTATTGCCCGTGAAATTAACACACGGCTGCGACGATGAAACAATAGCGCGTCGTCGCTAACCATGAACGCGCATTGGCGCGGGCATTTGCATAAAAAAAAGATGCTGAAGCGGGTTTTATTGAATCTGGCTTGAGCTCGTGCAGTGGCGAGTCCTGGTCAGGCCGAGCGTAGTCTCGATATCGATTAATTTCAAAGCGGGTCAATCTAAATTCGTGGTCTCCGACAGCGTGATTCGGCCTGAGAAAGGTGAGAATGAATCGATACAGCTAGAAATGGCATGCACATAGAAAGTCAACCGGCACGACCACCGATGCACTGCTTTCCGCACTCGAGAACACGTATCTGGATCGCATCGGGAACGGACACGTAGTTGCACCGGGTTATAAGCCGCCGTCGTAGGAGTTCGTCGAACTGTGTTACAAAGAAAATGACAATACTCTCGTAACGAAGAAGCGTTCCGCAGAAATAACACCGTCTGGAATTTATATTTCATGCGAGAGGAGTATGTAGCGAAGCACGCCGCTACACTCGATAACTTCTCTAATAATACACTCTGTTCCGGGCGAACGGAACGGAAGATCCTCCGAGTGCAACAGTCTCTCGTATTTTATTTAGAATTAACCGAAGGAACGGGCATAAATAGCTCGGGTCGCGTAACTGCGCCGCGCACTCTGATTACAACTTTCTAGCCTCGAACTACATATCTTTATCGAACCGAGATCGACCTCTTTCGCTTAGTCCTATACAAAGTCGCGATCGCCTGGAAAGAAAGAGAGGGAGGGCTGTCGATCCGCGAACATTTCTTCCGCTGGATCGGCTAGCAGCTCGCTAACGAGGGGAGATATTTCCTCGGGAAGGAAGACTCGTCCGAGGAACGAAGTACAGGAGCCCGGTTACTGGTGGAATCGAAGAAACGAAGCGATCGAATCGAACGAAATACGGGGACGGATAGAAACGTGCTGTACGGTTGCAATTCGTAGCAGGGCAAGGGACGGTCCGGTGCCATTTTTCAAGTTCAGATCCCCAAGGCTCGAATTGCCCCAAAGTGGCAGACAGCTTGGCTGGCCAGGCTGTACTCTATCCAGGGAAACAACATTCGATGAAACACGGCGACACGATGCGACCGGTAAAAAACGGGTGGGACAGACGGGTCGTGGTATCGGCCACTCCTGTGGTCGATAGCATTGTCTGCCCCGGGCATTGATGCTGACAAGTCTCTTTCCTGCGTGCGCTCTCTCGCCTTCGATATGCCTCCGCGTTTTCTCTTTCCCTCTGCTTTAGACGTCGGATCAAAAGCAATGCGGGCGGTTAATGCGGCGATACGTAAACGCGACACGCGTGACATTTCGACACCGCGCTTGTTGCCGCGCGGTGGAGCAACGCTAAATAAATATACGCGGCTTTCGTACGATTCCGTACGGCCGAGGGGCTCGAAATGGAACGCTAATGGGTTACGCGTCTCCGTGTATTTAATCAAGCCGCCTACCGCGAGCCACGATACCGATCGCTTTCGTCGCTGGATACACGGCGTGTCTGTTTCGGCGACAGGAGCAAGCAAGTCGCTGGTCCCGACAGACACGGACTTTTCTGCCGGATCGAACGCGGTCATCGATCGATAGGGCGAAACGTGTGAATAACACACGCGCCCTACTTTCCAAGCAGCGGGGAAACATAGGCGGTTCGACAGGATCGACGGAGATTACGCGATGGCACCTCCCGGCTGGCATTTTGGGATTTAATTAAGAACGAGCGACAGTCACGACCGCCACGCGTGCCCATAAACCTTCCACGGCTACTAACGATATCGTAAACGTCGCCGCTACCAGATAATTAACTAATCGACGTCGCGCGGGCCTCCGAACCGTAGAAGTATCCTTCCTCTTTCACTCCACCGCGACAATTCAGTATTTCACGAAACATTGTAACGCGCGGGACTCGCGCACCGTGAGAAACCGCGGACGCCGAGGCACACGCAGCCACAACCTTCCAAGCGGCCGATAAACGGGAGAATAGATATAAATCGAAGAATTCCATGCATCGCTATCGCGCATTCTACGCGCGAACGTCACCGGTATTCTAATGGCGAGTGTGCGGTTTCCCAAGCATCGACGTTCCCGTGGTTCGCGAAAAGCCCCGATCCCTCGTCATCGGCTAGTTGAAGTACAGAGCGCGCGACGTTTTGCAACGCGCGCGCGGCGCGCCTCTTCAATCGCGCGTTTACAATCGGCGTCGTAAAGCTAGGGGAATTAAAAAGTAACGGTGTCGTAAAGCCGGATAGAACGCAGGTAACCGAATCGAGGCAACGTATCGCCTTAATGGCGCGATATGAAAAGCCGCGGTGTAACGAAGACGCACGGTAACGCGGCCGACAGTCGTTAACCTGTCCAATGGCACGTTAAACTTTTTCCCTACGACTGACACGCGCACGGCCGTCGCCCAGCCGTTCCCTATGAATATTTCACGCAGATAATTGCAACGTATACGTCTCGCCCAGGCGTTTCGTAACATTGTTTTCCGATGTCGAGCCGGCGAACAAAGCGAAGCAACGAGGGGAAGAGAGGGAGACCAGTGTACGCAGTCTGGGAATCGTCGACTGCCAAGATCCGAGGGATACAGGAATGCCCATGGAGGGGGGGATATTAGCGAATCGGGAGGCTGGAAGGTAACAGAGGAGCCAGAAAATCGTTCCCTCTGTTTTCTCCCAATTCCGTCACGCGGACGTGACTTTCAGCTTCTGCCGATACCTTCGCGTGCACTTGTCGCCGACTGCTTCTCGCTGCACTTGCGTAACGCCAGATACACGAATGTTGGTCAAGGCAATTGGGTTAAACGCCGGCGACGAGCGCGGCTCTCGTGAATTTTCACGCGGAAAACCGGCAACTCGTCCAGGGAAATGCGCCGTGGCGAGAAAAGAGAAGAACACGCCAAAGGGTGGGGGAAGTAACGATGGATATTCTACAGGCTGTTTCACGAATAGAAGCAAAGGGGCTCCACTAAACCGCGTGGGAACTCGATTAAGGAATAGGAAACGGAAGGATGAGATTTCGGGGCAATAGAAAAGGAAATTGAAAGTATTCGATAATACTCGGACGTTCGCCGGGGGACGTTTCCGATCGATCGGCGATGAAACAACTACGGCGAAGCTACCGTGCCGTCGAAAACGCATTTAACACCGGCCCATCGAAACTCGTTCGCGCTTGGCCATCGCGGGCGCAGCGTTTCGAACCAGGCCGGTGCATCTATGCACACAGATGCACGTGGAGTGGCCACGCGTCGCTTCCACTCGGCGAGAAATCCATTCGCCCGAAGGAGACGCCATTTTCAGTGGCGCGGCCTTTGTACCAAGTGCTACTCGTTTCCCGGCGTCGCTGCTGCTCGTTCCTGCGAACAGAGGTTCGCGGAACGCGAGGCAACCCGATTCGGGCCATTTTTCCGCCGTGCAGGACGATCCTCGTAAAGTGGACCACGCGATTATCCGCATAGCTCGAGAGCAAACGGGAAACTTAGTCCCTTCGAATGGGATTCCAGGCCCTTCACCTCGTGCAGGCGGTGGGCTGCTTTTAAAAGTTCAACGATCCGTGCCACAGGTCCGTTCGAGATCAGACAAGCATGTGACAAAGTGGATCTTGGATATCCTCGTATCTCCCAGTAAATACTCGAGATTTTCACCTGTATCTGCTCGGCAACAGAGAAGCTTCAATGTGAATTTAAACTCACCCGCTACATTGCACCATCGAAGTTGAAATTCGTACTATTCCCTAGGATATCCCGAACCCTCGTCCCTCCAATTAAATCGCCACTGCCGGGTTCCCGGCGAAACGTTAATCCCGGGGGTAACAATGTACGAATCCGGCGCGGGAAGATTGAAGTAGACGATTAAATTTATTCGCGCACCGGGAGACTGTGAAAAACGACGAGCAAACGACACGCGCTCGCCCGTTATCTCTGAAAAGGGTAATTCCCTTATTTTCAGAGGCCGCTGGGTCTGTTCGATGTCTTCGTTAGATACAAACGACGGCCCGAAGCGACGCGGTCGCGCGTTATCCGGGCGAAGTAGGCAGGGTAATGCATGAAGGAGCGAAGGTTTATCATTTTATCGCCCCGCCGCGGAACCTAATGATACGTGAGAAATCTTGCCGCGAAGTTCCGCGCCAGCTACACCGTGAGAGATGAAAAGTAAGGGGAACCGGAAGATCGATACGACCCTGCGCGAGGAATGCACCTCGTACAAATTCTCGCGTACGCACAGGTATCCCGAGTGCAAAGGGCGCGGTGAATGAGTTCGAGGCTAGAATCGATTGCCTCGGGGCAGATCTGATTTTTCCCCCGTTTTCTGGCGTCTTTCGCGGCGAAAATTCGCGGAGGCGCTCGGCCCGCTTCCACGCGGACGCGCGTTCGCTAAGCGCGTAATTGCTGTCTACGGAACTGCTTCGATCTCTCGAAAAGTTTGATGCAGTTGGGCGACAGGCCGGGGGAGAGGCGGGAGCAGAGGGCGGAAGTTCCTCGAACTTGCGAATTCCGAACTAACGGGGCACGGAGTTTTGAATTTCAGGGACGGCGGAGTGCGGGGGTGTCTACGTCACGCGACGGAGTCTCTGCCGAAAGTTCACGTTCGATTCTTATCCGTTCCGTGTGACAGCCGCGAAGCCATTGACCCGTTGCTTCCGCGGGTCGCACAGACGCGGCTGGCAAACACAAGCGCGCCAGCCAGCGAGGGGACGTTTACAGACGCGGCCTGTGTCGGAACGGACGATAGCGCGCGGTGCGTGGGCGGCAGCCGGGGCACCGATCCGAGGAGGGTTTTCGTCGCGACGGGCGAAACAATGCAATAATTAGCGAACGAACGAAACGCGCCGTCGGGAAACATAATAGGATCGCGGGGGAGACGCCTTTTGGAATTCAATACCGAATCGTATTGCAGGGGAATAAACGGAGGCGACAAAGAAGATCGACGGTGAAGCCGACTTTCTCTACAGCGGGCGATATTGTTGCGGATAGCTGATGCTGTAACTCACCACGGAAGCGACACGATTGCATTGAATATTGTAGCGTTCGAGCGGTGGCAGAGGCGGCTAAATGTGCTTCGTTTGTGAAAGAATAGGGTAATTCCGGGTGAGATGGCTCGATCGCGTTTATTCTTGTCCTTTAAACAACCGCTAAATTTACGGTGTAAATTACGTAATTTACGATTTTAAAAAAAAAATAGTGAGCCATCTCTCCCCGACTTACCCTATCGCTGAAGCCACGGGGAACGTCGCCGTCAGAGACACGAAGGGTCGGCGATAAGTAATGGAGCCCGGAGGAAGTCTTTGTTTACTATAGGTCGTTATCCCCGAAGGATGCTTAAGCCAAAGCACGCCTTTCGTGTTCAAAGTTTCCACGGTGGAAAGGATGAACAGAGCCGCGGCTAAGGGAACCCGTAAACGCGCCGTGAACGCTGCCTTACGAGTTTTAAATCGCAAGTTATACGTAACGCGGGCACGACCAAGAGCTGCCTTAGCTTTGGGAGAGATCCAAGTTGCATTACACCCCCGGCGAGTTACGTTGCGCACCGCCTATCCCGAACAACGTTAGCCCGAGCTCCCGAGGCATCGAGCGATGGAACCGCAATTCAGTTTCCCCGTTGCCTGGCTAAATTAGAAAAACCGACCGACGCTCCTCCGCGGGGCAACTGCGTAACCGCCGTTCCGCGTTACGTTCAACTAACTTTAAAATAACTTTTAGCATTATCACCGCCGCGTGTGCTTCCTCGGAGAAGCGGCCACTTCTCCCGCGGAACCGATGCCCGACTATCACGGAACCGCGGGGATCATTTTCTAGAGAGCAATCGTGCCAGAGATGCTGAGTGCCCTACCGAAAGTAGATGAAGAAGTTCGGCGAAGAACATTGTACGCGATACGTGAAGGAGCGAGAGGATTAACTAACGAATATTCAAAACGATACTCTCGTCGCGATAGCCACCGCCACAATTCGATTTCTAATTACCAAGGCCAAACAGCGTTGTTTAATCGAAAGACTTCCGAGGTTGCGGTAGAGACCTTTTGCCACCCATTCGTCGGCACCCGCGTTAACGAGAGCAACAAAAGAGGCGCCTGTACAATAGGTAAATCCAGTTCCAGCAGGAAGTCCTGAATCAGGAAGTGGCAACGACTATTGGAACAAGACACGCGGCTACACGGCGATTAACGTGAAACCCTCGTATAAGGCGCGCGTCAGCCGAGTAATAGCGAAACACCGGGTGTACGCTGGTAATAATACGATTACCATTTCTCGTTACACGCGAACCATCGATTCCACGACGAGAAAGGCTAGAAATCGTGAGCGGCAAAGGTGAACGTAATGGCTGGAAAAATTGGAGCTCTCTCTCTCTCTCTCTCTCTTGGCCCCTGCCGGAAAACGTTAGCCATTCGTACGATGGCAAAGATGTAGGGAGGAGAAAGAGCGCAAGAGAATTCAGTTTTAACGGTTGTTTATGGCTCGTTCCCGCGCTCCACCAGATAGAAGGACTGTTGCGAAACGGGCGATTACACGGCGGACACTGTTTCACGGTTATATCGCAGGTTAATTGCTTAAACACAGAGGAACCTCGGCTGCCATAACATCGACGCGATATAACGCGGCAAACGTGCACGCTCGCGCGGTCTCTTTTTTCCTCGTTACACGTACGTGATGTTTCAAGATCGCTTCCATAATTGAAACCGTTCCGTGTAAATTGGAAAATGATCGGCGCCCCCCGCTGGGCCTGCTCCGTCGCTGCGACAATACCCCCCCGGGGTGAAATTGATATCTGATTGCTTTTCTGCATTGTGATCGAGCTTCCGGCTCGGCCGTCTACCCCGCTGCCCCTCCGCCCGTCGAAATTCTACCGTGAACAAGCTTATCGCGTCGCGCAGAGCGCCGGACCAATCTCCGGGGAATTCAAAAGGTCGTAAAATCTTTATCCGCCGAGCTGACAAAAAGGAAAACAACGCGTCCGCCGTTCCTCGTTTCTTCGACGAACGCGAAACACCGGTTAGGAAACTTTACGATCGCCAGCTGCTGGCGGAAAAACACAAGAATCCTTGTCCGCGTTTAGAAATTAGTTTAACGACATTTCATTGGGAATTCTGTGCCCCGATAGCCGGGCGTTTATCTCTCCAAAGTCCGAGACGTTGGCTTCAAACGCGGACTCGTTCTACGCCAGTGGACTGAAGAAATGCAAATATAGTTAGTGGAAAAGCAATTTGCATTGATGAATGTACGGACACCGTTCCCGTTGCATAATAATGCCTGACCTAGCGCATCAAGGATGAAGGCAGAAAAACTTAATCAACTGGAACATGAAACGTAGAAAAAATCTGAAGGGGAATCGTTGCGCATTCTTTCGAAATACGACCGAAGAAAAATCCGACAATTTCGTCAATATTGCGCTCACCTAATGACTGTGTCCGTAAAGAGGTTATCGCAAATCGTAAAGAGCGTTTCAGCGGAAAAAAAGAACGAAGCAATCGGGCGATGATAACGACCACCACGAACAGGCAACGAAAACAATGCACTGAACGATATCGGCCACTCGCGTTTAACCAGAAAATTCGAGAACCAATTTCGCCAATCGAGTGATATTAATACAATTTCAAACGCAGCCAGTTTTATCAGGAACGAGAGACTACGTAACGAACGTTTCACTAAAATGTATTTTCTACACTTTTGAAAGCCGATGGGAGTCGTTAGAATTCCCAGGAACGATAGCACTGCCCACGCAATGCCGTATCTTTAACAAGCAGCTATTCCGTCGTAAGAATGTACACATATATAACCGTAGTTACGCGAGATGCACGCGGCGGCGACGCGAGAGAAAAAAGTCAGCTGATCGGGGTCTCGATAGAGCGACGCCAAGCACACGAATCGTTATCGGTATCTCTGAACGGTGACGATCAAAAGACGCGGCTGGCAGCCAGTGGACGAGGTGACGCGATCGTGCTCGTTCCTGTTAAACAGGACAGCCGCGAGAAGTAAAATGGAAACGCGGCTAGAAACTAACCTTGATCGTCGGAGTCGGTCCAGTTTCGCACGCGCGCTCCCGCGATTCGCCCTTCCACCTTCGTCTGGTTACTTTACTGCGCGCACGGTAAAAGGCGACGGCACAGTGTCCTGGGAATGATGAATTAAAACCGCGCGAGGGCCCCTGTTCCCGTCGTTTCACCGACCAACGAAAATCCGTGCGCTCTGACCCTTTGCTGTCCCCTTCGATGCACGTCGGTCTGTCTCTCTCGCTCTCGTACACCGCAAACACACGGAAAATGGCAGCCCTACTGCACTCGAGCAACGCTTGCTAACCAGCACACTCACCACTACCGCGAGAACGTCCGGAAGAGTCGCGTTAACGGTTCGCCTCGACCTCGGGCGTCGTAGCGTCTCGACGCGGCGAGGAACCGTGGCCGTGATGCCGCGGAAAACACGCGAATAACCCGCGGCTTCGCCAACAAACTGCGGAAAAACCACCGAGAAAGCAAAGAGCCCTTGTTTACGACGCGACTACGCGTACGGTCTGCCGTGGATGCGCGCGTCTCGTTGGTATCCCTGCTCGACGGCCGATACGCTCTAAGATCAAACTCTCGCTGCTAGATGGCGCCACCTGGCCGTGTTTCCCCTGCCACTCTCGCGTCGGTCATCCTCGAATTTTACGAATAAATCGATGCACGCGATTTTTTATTAATGTCTTATAGCGGCATTATGATAAATATTGCTGAATATTCTTTAGTATTGAATTATAAGAATATAGTTACTTTTGGGAAGGTCTCTTATGGAAGTCGTTCCTTTGCAGCGTTTGCTATAATCGGTTGTTGGTCACTGCGATTATCGATAGCTGTGAACTTACCCTGAAGGATACGCTTCCCAGTTTTGAATTGTAATCGTTGGTCGATACGTAACAATGGGGCGTTTATAATAACGCAATGATTGTTTAATTACAGCAGGACTGAAGAAGAGAACTTGTACTATATTAAAAGTTAGATAGTGGGACGTTATATGAATTTCTTCTTTTATTGTAAAGAATTCTTGTTTGATGCACGACACGTGCAACAGATGGCATTTTCTGATTCACTTTGGACGAGAACAGTGGACAAGTATTTCTTGCGATTAATAAAAGGGAACACGATTAAATGGTGAAACTGTAGCAGCAATATCTTTGATTACGAAGTAAAATGTGAGTCACGGTATTATCTGAATCGAAGTCACCCCGTGTTTCGTTATATAATACGTGTTGCGGCAACAACGATCGGTAAAAGAAAAAGGCGTGCACGGAGATATCGGGTAAATATTTAGCTTTCAATCGAAGCGGGAGTAGAAGGAACGTCAAACTTGTGCCGAGGTAGCACGATTTAACAGTGGCTGGTCTGTAAACGAGGCGATACAGGTCATGTGTTTGTCATTGGTGTTTGCGTATCGAGACATAATCGAACCGGAGAACCTCGCTGCTCCCGTTAGACATAACAACTTCAACCGTACCTTCCAGCGTTTAACACGGACGTTTCCTTAAAAAAAAAAACAGAAGAAGAAGAAAAAACCCTCTACTCTGCATCGGCTGAAGCAACGTTAACGGAATAATTGCGCTTTTTTTTCCCTCGTAAATCGGAGACGACGTTCTACCCCGCTAGGGACACTAGTTTTCGTTCATTCGAGCACAATAAATTCGTTTATCGTTTCATCTGCGCGAACGTTGCACGAGGCGCGCGCGGCCAAAAGATACGAAAGCGACGGGGGTTGATGGTAAAAGAGGGGTAGCTTCGTGCCGAGGCTACGAGACGGTGGCGATGGTCATTTGTGGGAGCTGAACTGACTTCTTGGGGGGACGAAATGTCTCTTGCGATCCCAGGGCGAGATACCGGACACGCTACACCCTTTCGAGGCTCTCTTACCTAACCCCCTACCCCTAGCCCGCCCGCTTTTACAACCCCCGCCCCCCCCCTGCCCCCGAGTGATGTCCACCACGACACGCCACATCGCGACCGGAGACATCGAGATTGTCTTCGAAGGAGGGGTGTATAAAAGAACCCACGAACGTATTTTTGCCTCGGCCGCGGAAAGAATTGCCCTGACACGCACGGCCTGACCGTCTCTCACGAAGAGGAATACTGCCGAACCACTCGTAAATAACGTCGTGTTTAACATCGTTCTTTACCGTATCGCGCTGTACGATTTATAAGACGTAGCCGCTGACGAATTCGAAGCACATCGAAACGAGCCAGGAATACTGGCGTGCAGCACCTATCGGCAGCAAATTGTCGGCAAGATAGAACGCACAGGCCACCAGGAGCCGCGGAGCGAATCCTAATTGCCGGGAAAATTAGAATAATTAAGAGACTCTATCATTTTATCGAGCGCGGTATTCCACGAAAGCGCGGGAGGGAATAAATCGACGGTGCACGTAGGGTCGCCGAGAATGCCTATTAATGTCGATTGTTAAAACAATTACAATATCGTCGCGGAGATCACAATGGACGCGAGAAGATTGTTCATGCGTGCGCGGGTACACGTCGGTTCTTAATAGCATCGTGTCCCTACGTATACGCTTTCCTTCCGTTCATCGATCTATCCGACCCCTTAGGCCGCGTTAATACGTTCGTTTTTCATCGTCCCGGCGACACGGACAGCCTCGTGTTTCATCACAGATTATGGAATAACAATGAATGGAAATGCGAGCAACCGCGCTGGAAGCAGGCCGTGACGCGGCCGGCTTTGAGCGACATGTTTACAAGTTCGACTCGACTTCCTCTCCGCGTTCAAGAATTGGTTCTGCGCTAAAGCCAGCGGGACATAAAACGAGCGTCGCTTCGTCTTTGTTCGCGGGGCCGATTCTCGAATTGCTCGCACGGTACAGAGCCAAAGATCCCGGCGAAAAGATCAAAGAATCGGCCCCGGCTCGTCCCCACGGCGAAACCTAGCCGTATTTTCATCGAAAACGAGCGACGCACATCGCCAGTCCGACACGTATTCGCATAAAGAGCAGGAAGACCGTATACTGGCCGCGAGAGGTATGATAAGCCGTGCACATACTTGACGTGAGTACTTCCAGTACCCCCGATACTCACGTGAGTACCGTGTGGGGCAGCCGGTATCAACGCCGCGAGACACGGCAACGCAACTCCTGGACATGCCACCGAGATCACCAGCCAGATATCGTCCGCTCGTATTTATGGCCACCGAGATTTCGCATTATTAGGGCCATTTACCGTTTTCGCCCTATAATATCGCGACCTATGGCTACCCCGAGAGGGGGGGGGGGGGGGGGTGGAGGAGAACCACCTTGAATCGCGGATCATGAATTTCAGGGACGTCAGCTCACGAAGGCGGGGCAGCCGTACGATGCTCGATACCTAACCGATAGATATCGTCATCGAAACAACTCTAAACGCTAAAAAGTCCGTGAAACGATAGGATCTTTTCAGCTTAACGGTTGGGCTATGTACCCTTTTGCTTACGTTTATATTCAGTAACTTCTACGACCCTCTAATATTTCACGCGGTGTCGCATAATAGTAGGTAATTGCAGATCCCAGCCGACTAACCTTCCCCTGCTCTCCCAATAACGAGACGATTCGTCACGATCGAGACGACACCGGACAGTGGAGGCGGTTATTATGGGCAATTATCTATCATAAATCGTAGGTATATTGAATTAACCGAGGGGTCCTCCCACGCAACGCGTGGTAAGTAGAGGAGACTCGTGGGTGGAGTCGTTTGGTCAAACGATGACACTTGTTCAAACATATTATCGAGTAGCCTCGCTTACCGAGCTCGACGATGAACCTGCAGCGAGAGGGCTGAGAGGGGTAGCATCCCTTCTCGATGAATCCTCCTGCGACGCGTCCTCCTGCACGATGGCTTCGAAGAATCCACCAGACCTGTCTGAAACAAAAGGTCAAGAAGACCGACGCTTAGTCAATATCGCTAGACCAGCTCCTAATAAATAATTCCCAAGCCCGAGTTTCCTACTTTCGACGAAGTTAATCGAAGGGCGCAAGGGAGGCGATCGTCAGATGTCAGGAGCCTCCGGGAACGATCTATCTCGACGAGAAAACCGCGTTATCGAGGCCGTTAACGTTCGTTTTCCTGGATGCATTGTCCTGCGATCCGACCAGGGGAGCAGACTCCTCATTCGTCTCCCATTCAGAATCCCGAGTCCCGACGTTTCCGAATCTCCGAGGCGGTCCATTGTGCTCGGCCCTCTCGCGCTGCTCTCTCCAGCCCTTTCCTTCTCCCTCCTCTGCCTCTTTTCCCTATCTCCCCCGTACTCACCGGCGGGGCACTCCTTCTCCTCGCGGTCGATCTCTCTTTCCATACTCGGGGGTCCTCTCGTCCAGAGGTAATGCGGTGCCTCGAGGAGCACCGAAGGGGTGGATCGAGGTAGGTGAGCAGGGCGAGCGGTCTCTCTCGTAGATGGGGTTTTTAGGGGTGGCGACATGGAATCCGGGAATTCGTGTCTCGCGGGGTAGTGTCGGCAGGAGCTCTATCGATTCTCAACGAGACACACCATCCTCCGCTGTATCTCGCTGCTCGGTGCCCGTCTGGCGGAACTCGTTTACGCGAAACCGCTCGTTCCGCCCCGAAATGAAAGGGGAAGTTTTTACCATTACGGCCGGCCGGACCGATAAGGAACGATTCGGCGAGGGCGTAAAGCTCGATGCCTTCGGCCGCTCGGACGTGACCGAGTTAAAAAGTCATCTGTAAATTGACGTCCGCGGCTTTTTACGCGGAATCTCTTCGCAGTTTCTCAGAATTCATTATGCGTAAAATTGCTCGCGCCCGCCGTGGCAAAGGACGACGCTGTTTAATACCGTGAGCGTGTTTCTTTTTTTTAAAAACACGCTCCCAGAGGAATATATTTGATGTTAAAGAGCCGGCCGCCTAATAGACGTCTACAGCAGGATCCCCATCGGTGACGAAAATGGCGAGAAAAAGCGGAGGCGAAGCTGCCGGAGCCACGCGGGAGGGAAGTGCACGTAACCGATAACCGATAAATCTTGCGATAACGCGGCATATTAGGGTACGTGAGCGCCGCAAACTCTGTGACGTGCACCCGCGTACCTGCGACCTATCGAATCTAATCCACCGTTTCCACCGCTAACCCAAATTACGTGTCGTTAAACTGGGTCGTACGGGCTCGAACGATCCGAATGTATCAAGACCCCCTCGGTTGCTTCGGAATCTCTTCGAGACACGCTTCCAAGTCGGCCAGTCCTACGCGCGCCTCTGTAATCAGACATCATACGGAGAGCGATCGAGCCGAAGGTGTCCTTGATCTCGACGTGCTTTCAAAGCAGATTGGCGAGAAACGATACGATAAAACTCCGAGACAGGAGGGGAGAAAGGGGGAGAGGAGGCGAACCACAATATCGTAGCGATAAATCCATCGGGAGTTGATCAGCCGACACTCTGCAACCAGTGCACGTACGTCTGGTATATCCACGGCATGACCAGGAAGGGACGCCATCTTGAGGGTTTCCATCCCTCCGCCCGCGGGGGCCAGGGGGGTGATTCTTTATTGTTTCAATAAGCACAGCACAAGTCCGGCCTTATTAGCGAAATAAACCTCTTTTAACGGCGGTGCCCCGCACCCTCCCCTCTGTATTCTTCCTTCCTCCATTCTACTCGCTTCCATTCTTTCCCCCTTTTTTCCAGCAAAACCGGAGAGCCGGGCTTGCCTCTGCCGGGGGAGGAGAAGTTCCGGCAGGAGAGAGGAGACGAGAAGAGATCCCGTGGAGGATGAGAGGAGCGGAAGGAGGGCCAAAGGATTCTTGAAAGAGGTCTCTTTCAGAGGAGTCGAAAGGTAGAATCGATAGGTTTTTCCGTGGGTTCCCATGGAGACCGCGAAGCGAATCGGACTATACACACGATAAGCGACGAAGAACGTGGAAAGAGCATCGCGCCGCTGCCGTAACCACCCTTCGTCCACCCCCCACGCGTGTACTTCTTCCTTTTCCTGCCAGGCTTCCCGGAGAAATTCTGCCAACCTTTTTGTAACGTGCTCCCTCCGCGAAACGAGGTCCCGCGTACGATATTTTCCACTGTAGTCAACGGTCTGAGATGCTGATGCCGGTACAAGTGGAAGCTTGCTCCTGTCGCGGAGGCTGCCCCGTCTCTCCCATTTATTCAACCATCCCTCTTTCTCCTTTCATAATCTTCCCCGCCCTCCTTCGCGACGTATACTGCCCGGGCATCTTATAACCGGCGTTAGCTAGAGAACGGCCGTCCAACATCGTCAGGTCGGCCATCTTGCTGGACCGTTTCTCATCTTTTACGAGGCTCGACACCGCCGTTCCGCCGCCGTCTCGCGTCGTCTCGGGCCCCCGCGAGAAACAATTGAATGTCGCCGAGTTTATTTTCGGAAGCCTTAATTTAATTCCCGTCCTGCCGAGGGAGAGCCGGGGAAAAGAAAAGGAGAGGAACGGCGAACGGGTGGACGGGCAAGCCGGCCGGGGCAGAAGGGACGGAACGAACGGCCGCGGTTAACAGGCGGATCTTTTGTTTCTTGCCGCTCTCTTGCTCGAGATGGTCTTTTTAAGTCACGTCGACCTCTGCCTGGAGGCCAGCTTTATATCCACTGTGACGATCGATCGTTAGATCACTCTTTCGCCGCAAGCTCTCCTCGAATTTCCACCGTTTATAGTTTATAGTTTATGGAATTATTGAAAGACCCTAGCAACGCGTGTGACAATAAACTAGAATCTAGATCGCATCCACTGAAACGATGTCAGAGGATTTCGGGGAGCCTGAACGTTTCCTACCGCGTTGCAACTCTTGCAGGGAAACCCCGACCGTTTAATGCAACCAACATATGTATTATAGATTACTGATGGCCTCGATGTAAAGTATCAATTACTCGAAGCGCAGCTTGCAAAATTCTCCGTTCCCGAGGGCCCCGTTAAATATTTCAGCGCGCAGAAGTTCAAGCGCCGCGGAGTACCACCCCCGACACCTCGGCCGATACTTAAATGGGGATCAAACGTTCGACGGTCCAAAGACGAAATTCGTTACGAGCCGGTTGAGCTTGTGGTAGCAGCGGCAACACACCGATGAGGTATTTCACACGCATTATCTCGCGATGCGTACTGCACGTGCGCAGGTATAGCGGCCACCAACACGCTACTAAGCGCGTCTATACGAGCTGCCATGCCGCTCTACCTCTGTGCCCGTCCAGGTGTATGAGTGCGTGGTAGCTTTGCCAGGAGTCAGTGACACCTCTCGCATCGTCGGTGGCGGCGGCTGCGGTTTCTGGTAGCCATGGTAACCAACCTCCAACTCCCCCGCCTCATCCTCCACCTTTTCCACCTCCTGAGGGGGTTCTACCACCACCTCCAGCCCCCCCCACCAACCATCGAACAGCGCCTCCACCTACGCTACGCTCTTCTCTGTCTCTCCTTCCCCCCCTTCGCCGCGGCTTCCTCCTCCAATTATCGTACTATCTCGCTCGGGCTCACCCTTCTCTCGGATGTCACTCCGCGCTCTCCTCCTCTGCTCGGCGGCTTCGCAGGCAAATGAGAGGAACGAAGAGGAGCGACGAGAGACGCTGCGAACGGAGTAGGAAGAACGTACAAGTGGCCACTGTTGCCAAGCCTGTCTTTTTCGTCCCTCCTCTCCTCTTCCCTCCTCTCTCTCCTCTGGCTCTATGTCTCGCGGTCTTCTCTCGTCGAAGCTTGATACAACGAGAACTACGCCCGTCGACGTGGGTGCAGCCGGCGTGTATGAATAGATGCAGCAGCGTGTTACTGCCGTCGCAAATGAACGTTGCCGGTGCATTCTCCCGTTTCCCGTTCTCTCTCTCTCTCTCTCTCGCCTCGCCTCTCCTCTTTCCTGCCTTCCTCCTAGGGAATGTCTTTACTCTCCCTCCGGCTTGGCTGTAGCCACGGTGCCACGTATCGCTTCTCTCCGCGTGTCTGCCATAATGGCGTTGGCCCGTCACGAACGCCAGTTATAGCGCGATGCACGACGGGATGTATGACTAACAGTTCCTTCTATTCTCGGAGACGAGCTGGCCGGTCGACGCTGCACAGCAGGATGTCGACTTTCGCGATCATCCGGATCTCTTTCGCGGCAGAATGTTATTTCTGTCCCTGGATTTTTATGCCTCTACTAGGCTCTGGTAACGGCTAACAGAAGGGGTTACGGAAAGTTCAGTCTGGAGGAGTCTGGTGACCAAGGTTTTCGAAAAGTATCGCCGTCCGTCGTTGCTATCCTCATCGCCGTCAAAGACACCCAGAGTTCCTCCATTTTGGATAACGCGGCTCCGTGTACGAGTGTGAGTGTGCAGGGAGGATGATCGCGGTTGTACGCGCAAACGCGAGGATGAGCAGAGATGCTCTCCGGCTGTGTCGGGCCAATCAGAAGACGAGGATGCTCCCCTCGGCCCAATCGGGACCTCGGGATAGCTCCGAGGCGCGTGCACACAGGCTCAGCCTGAATATCCCGTAGAGCCGAGGGACACACAGGCTTGGGAACGCGGAGGACGGCTCCGATGAGCGAGGGAGGCATCACCACGAGTGGGAAGATCACCGACCAATGGGGAGTCTCGTTGGCGGAGATAACGATGGGTCGAGTTGTAGCAGCGAGGGGCCGCGGAGAGACTTAGAGAGAAGCGAAGAGAGAGAGAGCAATGAACAGAGTGGGAGAAGATCCTGAGTGTCTTTTGCGCCAATCGTGCTCTGGATACCCCTGCGAAGAACCTGCTCTCGCTATGGAGTATCGGTATTCAGGTGCGATTTCACACGGAAACCTTGGGAATTTCATGGTAGAGCAGATAGCCAGAGGAAGGAGGGGAACAATGAAGAAGTCATAAACCTCGATGAAATACCGCCGCGATAAGTCTTAAAGCTAATGAGGTTAATTCATCAAAACTGTCCAACTGATATTCAAGTGATATACGAGGGACGCACGAGCAGTGGATCGGTCCAGGCGCGGCCTACCCCGGGGTACGTTAAACGCAAACACGACGGAATCACCGGCAACTCGGCAGATCTTTCTTTTTGATAGCCGGAACAAAGGCAGCCAGAATTTTGAGAAATAATTGGGAATGCGCTGGATTACGTGAGTTCCGGTGGAAAGATGAAAGGAGCGTTTGATCCAGACACGCGCCAGCTACACATTTACTAAAACGCGTAGACCCGTGGGAGGTTGCATTCGTCGATGCGTTTTCCCAGGCTTGCAACACAGACCAAGCTCCAGAGAACAGTTCTCTTTCCCCTGTCTCCCTCTTACTCCACGTCGTCGACGTACTCCTCGTCGTCGCCGTCGTCGTCGTTTCTCGGAGCATAGGGTGGTATCGAGGATGAGGTGGGATGGAAGACGAGGTGCGCGCGGCTCCTCCTCGGAGGATCAATAGAGACAGGGAGACGAGACCTCTTTTCCCTCCCTTCCGCGCCTCCTCTTGCCCGCTCTCGTCTCTCGACTCTCATCCCTCCATAGCGGCACCCTCGAGAACAACCCCTCCCGCTTCTCTGCAGCGTCTCGACATCCCGCTATCCTCCGCCTCTTCCCTTGCTTTGGCGAACCTCCACCCTCCGCCACCGCGCGCGGCTGACGGCGAACGCCACGGGATGGAGGAGGATAACGCGAAAAATGGAGGATGAGTACCTCGAAATCTCAAGTCCCCGAGCTTTCCGGCTCAGAAGGGGAACTTGTGCATGGCTGACAGCGGCCCGGCCGCTGTTTATAGCGCCGTTAAGCGCTCCCGGTTTTTAGGACGAAAAACGGAGTATGATGTTCTCGAAAAGGATCGGTAACTTTCGGGTACGTGCGCGCCGTCAAAAAACCGGGTCGAATACACCCTGGCGGCTTTAATGCCCTCGACGCTGAAGCGGTGCTCTCCCCGCGTCCATGGGAAAAAAAAGCAGGGAGGGGAAATGAAAAATAAAACGTTGCCGCTTTCAGAAGACTTCATAGAATCCGAGGAAAAATGCGAAGGAGTAGGCTTAATGTTGCGTGGCCGGGATGCAAGGGGTTCTGTCGGAGGTCTGCTTGCCCGGGTGGATCGGACAGAGACGGGGAAGAAGAAGAAGAAGAAGAAGTAGAAGAAGAAGAAGAAGAAGAAGAGTGGGGTTGGAGAAGGCAGGAGTCACGGAGGCTTGTGGGTAATGTTGCGTGATGAGACGCCTCGCGGATTCATCGAGGAGAGGAGAGGAGAAAAAGTAGGAAGGGACGCGGGAGAGGAGAAAGAAAGACAGAAACGCAGAAGCTGGCTCCGCTCTAATTCTAAAGAGCACTCTCGTCGGACTCTCTCCCTCCCCCTTTCTTCCTTCTCTTTCTTCGCCTTTTTGTCTTTCTCTCTTTTTCAATCCTGCGGAACGGGCTCTGCAGCGCGACGAAAATCCAACAGGCCACCGGCAGTCGTGTCATGGGGATGAAAAACGCATTTTCTTCGTCCTTTCTTCCCTTTTCTTTCGCCCCCTATCATCGCTCTCTTTCTCTCTCCCCCCCTCTCACTCTCTCTCTCTCTCTCTCTCTGGGACGAGTCCTCGCCTCTTTTCCCTCCCTTTCCCCCGTTTAGAGGCCGATGGAATCACAGGGAAAATGATTCCACGAGATTTCGAGGCGCCTTTGTTAGACGAGCTTTTAATACCCATATACGCGCCATATCGCCGAGTACCGAGAGCGTATAACCGAGGAAAAACTTTAGCCGAGGTGAAAGATCGCGTAGGTACTTTGCTCTTATCGTTAGCTACTGTGTCAGAGGGGAAATCGCAGGGACGGTGCGAGTCCCTCGTTCGGCGCTCTCGATCGTCGATCGATTCCTCCGATAACGCGCACTGCTCGCGGAAGAACCGTTCGGGAAATAATCAATCAAAGACAATGAAACGACGGGAAGTGAGCTAAAAAACGGAAGACGGCGAAATGAGCGATTATAGGTGTTTGCTCGGAGCGGCAGGCCTCGTTGGGGCGCCTTTCAGCCGAAGAAGGGCGCGGAGGGGTCTTGAGGATTGGGCGGGCTACCTCGGCTGTGATTAATTTGAATCAGCAAATGCCTTCGAGGGTTTACACTGACTGAACTGAAGGCACTGCCATGCCAGTAATATGCTACGGTCGAGAAGCTGAGCCGAAAGGGAAGGAGGATGGAGGAAGGCGGTCGGTGACGGTGAACGAGGGAGGATATTCGCGGGCGAAGGGAGTCTATGGATATGTTCACAAGGGAAGGAAACATCCCCCGCACAAACCGCAACGAAAAGCCAACGGCAGCCACGAAACAACCCCCTTGCTGCCTCCCTCTTCTCTCCACGGGGACGATGCATGTATACACAAGGGAAGAGAGAGAGAGAGAGAGAGAGAGAGAGAGAGAGAGAGAGAGAGAGAGAGAGAGAGGAGGCGTTGAGTGGGAGACGAAGGAGAGGGAGAGAAAGAGCGAAGAGGGTGGAAACCACGGAGGTGAAGACAGAACCGAGTGCAGAATCGCGAAGGGTGGTAGACCGTCTTAAATCACTTCTCTCTCTCCTTATCAAACTCCGTTTCACCAGCAGGGCGAGCTTGGGGAATAGCAAGCCCCTAATGTTACGGCGACGACAAACCCAATCCGTTTCACGGAATTTGATTATGTAGCAGAATTATCTTAACGTATAATTGCTCCGCTCGGATCCCGCGGACTGTGTATATTACTGTTAGAAGAGTGGGCGTTCCTTACAGTGAAAGAAGCTTAACAGTCGAGCACGATTTTACGATCGCGCCGGCACCGTCCGCACCTCCAGACACGAATGATAGTGCCCCCGGCTCGGAAAGATTGAATTTTGTTTTGAAAACACGAGCCGTGAAATTCGAGAGGGCCCGTTTTATTGTCCTGCGGTGGACAGTCTTCGTGGAACAACGCCAAGCTTTGACGAATTTATCGTTTCGGGGACGGCCACGCGGAAGCGGCCAACACAATCGGCGATTCGAGGCAATCGATTTCCACCGCGAGAGACCGAAGGCCCATATTAACCGGCAGGCATTTACACGAAAGTCCACGGCGTTACGCCTGTCGTTGGCGACGGACCGAAAGGGGGGAGCGGAAAAAGTGCAGGGAAACGCGGCTACCAGTGCGCGGGAGAAATTTCGCTCTCGCCGGCGAAGAAAAAGAATCGGAAACATATTAACGATGACGACTGGGGCTCGCGTTAAACTAGAACGCGAGGCAAGGTTTGACACGAAACTCTTTTTTCTCCTCCTCCGACCGAGCTCCGAAAGCTTCGCCAGGGCAGCAGTCAACGAATTTAAAAAGATGAAATCCACCTTACGCGACTCGCTTGGTACCGATTTCTCGAATACCGTAACCCAATTACACTCTTTCCCGCTCCACGATCAAGGAGATACCGTGAAACTCAACAAATGCGACAATTACTACCGCGGCAGCTCCAACTCCCTCCCCGGTAGCAAGAAAAATCGCCTAATGAGACGCATTGCGATAACGGACGTCACGATCCCCGGTATCGATGGGTTCCGTCGTAAACGCGAAAGTTAATATGACAAATGTGGGGGCAAACATTCGGTGGTGGTAATGAACGGGCTTGGATTCGTCCCTGGCGGAGCAGAGGGTGTCGGCAGACCCAGTGCGGCTCGAATGTACCCCCCCCCCCCCCCCCACCCTCTTTGGGCTTCCAATTACTCGCGTTTAGTTGCGTTTTTCCGCTCGAATGCCCTCTCTATGATACACTCGCACACTCGACCCGCGCTTGGCTTTTAGTTACCCAAACCCACTTACTAACACGCGCGCGCGCCAACACGTTCACCTGATCCGCTCTTACGTACGCTTCTCTTCTGTGTTTGTGCTTTTGTCGGTGTGTATTCTGCATCGAGTCGTAGCGCCGCGGACGGATACGAGTACACGATCGTCTGCACGAGCCCTGGTAATATGACAAGGGGTAACGATTGACTGGCTGCCACGCCAAGGATTACCAATCAAATTCTCGTTACAAAGCCCGCCACTGCTACGCAGGCTAACCTTTGCGTACCGACGCCAAATGTTTCTACGTCGATATCATTGCCCGATCTCTCCAGACCAATTCTATCAATCTGATTTGCGTGCTCAAGTATAGGGTGAACCCGGGTGACGCGGTCGACCTAATATAAAATGGCTATTAAAACTAATGTAGACGTTACTTATTTTATCAAAACAAACCTATATGTTCAGAATTTGATGCTGATTCAGAAAAACTGGTCGATATTTGCTTTAAGATAATATTTACCGTAAATCGGGTTGAAAACTGAAGTCACGACATCTGACCACCTCTCCCGAGGTGCCGGGAGAAACGGTTTTCGTCGTTGGCAGAGACCACTCGCATAATTATTCATGGAAAATTAATCAAGGATAAAGCAAAATTATTTATCAGTGAATACAATTACAGATTCATTGATATTTAATTTGTTTACGCTAAACAAGTAAAGGACACATCAATCAAAAAGTGAACTACCTACTGGCGATTAGCAAGGCAAATAAATACAAAAGTGAATAAATAATCTAAATAGACGAAAATAATAATAAAATAATAATAAAAAATAAACAAAACTAATAAAAAAATCATAACTCGACCATCCCTCCTTTATGCAGCGAGAGATGGTTCTCGTTAGCTTTGAGAGGAAGAGTTAATATGGCCAAATACTTTGGCTGCATTGTCCCTCGATGTCTCCACTATCTTATTATCCAAAATATTAAACGAAAAAACAAAAGTTTGACAAAAGAGGTTAAATGTAACCCCAATTTACATTTTAAAGCTTATAAATCCAGAAAAGCACAGAAGGAAGCGAAATTACGGTATTCATTCAACTGTTTGGCTTCTAGACAAGGAATTGGTCTGCATTTTAACGCATTTCTACGTACAGAGTCTGAAATATAGCGACTCGACCAACTCTCCGACCCGACCGCGTCTCCCGGATTTACCCTACTATATAGTACAGCGTACTTTGAATAGATACTCTCTGTTTTATATTTGATGGTTACACGAGCAGCCTATTTCTCCACATCTCTAAATTGCAAGGCTATGCTCGAGTTCTAAGAGGGAGTCAATAATTTCTTACTGTACCAAGTTCAGAATGTGCACACCACTGTTGGTTTCGTATTTGGCGTCCTTTCGGCAGCTTCTCTCCTCACGAAAAGATGGCAATGAACAATGCAAGATACAGAGACAATGACATACGCGACGCGACATAACCTAAAATTCAAGCTGCTTCGTATTCGACACTTTATACTTAATTAGGTAATGACATTGCACTGTTCGGAATACTAAGTGGCCCTAGTGAGGTATAAAGTTGCTTCGAGGCTTCTTGCAACAAGCATCGAGGAAAATACTTGTACGAGGAGAGAGGAATCGGCTTACCTTCATGTCAATGATCGTAGAGCGTCTATCGAAAGATCGTGGACCACGTTCTCCAACAGTGGAACTGCGCGTTTCGTGGTACTGTCCTATCGCGCCAAATCAACTAATCACAGATAAAAATAGCACCTCACTGGAAAACACTCGCGATCGAAGCACCGACTGCAAGCTCCCGGTCACTCGCTGAGAATTGGCGCGCAAACGTCTCGGAAGACGTTTTCCTACGTATCTACCACTTACTACGCGTACCAATAGCTAACCTATTCCCGTCACGGATGATTAGTTCCCCTCCGTATGTAATATTCGACCCACAAATTTACATAGAATTCATCGCTCTGCTCATCACAGTCACAGAATCAAAAGGCGATACTAATTCTTTCGTTGCTCTTAATTCCCCAAGAAATCGATGTTTTATCGTGTCATTGATTCACGTATAGATCGTCCCGCGCTACACAATTAAAAACAATCGTCGCGGCTCGGCGCAGTCATAACGCTGTCGGAATTAATCGGTGTTTTTTTCGAGCCGCGAATAAAACCACGAAACTTATACATTATTACTCGATAATCGTCGCTCGCGAGCGTATCTGCGCAGTGATTTTAGTGGATGCGGAGGACAAGGCGAGGCACCAGCTCCTGGGGAGGCTGCGTAGACAATTGCGCGTCTGCGTACATCCTGATCGGTAAGGTTATGGTATTCTGCGCTACGCACGAGGCTAAATATTTTTTCCTGTTTGGCAAGAATCAGATGCCACTTTTCGTCGCGATCCAAGACAAAGTCGCTTCCGTCCGCTTGGCAGTTGCGTTCGCCAAGCAGATGTAAGTCGAAGCGTCTGTAAAAATCGATGACACGCTGGCATATGCCGATTCCCCGGTCGCAGTCGCAGGCAGTCATCGATCGGAGACGCTGAACGTGAACTGGTCGAAAGAAATTTTCAGCCGGCCGCGGATAGCCTGCGTCGCTCGTCCGTTGTACACGGTACGATAAAATTAATGCTCGGGCGATAAATACATAATTCTCCCCCCCGGCATCCACGCCACGTAATAATATAATAACGAAATATATTGTCCTGACCTGAAACGTAAAAGAGTCACGGCATGCCTCTCTGTCCAGCTTATTGAGCGCGCATAATTTCTGCGGCGAAATAACTGAAAACGTTGTTCCGTAATGTCATGCCGCCCCGGAGGCGAAGGAAGCCGGTTGGCTGGAAACGATTTGTCGTCAGGTGACGAAGCTCGCGAAAACAGCGATGCTTGTCGCACGGAATGCTTTCGAATTCACGTCGAAGAACGTGGAAAATTCTGACACTGATATCGTTGGCGCGATGGAGCTCGGACAGGGACACGGATTCAACGCGAAGTATTCGTACCTTTCGCGTCGATAAGCTATCGCCGGCATCACCCTCGCTCGCCGGGCTTGCCAGCCCGACCAGGCTATATTAATAAGCGGCGTTAAAGGTCACTCCATATATCTCGTTAATCATTCGTACTTATTTCAGAAGCGGCGAGCTCTCGCGGAAACGTACGGATCCGCCGTATTTTTAAAATCGAGAGGCCCGCAACGGGGTCGCTTTTAAATCTCTCGTATCTATACGAGGCTCGGCGCATAAGTACACGGTAAATAACGTCGCGAAGCTTTTGCTGGATTTACGTGGAATACGATGCGATTAGGGGGGTAGGTGGGACAGTGGACGTGCTCTGTTCGCGATTTGCCCGGGCGGCGCGCGACCCTCAAGGATCCGGGATAACGAGTTAATTTAAATACGAAACATCAAAAGCTTTTAATCTTTGCGCGGCTTAGCCAGCCGGGGCAACCTACTTTCTTTTTTTCCCCCGCTGATACACGCCACCCTCATTCATATACATTGTTACGCGAATATCCAGCGCGTATATCTCCGTGATTATTGAACAATCAGATACGTTAACGACGGAATGAAAACGGTACTTAATTCCAGGGAAAATCGCTCGCTTGATTCCGCGGTGATATTTTCGCTCGTATTCTCCTTCCGCGAGTAGCGGCCGGGGGGGGGGGGGGGGGGGTTGCACTTCCACACCGGCTTTCCATTCCGTTCTCCCGCCGGTTGTCCAGCGGAAGTTTCTTTTCTCGCCGCAAGCGATCGTTGGAAAAGCCCGAGCATCGATGCGGGGGCCGCGTTTTAACCGTTGCGCCCGTGCGCTTCCCCCGCGGCGGACACGTGCTCGGTAGAGGAATCGTGTAAACTCGGTTTAACCGTGCAAAGGCGATCGGGGAACATTTATGATATTTTTTTGCGGTCGCGGAAGGCGATACAGGGTCTGTCGTAGAGGCCGGTTCGCATGTCTCGACGAGGCGGTCTCCGTGGTCACATCAGTCTCCGAGCATGCGAGGGCTCTCAAGCTAAATCCCCGTAATATACACACAGGGGCACCGTCTAGGTACTATCGCGGCATTATACAGACATACCTATATCCCGGCCCGATGACTGCTGATATGACATGCGACCGTCTTAGATATAGGCTGCACGACATGCATCGCTCTCTTTCCCCTCCCCGCCCGTCGCAATTTCCTCCCACCATTGTGCTGCAACCCTTCCGCACCCCCCACCCCCCCCCCCCCAGTTCCCCACCCCTTCCCGTTAACCCGCCATCGGCTTCGGAAAACGCTTCACGTGGGCGACGGGTAATCGTCTCGCGAGTTAAGGCCCTCTTGAAATACGTACAGCTTTATCGCCCTAGCCCGCTATCCTGTATCTTTCTCGAGCCGGCCTCGCCGGTTGCCTCGGCCGATCCCCGTAAATACAAACAGGGAGAATTAAATTAACGTTTCATATTGCGCGGCGTGTGTGTGCCCGGTGCGGGGCGTTGGAGGCGGTATCAGGCTCCTCGTATCTCTGGAATTAAAATGCATCGTGCTTCCTTGCTTTCTCAGCAATTATTGCTGCTACTTTACCGTAGGTAAATGCGATTCGATTCGTCTTGCTCGCGGCGCTATCCCGCCGGCGATCTGCATAGCTGTGCGTCACGCACTTGAATAAAAAAAAAGGAGAGAAAAAAAAAAGTTATGTACTCATGGTACTCGGTGCCTCCTATGTTAATGGGTGTTAAGAGTAAAAGCTCATTCTTCTTATTCAAAGATACTTTTAAGATAGTCGGGCACACACGCATGGAAAACATTATTTCATAATCCGCCGGTGCATTACGCGGCAAACTAGTAATATATTGCTGAATTACAGCCCCTGAATCGTTGGATCGATACGCGAACGGGCGCCGCGTCTCGAAGCGCTGGCTTAATTGAAAAACACGTCCTGCGACCGCCGGTGTGATACTCGAC
Organism: Andrena marginata; assembly: GCA_963932335.1. Lineage (NCBI taxonomy): Eukaryota > Metazoa > Arthropoda > Insecta > Hymenoptera > Andrenidae > Andrena > Andrena marginata. The sequence continues at coordinate 8,630,500 of OZ010660.1, forward strand.
GGTGGGGAGAATGGAGGAGGAAACAGGGGGTAATGGAAAGTCGCGATGAATATGGAGAGAGTCGCGCGATAAAACTGTTAAGCGCAGGAACGATGTACAGGGATTCGGGAAGGTTCACTTCCGCGAAGTAGTAGCGAAGCGGAAAGCGAGGGGATGTTAAAGCCGCTGTGAACCTCCTCCTCCGCAATCTTCGTCAGGTAATGTCTCAAGCGGTATCGATTAGCAGCGAAGGACCGAGGACTCGTTCGAACAGCTTTAGGAAAATCGCTGGGAAAGCTCGAGCATACGGAACTCGGAGTTCCAGGGTGTCTTTCGGTTCGTCAGCGATTCTGGCCCGTCAAGGCTCGTTCTTATACCTCGTCGAAGCATTAATCTCGCGGGCCCGGTCGACGCGAGGGGAAACTTTCGTGCGTACAGTCACCATTGTCCAGCGGGGAGCAGTGTTTTGGCGAGTAATAACGAAAGAAGCGGGTGGCCGTTAATTACGCTCGCAAAGATGAATCTAGAAGAGACGGTAGGGGGTGTAGCCGGGTGGCCTGGCGCAAGAAGTCGAGTCCGCAAGCCGAAGAGTAACCGAACGCTCGTTCCTTGTGGATCGATAAGGGTGGTAGGGCGGATTGGCCTTTTAGCTAAGGGTCGAGAATGAAGGCGAGTGGTTTTTATAGCCAGCGAAAGGACAGGGAGGGTCCTGGGATCCTCGGGTGGCTTACTCGACCAGAGTATCCCTAATATACGTCATCCGTTAGCGGCACTTTCCTACGTCCCTCCCTCCGTCGATCTCTCCACCTTTCGGTCAGAAGTGGCCAAATCTACTTCCTCCGTCTCTTTATAGATTTCGAGATCTCGAGTAGCCTCGTACAACTACCCTAGAGATTGGTCCCTGTTCTCGCACCCCCTTCCGCTTCCCTTTCTTTCCAATATCAAGCAGCACATATTTCTGCTTGTTTATTTTCAATAACATCTGGCCGTAGGTTGCCTCGTGATTGCCCTGAAACACGGTTGCATCGCTCTCCTCCCGTTTCATTTTCCGCGGGCGGCTTCGATCTGGGCTTCGTCTGTCTGTCTGCGTACACATCATAAAGTGAAGAGAGGGAAAGCCTGCCGGCTGCTGGATTAATTGAATACCTTCAGCACACAGCACCGTCAGCTTGCAAACTACACTGCATTCCACGTTAGAGAATACTGGTTTCGCGCAGGGGCACACTGTTGATTGGTGGTAAACCGGCAGGGAAAGTGCTACGACCAATCGCAAAAGTGCTGCGACCAATCGCGTGTGTCAGATCCGCGGAAGCTGCGCAAATCGGTAGGGCGGTCGGTATGCTCTTATATGGAACGCAGTGTAGTTTCCCCGAAGTGGGCAAAATGTTTAGAGAGGAGCACGCTCATCTGTTTTACGCAATTTTTGGCTACCGAGGGAATTCTGGCGTAAGTCTAATGCCTGTGGCTCCGAGAAGCGGTTGCACTTTGGAAGCATAGGGTAAATCCGGGAGACGCGGTCGGGCCGGAGAGTTGGTCGAGTCGCTATATTTCAGACTCTGTACGAAAAAATGCGTTAAAGTGCAGAACACTTCCTTCTCTAGAAGCCAAACAGTTGAATGAATAGCGTCATTTCGCTTCCTTCTGTGTTTTTCTGGATTTATAGGCTTTAAAAGGTAAATTGAGGTTACATTTAACCTCTTTTGTCAAACAGCAGTTGTACAGAATCGAATTTAAAATATACTTCTAAGTTTATTTTCGTTTAATGTTTGGGATAATAACCTAGTAGCGATATTGAGGGACAATGCAGCCAAAGTATTTGGCCATATTAACTCTTCCTCTCAAAACTAAAGGGAAGACCATCTCTCGCTGCAGAATGGAGAGATGGTCGAGTTATGATTTTTTTACTATTATCGTTAATTTTTTTATTTTTTATTATTATTATTATTAGTACGTAGTTAATTTTGTCTTTGATGTGTTCTCTACTTTTTCAGCGTAAACAAATTAAATATCAATGAAACTCTAGTTGTATTTACTAATAAATAATTTTGCTTTATCCTTTGTTAATTTTCCATGAATAATTATGCGAGTGGTCTCTGCCAACGACGAAAACGATTTCTCCCGGCACGTAGGGAGAGATGGTCAGATGTCGCGACTTCAGTTTTCAACCCGATTTACAGCAAATATTGTCTTAAAGCAAATATCGACCAGTTTTTCTGAATCAGCATAAAATTCTGAACATACAGGTTTTTTCTGCTAAAATAAGTAATGTCTACATTAGTTTTAATAGCCATTTTATATTAGGTCCACCGCGTCTCCCGGATTTACCCCTATCGAGTCAGAAACGGACGCGAGCCTCGGCTTCTACGCCGCTGATAGGCACGTATTCAATTTGCGCACAGAACGTGTGCACGCTCGCCACGCGTAGATACATGCACGGGTACGTACCTCCGTGCCACCCTCTCCCTCTCTCGTTGACCCTCACTAACACGGGGGAGCAACACCTGCCCTGCGCTTAACCCGAAGCGGCCGGCACCCACACGCGCGCGGCTCCGCGCGCGAAACACTATATCCATTTAAACGTGGATGCCTTATGAAGTCACACATATCCTCCGGCTGGCTGTTGCTCTCCTCCCGCTGCTCCTTTCTCACCTCCCTCGCTCTGCCTGCGTTTTTATGCGTGTTGTACAAACACGGGTGGAGCACGTGCAGCGGGAAACAAAGAAAGTCTCGCGGAGGAAGAGAAGGCGTCGGTGGCGGCGCAGGGGGTCGGGGTAGGAAGGAGGGAAAGCGCGACTCGTAGAGAGGAGAAACGCGGAGAGAAGGTGGCTCGTGGAAGGAGGAGGGAAAAATAAAGGAGAACGAAAGGGAGGACGGGGACCGGATGAAAGTATGCGAAACAGTCCGGGCCGCTGTGCGAAGCGGTTGCCTAAGAAAGGAGAGCAGAGGTGGAAATAAAGGGCAGAGATCGCGGGGCAATGGAAAAGAGTTTGCCCGCGTTTGCTGGTACTTGGCTTCGGATGCATAACCACGCAAAAAAAAAAAAATTGGAAATTGAATGGGGATAAAGCCTTGGCCTCCTCGAGTTTTTGATCATTAGCCACCGTGCGCCTTGGCGTGCTGGCGGCCCGGCTAAATAACACCAGCCCTCGGGAAACAAATATGGCACGAGTTCTCGACGATCGTTTCATGCATCCAGCGTTCTCTCCCCGACAAAGAGGGACCAACGTGGCAGTCTTTTACGATTTCCCAGAGATGAAAATAAACGCTGGACCATTATTGTCGAGCTGCCTCGCTCCGCGATACCTCGCGATATTTCTGCACCCTGCACGCGTCGTCCGTTACGAGCGATTCGAAACCCAAGATCTCCGGGCAAACCGTCGCCAATAAGCGGATCGCCGGACTCGCACGTAGTTCTCATTAAAATAATGGCTACTTACGAACCGGCCAGCTTGCTCCCGTTTATATATAATTGCACGATTCAACGGGCAAGCGGTCGCTTAAACTATTCCACTTGGAACGAAGTTGATCGCAGAGTCTTTGCCTACAATTTTGAGAAAGGGAAAAAGGAACCATCGGTCCACCAGAAACTTTCATCCCGCGGTCAAACAGAAAAGTTGAAATTTCAAGCTCGAAGGAACTGGAATCCCTTCGTTCATCCGATAATAATTCCTCAAGGTCCCTCGAGATACATGGTATAATTCCCTTTGCGTGAAATGACAGAAATATAAGTCGGACGGGAGGAGCGCGTGGGTGAAAGCAACCGGCTGCGAAAAAGAAAAAAAAAATTTTCGAATCGCGCTGCCAAGCAAGTCGAAGCTTTTCCTCGTGTTCGCGCGTGCCGCGTTCCGCGTTTCACGGTGTAGCCGTGCCGATGGAAACACACGGGAAAAAGGGAGAAGAGGTGCCGATCCCGGCTTGGAAAGGGCGAAGGAGCAGGGCGGAGCTGCGCTCGGAAGGGTGCGCGGGCGCGTTTCACGGCGAGCCACCATCCCGTGGGGTCGGAGGTCGCGTTCAGGTGCGACGAAGACGGAGCAGAGGGGCGCCTAGTCGAGCGAACGCACCCAGAAATGCAAAGTCGAAGTGTCGGTTGCGAAGCGAGTTGCCAGCCAAGCCTCGAAGTCGACGCGCCAGGTCCTCGGCTCGCATTTCCTCCGACGATCCCCATTTTCCCGCGTACGTGTCGCGCGCGCTACGTTTCCCTTCCATCGTCGATCACGCGACGGACGCCTCTAAACGGACGGGGAGCTGGTCACGCGGCAGAATCGAAGGAGGCGCGACGTTCCGTGTAATTGATCGAATGGACCCTTTCACGGATCGATCGATTCTCCCGCCTGCTGCGAGAATAGAGGCCGGCGATAGGTGAGGCTAGTGGTGCCGTTCGCGTCGATCGCTGGTGACTTCCACCGCGCTGATCGCGGCATCGATCTGTGGCCATTCGTCGCCACGTGTTTTCGGCAACGTGCTCGTGATCGGCCAGCACCCCGCTTACGATTAGTCGCCCCCGCTGTTTCCGCGAACGCTCGGCGACCAATCTCTGGCACGTTCATTGCCGCCGGGGCGCGGAGGGGGACACGAGGGATGAGATTAAACGTTGGCGAGCGCGGATGTTGCATAACGGCGCAGACGATCTGAAAGTTGAACTTGAGAAAGGGCCGAGACACAACGAATTTATCAGACAAGAATGTTTACGATCAGTGCGCACGTTAGATACTTCGTATCGAGCTGGCACAGACTACACGTCAGCAACAACAGCCGATAACGGTACGGCACAGACGGACAAACTCGTGAATTAGTGATCAGCGTGGTCAGCAGGCGAGATCTAACGCGGTGAACACCTGTTCCTTACCCGAGGTGTCGACGGCCGTTCGAGCGTACCCGGCCGAAACTGAAATCGGCAACGATGAATGAACGCGAAACGGATTGCTCTTTGATGATCAGCAGCCGGAGGCGCGCGGTTCCTCCTCCTATGAGCCTTTTCAGCTATGAAACTAAGGGTCTGAGAAACGATACGTGGAATTTCAAGTATGAAACCGAGTGCAACTGGAGCCACAGCATCCGAAAAATGATCAGACATACGATTAGCTGAAAGGTGGACTGTTTCAATAGTTGCAGGCGATACAGAGACGCTGTTGTCGAAAAAGTAGCACCGTTGTGCACGTAAATCTTGGTATCGCTCCTAAGCAGCGATAGCTGATCGTAAACAACATCAATAAACGATACGCATCCGAAAAGCTTCTTGGGTGGTCCCGAGCGCCGGCTCGAGACATCGGCACGCCAGCAATCAAGGTCACTGTTGGCCTTGGTTCGACTGAAAAGTTTCCACGAGCGTCGGGCATCATCGTAAGTCCTGGAGGCCCGATCGAAGCTAGGAATCTAAGACCTTATCTTCGCCCATCGGTAGGACAGGCGACTGTAGCGGCAGCTAGACGGCGGCTTGGTTAGGAGAGGAGCCCGGGAGCGAAGAAACGAGAGGTTGCGCTCTCGTAGGAAGAGAGGAACGCGGAGGAGAGACAGCGGCTGATCATTGGTGGACAGCGGAGCCGGATCGCGTAGGTGGTGGGGAAGCCACCAGGTCGACTCCGCAGGTGGGGAAGGCCAGGAGGCGGAAGGTGGAGGAGGCGGAGGTGGAGGCGAAGTAGTCGTAGTAGTAGAGTAACACGAAGCAACACGAAGAGGAGAAAGAGGAGAAAGAAGGGGGTGGAAGAAGCGGTGGTGTAACGGCGCGGAGGTGGCGGCGGAGCCGAGGAGAGCGAGGGAGCCGGGTGGAGGGTGAGAAAGGGTGAGAAGTAGAGGAAGAGAGAGAAAAAGAGATTGGAGGGAGTGTAGGAGAGGAGGAGAGGGAGAGGGAGAGAGTCGCGAGGGTGGAGGACAAGGTGGTGGAGAAGGAGGAGACGCGGAGGACAGGAGAAGCCTCCACTGTCGGAGGACAGATCCAACGCACGTCAGGATCCCAGTTGGACGGACCGACGCTGCCGTCGGATCACGGAGGAACCGGGGAGCCTGGTGTACCGGAAGCCCGCGTGCCAGGATGGACTTTCTTCGTGCACTCTCCGCGGTGTCCGGCTCTGCGCTCGATCTAGACGCGTCCGTTTCGTTGTTCGACCAGTCCGAGTGGCGCGATTAAACAACAGAAAGGGGAGAAGGAAGCTTGTGCGAGGCAATCCCGATCGGCCAGCTCGGTACTGTTTCATCGAAAGGCGACGGGGGTGGGAGACAGTGACATAATCCACAGGATAAAACGATCTCGTGCATAAACTCGCATGGCTCGGGGGACTGTCAGCTGCGCCCTTACGATTAGTGTTTTGTTTTCCAAACTGCCACCCGCCGTGCAGCGATGAGATCCAAGCCGGTGGCTAGAAGATTGGCACAGGGTGAGTACCTAGCTGCTTCCCGTTTCCGTTACTTTCTTTCACCGATCACCGTTTGTCCGTTCGAAACGGTCCGGGAACAGTGACGTTTAAGCTTCGACTACTCCCGCGCGGGGGACGTTATTTCACTTGACGAATTTTCTAATTAACATTCCGCCGTAAAGTTAAACACGTGCGCGTGAGAGCCCGCGTCAAAAATTTGCGATACTTCGGCGACGCGTTAATTGCAATTGCATTTAACTAGGCGGCGGGAAATTATCGGCTATACGTTTGGTTTAGAGTTTTTCAAAGCGTTCCCCGTCTCTCCGTGATCGGATGTCGCCTGGCTCTTTGTCGGGGCTCCACGTTCTCCAAAAGTCCCCTGTACATTTCGCTGCTTAGTCGAACATCGTCGCGAGACCGGGGAATCGATAGGAGGGATTCGAAAAGGGCGCTCGTTCCATCGCACTTCCAAAACGTAAAGGCATTACGAGTTTTCAAAAGCACGCTGAGGCGCGAGACTATATAAAAGCCATTTTAAACCCGAACTTCTGTCTTCGCCTATCCAGACTCCGTGATATTACCGTCGCTAGTTCGACAGGCTTTATTTTCCCTAAGCAGATCGCGCGACCGGCTGCAAATATTAAACACTCCAGCAGACGCACACCTAACAAATCTCAATTTTCATTGTCAAGAATTTGCAATGGCTCCATCGGTCGTCAAGAGCCTTCACACTAAACAAAAGTCGAACTTTTCGCAAAGTTTATTCGGAATTTTTAACAAGGAAGTATAGCGGAGATACGCTTCGGTATTCCTTAATACCGATCGTAAATATTCGATTGGCTACAGAGGAATGGCTACCGTCACATGTTTCTGATAACATTATCACGTACCGCGAGCGTGTCATCGTTCGCGATATCGCTCGGGTCGTCAGAACGACACCGTGGAAAGAGTAGTAGGCGGTTCTCGCGCTGGCGCACTCGTCGCGTCGATATCATTTCTTCTTTTCCTGTATTGTCTAGTCACTGCTCGTCCTCCCGCCTCCACCTACGCGTTATCTGCCTTCAAAAGTCCCGCCCACCCTTGCCCGTCACCATGTTCGCGAGACTTTACACCCTTCCACCAATGGCACCCCCAATTAACCGCCTGTTTCTCCTTCGCAAAAAGTGGCACCGGTTTGCAACGTAGCCAGTAGGCTAGGTTAGTTTTGAAGTACGACGATGGAACTACGTTCACACGAGCTTTTTAATCACGGGGCAACATTCTCAATACTTTTGGGCTGTCAGGGAACGTTCGTCCGACAAGGACGCGGATCGATCTTCCTTTGTTTGACGGTTAACAATGCAGGATCGCTTGGATCACAAAAGATTGGACGGTACAACCAGCCAACGTTAATTTATTGTTATACACTGAATGGCGGCGCGCAGCTAACTCTCCACCAACCATTTTGGATGGGAGGATAGGCAAATTGATGAAGGGCGGTTGCACGATCGGCCGATGTCCCTCTGGAGAACAATACTCTGACATTGATAGCGCACTTTAGAGGGACAAAGCTCGCAGGCATCTGTCTTGGCGATCTTTCGTTGGCCCACATTCTTGGAGGCTACTTGCATAGTTGATCGTCGATGGAATGTAAGCAGGTCCCGTTAAAGATTCATATTCTGTATCGAAAACATTAGGTGTTCGAGTGGGCGAGCAAAGATCCGCGCCGGGTAGAGAGGGAACAGTGCTCCAACCGGCTGACAGGCTCGTCAGGGCGCGCGTTCCGCACGGGGGATGATTTATATCGTGCTCGCGATTTATAATAAAGCTCGCTTCCCACGGTCTGCCACGCACCGACGACGGCAGGCACTTTGAAGGGATCTAGTAATCTGTAAGACAAAATCCGTTAACGCTTGACTCGCGAGTCGGCGAAACAATAGACCATCCATCCACGAACTCACCCTCGGCCTCCTCGAGGACAGGCTCGTGCGAGGCGCGGAGGGAAAGAGGCGGAAAAGGGAGGACTCAAGGCCCCGCCAGGGCGACAGAGTACTCGCCGCGCACCTTTGCCACCGGGAATTACGTTAAATGCATCTTCGACGGTTGGCTCGTGAGAATGGCAAACGACAGAAGTCTGAAGTTACGTCGGGGGTGGAAAAAAGTTTCTCCGTTACGCATTCGATATCGAGCAGCGGTGGACTATCGGTTCCCCCCCCCCCCCCCGCCTCATCCGCCAGGCATCGTTGGAAGCCACTATTCCTCGTTGCGCGGCATTGTACTCGACGGTAGAAGGGAAATTTTTGAAACTGATAGGAAGCAGAAAGAGAGACGGGGCCATCTCGGGCGAACCGCAAGGAATAATCGCGGAATCCACCTACCAGGGCGTTTCAAAGGCGCATCATCCCATTGAGGGCTGCGTCTAGCCGCGGCACCGGAAGTCGTATCCGAGAGGAGACAAAGCCAAAGAAACATACGAACAGAGTGCCGTACTGGCGGGGGTGGAGAGTATAGGGGGGGGGGGAGGGAGAGGTTCTGTTTCATCGGTGCTTTTGTCTCGCATCCTGAGAGAGTACGATTGAATAAGGAGCATGAATAGATCGGATGATCCTAAGGTAGGTCAGTCCATTCTCGTCTTGCGGGAGACTCCTGCTACCTCCGATCCCACCTCCTCCTCCTCTTCCTCTTCTTGTACATTCCCCAGCGCTTCCACCCCCGAACACTCCCAATTAAAAGCGTCTTCCTCCTCGATCCTCTAAGCTCGCGTCGCGTATAATAAGATCCGTCGCTGCGCCTCCCTATGCTGGAGGGTTTGCACCCCAGCGAATGCCTGTCTCCGTGGCGGATGTTTCCCAGAATATTTAACCATTACGTTTCACGGGCGACACAGTATTCCAATAATTTTCCGTCACGTACCCGCCTCTTGCATATAAATGGAACGTATGCATAGTACGTTTGGAAGTCACGCGAACAGTTTCAAGCGGTTTCAATCTTTTTTCCAACCCTTATCGAACAATAAGACGTCCAGTTTTGTACGAGTAAAGTATCGACCGTTACGAGTTAATTAACGTTTCGTAGTTGGTGGCTGCTAGCTGAACGCGCTTCCTTGGTGGGGGATGGAAGACGAGGCAACGACATCAAAATCGTGGAATCTTAATTCATCGTGGCGTCACGCCTCGGGAAGTACTCTGCGTGGTTATTGGACGGCCGGACGTGATCGGTTCGATGTATGAATTAAAGTGCCAACAATACCCCCTCGAATAACTGCACGCGGCCATGCAAATCCGATAACAGAAAGTACGAACAATCGTCTCCGTTCCTTCTGCTTTCCTCTTCACCCTTTTCTTCGACCCTCCGCTGCCCCCACCCAACCACCCCCCTCCCTCCCCGCTCGATGCAGCAAATAATTCAGCAAAGTCTTCCTTGACTCTTTTCTTTCCCCGCCCTTCGCCCCCGCCAATTAACGATCGGCGCGGTGTTTGTCATTTGTTTGCCGTTTCCGGCGGTATGCAATCAGGCCGGGCTGAAACAAACGCGGCCAATCAGCCGCGACGGACAAACGCATCGAGAGGCGGCTAGATCCCTCTACAATACTCTACATTCCACGTGCAGCCGGGTAATTGATCGTTCCTGGCAGAATTGTTTCACCCACGCGATGGAATTTCACAACGTTAATATCACATCGCAGGCTCGTCCACCGAGCAGTTAAAACAACCGAAAATCATCTTCGCGCAGGCATAATTTAGGCTCCGCGCGACCGTTTGTTGCCGTCCAAAAGCACGCTCGAACGATAAGGGAGCCATTGTTGGCCGAGCGCGGCAATTGAGCGATTAATCATCTAATTAGGCATTCATCGTGCTAGACCGCTATCGCGATTCCTTTCCACCGCCAACGATTGTTGTTCCCTTGATAAATATCCGTTTCTTGCCTCCTCGGGCCCGGGCGACTTCGGCCGATCCCCGTTCACGATCGTTACCCAGTTTCTCGATTGATCGACATCCACCTGGGAGGAGAAGTCGCGAGGAGAGAGAGAGAGAGAGAGAGAGCTCTCTCGCGATTGCAAAATCGACTGCTGGGTGGGCGCGCTTCCGCGTGGAGTCGCGCCGCGGACAGGCACTTTGCGTGGATGCTGGAGCGAGTCGGCTGACGAAACATTTATTCGCCCCGATATTCGGGGCTCGGGTGAAAAGGAGCTGTGTCGGGCACAACGGTCTTGTTTTTATCGATGGGAAATGAAAAGTCCCAGGTAGAAGAGGAGGGATTTTATTCGACCCGTTATATTTTCACTCTTTCACATTCGCGAGGAATTGGCAAGCGTATCGATCGTTCCGCGGGCAGGGAGATCGAGGGCCCGGGACTAGGAAATGTTTATCGCGCGGGATTGTTTCTCCCGCTCGAGGCTAGATTACATTCGTGGCGAATTTGATTAGCAATACGCGATAGCGCGGCGCGTAAGCGCTGTCCTAGCGGAACAATAGGCGTCGTTTAACGAGCAAGATTTCTCGGAAAGTTTCCCCGGAGAGGCCGTAAATCGGTGGGCTGCATACCACGATGAAAGTAACGCATAATGATGTGCGGTTGCTTGCACGTCACTTTGTACATAGGGTAGATGCACCATTTGTGGCCACTTTAAGATATTGTAACAGTTTTGGCCACTTCTTAAAAAATATAATAGTTTTCCGTGTAAACGATAAATGTAACCTTATATTTCGGGCGGTATACTGAACAAAATATTTATGATGTGAAATTCTCCGCAGAATAATGATCTGCAAGCAATTTAAAAATAAGATAATTATGCACATGGCCAAAAATAGTGCAATGGCCACAAACGGTACTTCTACCCAACTGCAGTTCCCTTTGTCTTTGGCAATGTTGTGCCATTCTAGCGTGCGCTCTAGAAACGTTTTTGGGGAAACAATTGCTCCGTTTCAGCGCACCTCAGTTGTCTCTCAGCTGAGCATAATTGGCGCGAAGTAAGAGTGTCGCGTAGTCTGTATCGTTCAGTTCAATGGTTCCCGGTATTTCATTCGCAAGTACGAAGGGAACCATGGCGAGACGGGTGTTCGGCGGAGGCGTACGCGCGTAAAGCAAGAACGAGCCGAATACCGTAACGGATGAGCACGCGTGTTCACGCATGGACCTTCCTACATTAAGAAGCCCATCCTGGTTGCTTTCGTCTTCTGCGGCCAAGAGCCTTCTTCTACTCTTTCTCCGCTCTTTGTTACCGCGACGACTTATCGCGGCTGTTTCTCGGCGAGCATCGAATGCATTTTGTACAGGAGGGAAAGATTTCAGTCTCCGGTCAGCGTTTAACGCGCAATACGTATATGGAACGGCAGGGGGAGCGTGCAGCGGCAGAATCGTAAAGATAAATCGATAAGGCGTTAATTAATGTCGAGGACACTAGGCAGGGATGATGTGAGCGTACATTCAGAAGCGAGTCCGGCGATCGTTGGAGGGTAGACTCCGGCCACTTTCTCGAGGTGTTCGCGTGCCTGGCATTGTTTTACGAGACTCATTTCCCGCAACGTCATTCCACTACCACCAGCACTTTACTCCCGTCAACGTTGCCATCACTTTTCGCTGGTCAGTCGGCGATCTCGGCTTCCATTGAAGTGGGCCAAAATCCCGGGATTATAATCGATCTGACGCCTCCTGTGACTCGCTGAAAAAACTCAGCCCCGATAATCCATATTCTCATGTAAATTTCGCGTGCCGGTCACGTAAGCGAGCGGGCGGTCGAGCATTTTTAATGGAATCCATGGCAACGAGAGGCAACGATTTCGCTTGGAGTTGAGGAAACATTGATACCCGCGTCGTTGCGGAATACGCGAGGCACCGTGGCTAATTCGTGGGTGGCGCAAACTCGGGACAATTTAGATGTGGCGTACTTCAACGGCCGTAGATAGTTTCAACGTTTTAACGGCGCGGGCCTCGGACCGTTCCATCAGATAAAAGTCTAATGAATCCAGTATTAAAGGGAATCGAATTCCCGATAACGTCCAGCGCCAGCCCCCCCCCCCCCCTGTTCCGTAACATAATAACTTCCATTCTCATTTCCTTGGTGTCCGACGCGAGGCGTAAGATTTTCCTGATGACAATCGGCCTTCGACCGTGTACACCGGGCTCTCGTGCGGCGCGAAAGTGTCCCTACCGAGGAGAGTACACCGGTCGCACGAAGAACCAGCTCGGTGTTAGTCGGACTGAGAAGTAGGTAGTCGATGTAGGAATGACACGACCGGTTATCTCGCTGGCCACGCGATATTGTCATCAGGGGTAGGAGGGGGGATAAAAGTAGTTACCGCGAAGGAGTCGGAGGAGGGGGGGGGGGTGGTGGCAGGAGGGAGGGTTGAAACGTAGAAAGAAAGAAAGAGCAAGATGAAAGGTGGGGGGAGTGAAAGGTGGTGGAGGAAAAAATGAAGGAGGAAGGACAGGGAGAGGGAGAGAGGACGCGATAAGATCATCTTACCACCCCCTGGCATAAGTCGACAGTGGCCTTTCCCTGCCCTGACCAACCCCCCTCCGTGACTCGACGGAGACCATTTCAACGATAGCACACACCACCTTACTCGGCCACCGCGTTATCTCGCACGCGAATTAGCTCTACAGATTTCCTTTTTTTCTTTCTCTCTCCCTCTCGCCTTACCCTCCGATACCCTCCCTCTGTCTTCCCTATTTCCCTCTTTCTCTCCTCCCCCCTCCCCCCCCCCCCACGGCTTTCACCCTCGTTACCTTTCCTTCTCGTGCCGTACGTCTCCGTCTTCGTCTCCGTCTCCCTTGCCGCTGCCACTTCTAGTCGACGACGTTGCGACAACGTCGAAAGGAGGAAAACCCTCTTACACACGACACACGACACACTACACATCGCGCAGACCGACCCGCCGCCCCGCCGACCACCCTACCCTATGGCACACGTCTATCGCATTAGCGCGCTGCCACGTTGTTGCTGCACCACGTTGTGCCGCATCGGCTACGAAATGCATGACGTGTGCGTAGGTATGCGAATTTTCATTGGGCCAGTACCGACGCATAATTTTGCATAAACCGGCCGGGGATCGTAACGACGGCTAGGCAGGCGATTAAATTACTCGGCCGCGGTTAAAGGGAAACGCTTATCCTCCCCCGTTCGTGTCCTCGTCGAACCGTAGGGCCAACCCCCCTCGATCTTCGTCCCCCGTGCCCCACCTATCCAGAAAGAACTCGTTGGTTGCGCGCGATTCTAGATCGCGTTTAGACGGGGCCCCGGAGATTTATCGATAGCGACGCGATTTTACGATCATACCCGCTCGGCCGTTGTACAATAGACGTGGCTGTGCTTCTCGCCGTTTGTGTATCACGACGCCAGATACTCCGCCTTTTACGAGGCCCCGGCGATTTACGCGCGCGAACGCGGTGTCACGGCCCGTTTCGAGATCGACGGGCTTCCTATTTCAAAATCGATACATCCGACAAAACGGGGCGAGTCTTCGCACATGCTCCGAGCATTACACTTATCCGCGCAGTGCGTAAATCATGGCTTTTATAACGCAACAGACCCTCCGGTTTCTCAGGCCCACTTTCGTCGCAACATAGCGGTGTCCCTATCTCAAGTGCACACTTGGCTCATTACCCTCGATGATCTCACGGGAACGAGATGATACGTCTGCCGTTTCAAAGCGCTCGGAGCCCATCTCAGTGGTTGCTCGCCTAAGGAACTCTGTTTCCCTTGCGACTTCTGCACGCTCCTCGATCTTCCAACCCTCCCGCGGGCCCACACATCGCAATATTTAAAGCAGCGCACGGTGACAGAGGAAAGAATAAACACGTACACCGAGAGGCGTGTTGCCGTTTCGAGGCACGCACGACCGTTGCGTTTATTTTGTCTTCCCCGAGGTACGTGCACGAGGATAACGCTCCTCCGCGAGGGCAGGGTGGGTACGTATGCTCGATGGAATTCAATTTGGTATCAGTACAGGGTTCGTTCGTAGCCCCCTGCGGTGCACGATGCTTATCTCTAACGATCCCCAACCAGAACCTCGGGTTCGGCGACAGTGAAATTAATTTGATAATCCCGACTCCGCGCGTTGAGATTGATTTCAACGAGTTCCATCCCTCGGAAGCTCCAGAGTAGCAGGCATCGTTAATCACGTTCGCACGGTCCGCGAGGATCGACGTTTCCACCGCGATGGGAGGATCTTAACCCCTGAGAACGCGGACTCCTTATCGAGTAACTTGTACAAAAGGGGGTTCATTATCTTCTCGGTGGACTCCGAGATGTCTTTCGGCCCCGAATGTCTTTCTAACCCTCTACACCGCGCTCCCATTATTCCCTGAATGGCGGCCTCCTTATCTTCGCGGGAGATTCGCGGGCCGCTCTTTCAATTGAATTCCGCTCTGGGAATCGTGATCACCCGCCTCTCGCAGCTTCACGCACGGCCCTCGTCCGTGGCCACACGTACACCGATTCCCCCGGTGCCTTCGCACAAGCTCGCTTCCACCCTCCTGTGCGTATACGCGTTTCTCGCGTGAGACCGCGCACGTATCCGTACCCACACGTTTATTCACGTACACCGGATCGCCCGTAACGCGGGGGCTGCTTCGTGTCACGTACACGCAGGCTCGTCCTCTGGACTCTCGTGGCGCGTCGGTGGTCGTGCCCGGCCACACAAGTGTGCGCGTGGTTCTTTCGTTTGTTCTCCGCTTGGGAACGGGGACTCCGAGACAAAACCTCGCAGCTCGCAAGAGAAAGGAGAGTTGGGGGGGGGGGGCGAGAGAAAAGGGGCGAGAAAGACGCGACAGAGAAGAGGAGCGAGGATCGGCTTGTGGCGCGAATCGGGTTTAGGACTGTGTCAAATGACACTGGCCAGGACACGACCGCGACGATGGTCCCCGGGTATATCCTCCTACCATTACCAACACCCCCGCCTTTCTCTTTCTTTGGGGCTTGTTCGGAGCTGCGATGGGACTCTCGTGGAGGTCGTAGGTCGCGTGGGAATGAAGAGTGCACCGTGAGCCGAAGCTCCAGCGCCGAATTACACGGCTCCCTCTTCGCCCCCCTCGCCCAACCCTCCGCTGCTTTATTTGTCTTTGCTCCGCGTTTCGGCCGGCGATGAAACCGAGCGAATCCTGCCGGCGGAATTTTGCTAACTGGCCGTGATTGTTTGCTTCATCCCCACTTAAGGATATTTATCGGCTCCTCCCCCCGAGCGACGGAACGTAACTTTAACGCCAGTTCGAGGAACCGATAACCACCGTTAGGGGATTGACTCATTACACGCCGTGTTCTCGACCACTCGTAAAGACTCTATTTCATAGGCTTGTACCACCCGCGGTGGATAATAATGGTCGTTGATCTTTCTCGACAACGTGACGGGGAATCTTCCTCTGAGAGCTACGTCTCGAGCCGACGGTAATCGGTGTATTTCATGCTCCTCGTTGAAGATGCGACAGCGGCCAGTCCCGTAACTTCTTCGCTTCGGGTGTCCGCGGGGCGAGTCGGACCAGCCGAAGATGCCAGAGAGAATATACGTCGAAGGCGAACGGACACGTGTGAGCATCTTCTCCAGACACGTGTACGACTCGACGTAATTGTAAACCCCGAAGGATGTGGGCGGGCTGGTCTTCTGCGAGCAAGTAGCCGTGTCACGCGTGCATTTGGTGGATCAGCTGGGAGTGAAAGGCCGACTAATCGAGCGGCACGTTCGAGCAGATGTTGCCATCTTCCACGCACAACTGTCCAGTAGATCGTCTTTGATTTTATCTGTGCATCGTTAGCCGCGTCCGGAAGGAGGGACGAAATCGGATGCTCCACGAATCCTCGACCAACCGATAAATGAACGTTCGAGATTTTTAGGGGTAACGCTGGTCGCGAGCGGGACGAATGTTACATTAATTTGCGAGGAGAATAATAGCCGTCATTCGAACGTCTTCCTTTCAGCCGGTCATTCATCAGATGGGCATAGTTTCGTATTATGTCACGCGACACTGTCAACTGTCAACCGTGAACGTAGGTGAATGGCTCGAGGCGGGCGGACATGTGTGAAATTAGCTTAATCTTTCAGCTCGGATGACAATGGTGATACAAACGCGGTCCGTGTACGACACGTATCGTCCCGCGTACAGGGTGACAAATCTCACCCCATCGACACCCCGTCCCCTGCGCTGCATCCACCCCGTGTAAATACATTAGAGGATGATCCTTCCATTGGCGTGGATTGTACTGCCAAATCTCCAGATCCAACGATTCTTTGGTTCGCGCAACTTACGTCGCCGTATGTTACACTTGTGCGTCGGGTCTCCGACGAACTACTCTGTTTCCTGGGTGAAAATGCCAAAGTGTCGTCTTAGATTCTATCGTAAAAGTAGTGCGGTCGAAACGATTAGAATTTTATTGATCCAGGATGGATAGAACGGGGTTAAGAAATTTCTGCGATCAGGATTCTACGCCGTTGACGAACAGATATCGGCGGGGCCGTAATTTAACAATGAGCCAGCTGGCGCGTGCTACGGGGAAAGGTTGCGACCCCTAATGTAGTTATATAGTGTACTTTCCTAGACGCAGACAAACGCATCAGGCGCGCACACTAGCGCGCGATTTCACGGGGCGCGAGCGACAATAAGCGGGGATGCCTCAGCCCTTTTGTCACGGCGGTTCTCGCGTCAATGCGCATTGAATCTCTCGCCTATTTTATCATCCCTCTGTCTCTGCCTCTCGCCCCACTCTCTTTACATTACGCCGCGCGCAGAACGTACACCACCGCGGCCCCCCTTTATCCAGCTAATTGAGTCGTTCACGTTTTTCGGGGGTGAAAAATATGCTTCTCGGAATCAGGTCACGTAGGCGTATCTGCCGCAAAAATCACCCCTGGAATCCGCGATCTCTTTACACCGTCCGCTACCAACGTCTGCTGTCCGACGCGCTCCGCATCTGCAGCAGATTCCCTCCCTTATCAGGCGAGATATCTCTGTGATTTATCCGCGACCCGCGCCTTATCCTTCCAAGCTTATTCGACGCGTATGAATAATTGGGCCGAAGGGTAATTCGGCTTCCTCCCCGCTCGACGCATTATCGCCCTTCAGCCCCCCACCAGCTCGCCGAAGGAACCCGCCCCCGAGCGTTATGATTAAGTAATAAAACATTTAGGCCCTTCTCCCGCGACCCCAAACTGAAAAACATCCCCCGATCTCGCTCGGGCCTCTGCGCACGACCGTCCGACATGTGACTTCGCGCATACACGGAGGAGACGCGTGCACACGCTCGCGGCGGCTTGCGCTCGCGAATGCTACACACGTGCACGCGGGAAAGGGCGTGACGACAGATGCAACGGAACATATCTACCCTCGGCTGGGCGGTTCAGATTTTCGGCCGATTTTCTCATTCTCTGCCCCGCCGGTCCTCGGCGCACGATCGTAGATAGCGGCGTTGCGTCGAGCATTTTCATGCCTAGATCACGATCGTAATTTACGGTTATTCCTTGCCAATCGAGATGCCCCCATTGTTGGCCGCGGGCCATTGTTTATGAGAAACACGGACTTCCGGGGCGCAGCTTTCGGGCCACCGATCGACGGTGGCAAGCGCGCCGCTCCCTCGATACTAGGAATCCCGTGCGATTATAAATGAAGTCGATCGAATAGTTTCGCTCGAACGTCAATTCGCTGTTTATCTTCGATTTAAAATAGAGCTACTGATCGTTGAACAGTGCACCGCTGGCAAAGAGGATCGATGGAGCGACACGCTCCGAATCGCGTGACGAAATTAGCTCCCCGAAAATCCCCAGATTTGCCCGTGAAACATCCTCGGATATTTGCCGATCCGATCGTTCCATCGTTTTGTCGTGCAAGGCATTATTGGCTGGAGCGAGGCGAGCAGCTCCCGTTGCGTGTACCGGGCCAATGGAACGAGCTACCGGATGCTCGTGCTTCCACCCTTGATTTATCGGTCCTTCGAAGCTCGCGGATTGCCCGTAATTCCAGTTATTTCGTCCTAATCCGAGAGTTCGTTCCTGTCCGGTTACCGAGATTCCGCCAGCCCTCCGAGCCTCCGAGACCGATTTCTTTCCCCGTATCTTCCGCTTCTTCGAACAAACTCGTTTCACCAACTTCCCTTCGCCCGCTCGACCGTACTTTTCACCGATATTATACAGACTATTTACGAACTATCTCGTCGGCTGCACTTATCGAGGGAAATTGAAAAGCTGATGGACTAGCCAGCCCCCTGTTCAGAGTCAAATCGAACAGCCCACGAAACTAGGCGATTTTAATTGTGTTCTATTAACGACAGCTGACGATGGCTCGGCGATTGTGTCGGGCAGGAAATAA
Organism: Andrena marginata; assembly: GCA_963932335.1. Classification (NCBI taxonomy): domain Eukaryota; kingdom Metazoa; phylum Arthropoda; class Insecta; order Hymenoptera; family Andrenidae; genus Andrena; species Andrena marginata. The sequence goes on from OZ010660.1 coordinate 8,649,102, forward strand.
TACGTTACATCCGTATGATAACTGAATAACGCGCGAAACCCCCTCGCTCTCGCGAGCACGTGGCAGTGACGTTTCAACCCCTTTGAGAAAAATTTGCTCCGGTTTGAAGCTCCTTTTCCTATTCAGTTCTGGAACGAACCGCTGACGCGGGCGAAACGCGACGGTTCGCGATAAGGAGAATTAGAAAATGTAATAACGTGTGCCAAAACGGTCTGTCCTCGTGTCGAGCTTTCGTGCGATCGCTCGCAACCGTTAGCTTCGATCCGGACCCCCCTGGGGTATCTAGTTTCTTCGCGGAGGAGGACTTCTTTCGCTCCCTCTGTTGATCCGACTAAAGACGATCTTTCGTGGGCGTATCCCCTCTTCTTAGCTGCGATAACCTGGAAGATCGACTACAATGGCGTATGGTTACCAACATCTGACCTCGCTCACAATGTCGTCATTAGAATACGAATGCAGCTGGGACTCGCGTGTCCCGACGGGCACGCGACGCATATACCATCATTTATTTTGTCGCAGACTCGCAAGATTCGCGGAAGACGTCGACAAGAGCGGGGGCATTCGGCGAATAATCGAGCTGGCCGGGTTTTATTGGCCTTTGGTTTCGTAAACCTCTGGCACCCTCCGAGGGACAGTTTTGTCGCGGCCGAAGGAAATTGCCGCCGATCCTCCGACGACGGCCGACCGTGCGAAAAACAAACACGCCGGAAGTTTGCCCCGACACACGAAAGAAAATGCAATCAGCGAAACGGCAGATAGTGGCGTGATCGGTGTGGCGCGGTGCCGTCACTTCCGGCGCGGACGATAGGCTGACGCATAATTTCCGGTCCGAGGCCCGAGGATCCATCGATCAAACAGTTTGGAACTCGAAGAAGCTACGAGGCTCCACCAGAGATATCCGAACGCTCCGAGTCCCGGTTGCGCTCGTTAACGATCCGGCTCCGCCGTCACGCGTCTCGCCGAGAATCGCGCATCGCGGACTGCGACAGAAAAACCGTGGAATGGAGAACAAGCCGCAGACACGGAGGCGTAAATTCTCCTTCGTATTATCTTGTTTACCATTTTCGATGGCAGCGCCGATCGCGCGGTTAATAAAACCGATCGTTTCGGTTTCCCTTTACAAACGAGAATTTTATTGGTCGATGTTATTGACTTAGGATCTGATATATAGCCGCGACAAGGAACGAGGCTGTTTTCCCTGTAAAAAGAGACGAAGAAAATAAAAAAAGGGAACGTTTCACTGACTTATCACCGTGTCGGGGGTGGTGGCTCCTTTCGGCAACGCGTATGCCCGCTTGCGAGCGGCGCAGGGCTCAGAGGCGGTAATTATTTGGAACCCTTTGATGGACGTCCTCCTGGACCGCGGTCTCGGGTTGCCCCATAAAGAACTCGGACATTCGTTGGCCCTCCGAGCTACTGTGTCACCGTGAAGAGGCGAGGAGCACCACCACGGCTGCGCCTCTCGAATTCGAAGCTTCATTTCACGCCTGCCTTGCCGCACGGCCGACCCGCTCAGGATCACCTCGAGTCCTGCGTGTCCTTCGCATAAATCACAGAGAAACGCGGCCCACGAACGCGATTCCGTCACCTTCTTCAATCGCCCCGAAACACTTCCCCAGCGACCACTCGCACGATCGCCTTTCCACCAGATAGGCCCATCGTCTGTCCTCCCACTAGCGCCTCAATTTTCCTATCCGCAGGAAGAAGGAAGCCTGTGTCTCCGGGTATATACAGATATCTCTTGCGACGATCGTGCTCTCGTTCGATCGCTCGCGAAGTTTAATCTCCATGGGTACACCTAGAGTGTTCTATCCTTTTATCTAGAGGAAACCATTGGGATGAAATGGAACGGACCGGGTTTATGGGAAGCCAAACGATACCGTTGGACAACGCCAGGTCGTTAAGGGTTGTAATCAGCAGAGGAGGCTATGTCCACGGAGATCCCGGATGTCATCGACTGCCGCCTTTGCAGCTTTATCTGGCGCAGCGCAAACAAGTGCCACGAGTGTCTCGAAAGGCTTCGCGGAGGCGCAGTCGGTGCTTCTTTATCTGCTGATGTCGGCTGGGTTGTTTAGGCTGCTGAAGCCCTCGTGACACATTCTGGAACATCGTACGAGGAATCCAACGATCCCACGCTGCACAGGTGGTCCGATGATTAGAGGTTCTCTTTCAGCGATTCATTCGACCGCGATAGCCATTTAACGAACCTACGCCCTGGCGGCGAGCGAGCTCGGTGTCTGCGCGGGAACAAATTAGGAATTTAATTAGAGCATATTAATAATCTCGCGGTAGCTATTTTTAAACACGATTCCGTTGATACGACTGTTTTATTGTCGCGATAACTGATACCCGGTTATTGGACATTGGTCGACAGATCCGGCTGATACAATCCGTATTTTCGATGGATTATACGCTGTCTCTCGTCTGTAATTACGATTTCATATAAAACCTGTCGGTCAACTGCGCATCGGTAGATAATATCTTCATTCAAGAGATTAAGGATCGCCCGAAAAGTACCGCGCGTGGAGTGGCGACGACCGTGGAGCAGGCTGCGAGCCACTGACGCTCGGCTCCACTATCATATCTTGCTCATTAGTTGCCATTACCATACATTCCCGATGTCATAGGGACTTGCGGTTACGGCCACACCGCCGCGATACAATTTATCTTCGAGCTCTAGATGTTTCGCCGGCGACCATTACAACGAGCGTCGCGTTCCACTTATTAAATGCCCCTTCCCGTCACCGAACTCCCTCGACAAAATATCCAACCACTCCGCGGCGTGGAAATTACGAAACCGGCGATCGGAAACGCAACGCCGAGGTTACACAAGAATTCTTTTCGGCTAATCTGTGACACATGCGTGCGTGACGTAACGCCGTGCGGGCAGGTGTTATCAATCGTACAGCCAAGGCACGCGTCATTCGTCGAACTTCTAACCGAACGCCGAATGGAGTACTTATGTCGCCTTCCATCGCGAGCCGTCCCGAAATGATAATGACAAAGGGTGCCCGAAAAGATAGAATCAGATATCGCGAAAGTGTCGTCAGCTACGCTCGATTTCCGACTGATGCTTCAGTAAACACTCGCCGCGCGTCATGCATGCCGACGCCTGTATTTTATTCTCGACGCTCCTCGCGTTATTAGTCGTGCCTCTAGTTTCGATAAAACTTCTCAGAGTAGAGTGAAAGCCGTCGAGTCCTTTCCTGGCCGAGGACGGTGCCCGTTGACTATGATTTTCGAGGGTAATCGTGAGTACTAATTTTTATATACGTAAATCGAGTAGATCCTCCCTTCTCCTCGGCTTTCATACGCGCGATCTCCGCCGTCGGAACTCGGGGTGAAAATGTGTGGGGAGGGGGGGAGGGGGAAACAGAGAAACTTAGGGGAAGAGATAGAAAGGAGTGGTGCTGTAATTTCTGTTCGTTTCTTGTTCCAACTTTACCGAGCACCTATTTGCCTTATCGGCTCCCACCCACTTCTCTCTACCCACTCTCCTCGCTCCTCTTTCTCGCCCCGTTATTTTTCCTTCGCTCGTTTCCCGCCTCCTGGTGACTCGAGTCCATGTCCTTGCCAGGAAGAACAGCCCCCGGCACGCAATCTCGGAAAGCTACGTAACTCGCATGCTTCCACTGCGTTCCGACCGAGGGAAGAAAAGAAAGAAAAAAAAAAAACACCCTCCACGGGCATCTTGATAACGAGAGGATGAATTACGCCGATAATCGCCGGCGGATGATCGCTGATTAGCTTCTCGCACGATGCCCTACATTCCAGCCAAGCTGGCCATTCGACGCTCGCGGTCTACATTTGATTTTGTCCGTCGCCTCGCGTTCCCACGACCCTTTTCAGCCGATCCACCACTTTTATTTAACAGCCGGAGCTTTCGTGCCCACGAGACGCACCGCGTACGGTCGCCCGGGAAGCAATTAATATTCCGCGGTGTAACGAATCCCGCCACGGACGCGACAGCAATTTTATTTTCCGCCATTTAAAATGCGTAATTCACTTGTTATCATTATCTATATTTACAATAGGAAATTCCGCTAATACACGGGGCCGTATCTTTTCTCGGCTCTTATCCGCGGCATCTGACGATACATTTCGATTCCGTGCGTCTCGGCATCGACAAGACAGTACCCGATCACGCGGATAGAATCTCCGGGCTCTCGCCAGTGATAAGATTAGCCGGGTCTCCGGTCGAAATTAGAACTTTCGTCTTTTAATGGATGACGAATCGGAAATCCAGCCGAAACAGCAACCAGCGGAAAATCAGTACACGTATTGTCAATATCGCGGACAAAGGGATTCGGCGCGAGTCGAGAGTTATCTGTAAGACGAATTGGCTGTTTCCGTGTTGAGCCGAAAGCGCTGGAATTACGCTGCTCGGTGACAAGTTTCATTGCCACGGTTGCCCGTTATCAGATAGTCGAGGCCCGATAATGCGCGGCGCGCTGGGGACCAGCCGACGAATCTTAAGCTCGCTCTTAGCCTTCGAACTTTTCCTACATTAGTATTATCACCAACGCTGACCACACCGACACGTATCATTAAGTGCGGCGGAAAGGAGAGCTACGTTTCCAGCGAGGAGAAATATTATGCGTTGCCTCGGCGGGAGCGGTTTGATCGGCGTCGGGGGGGTTGAACGGGCGTCGCCTCCTTCGACTTGGTGCGAACGAATGAATAAACCTTAAAGGCCTTCGAGATGTCGTAGGGGTTGGTGTCGGCCGCGGGGATGTTTGGGGGGGGGGGTGGGAGAAAAATGAGTGAAATCCATTAGAGGGGAGATTCCATGGCTCTGACCTGTGTCGATCCTACTCTCACACCGGCGCTGTCGCGATATCGTCGTGTGCGCGTGAACACGTACTATACGTATGAATTTCTAAGTCCATGGGAACTCGTACGTACGCGGTTGACGCATGGCAGTCTGTCACCGGGGTAGTTTCGTCTGGCGACTGCAACAGCGTCACGTGCATCGCTAATGCGTTTCTCGACTCCTGGCCATCGAGAGAAACGAACGACTCCGGTTACGTGAATCGAGAACGGAGCGAGCTCCTTATTCGGCCGAGACGAAACAGAAGAAGATACACTCGAGGGGTGGTGGCGGTGTTTCCTGTTGGCTCTCGCGCCAGTTTATCTATGTTTGCTTAAGGAGAAAGGAGCTCGTAAAAAAAGACGCGGGTTTACGGGCGTCGACACAAGGGCTGGCTGTGGAAAGCCTTTCGATGGAAAATGATCGTAAAAAATTATTGCGTCTCAATTGCGCGATAGTGCGCGCGGATAGTTTACTTTAAGCATCTCGAATATACCTAACAAAAACGCACTCGAACGTGACACGTATTCTGCTCGGCCGTGGAACTTGTTTATCGTAAAAGTCGGCTAGGGCAAAGTTATTGCCTTTTATTAGATGATAGCTGATAGGTCGCTAATTGTTATTCCAGCCGAAGCTTTTTCTCGGGAAATTTCTGTGGGCCTCTTGAAAATCCTTCACTAATCTCGTATCCTATTCGGCATTCTATCGATCCTTCTAGTATAAACAAGAAACAATCACCGACTTCTTTTTTTTCTTCATCGAAACGCTAGAGAGATTTCCGATCGAGGCGTATGTACCATAGTGTCTGCCAAAGCGAACGGGGCATATGCGTCTATTGCGCGACCGAACAATCGGCAACGATTACGCCCGGTTCCGAAGACAATTGATCCAGTCGGCTCGTTGCACTTGCAACAAGCATCGCATACAAGTATACTTCGGAATACATCGAGATTATTATTCGCTGCCGCGTGCTCGGCCAATCGAATCATTGTCTCCTCGCCACCGCCGACGTAATAATTCCATTCCTCTTTCTCTGTGTCTCTCTGTTTGGACATGTGGTGCGTGCTTCTAACGAGATGATATGGTCGATCAGGACTTCCTGAACCACCGTGATCCCCCCCTCCTCCTACACCGGGCCGCTACTCGAGCCTCTCGCAGCTTTTCTTTTTTTCTCTTTCAAAGGGCCGATCGTCGAGTCGTTTTGTTCCGGTAATGCGACGATTGTTGGCGCGAGCCTTGAAACAAAAACGCGGCCGAGCCATCTGTCGAGCTGAATGAGAGAGGAAGAGAGGGACGGATAGGCATGGAGGGAGAAGGGAGACGATGCGAGCGAGAAACACTGCCGGCTAGGGAAGGGAATGGAAGAAAAGAGCATCCGCAAATGCGGCCGGGGGATTGTTTTCTAGTGGCTCGTCGTTTAACCCCTCCAATCGCCTCCTCGCCACGAGAGCTGCCCCCGTCTCCACGGGGTTGTCGATAATATTCTCTAACCTCGCCAGCCCTTATCCCGTGTACCTCTGTACGCGATATCTCGAAAGCCCATCGAGCCTTTCCTATCGAATTTCTAATCTACTATATCATACTTATACTGTATAATTTTACTAATAACATCTGCTAACGATATCTTATGGACACCTACTCCGAATTCATTGATGAATTTTCGTGAAAGCGGAACAGCTTAAGAAGTATAGCCTCGTTCCCCCAGGATCTAAGGCGTGAAAGCTGCCACGGGCCGAAATATTCGAGACACCCAGTAGGTGGTCGATCCGTAGCTAACACGCACCCCGCATAACGCGTAAATGCGGTGTAGTAGCGGGGCCGTGGATTCTAGCAATTACACACCCTCGAGTGCCCTTAGAGACGGGTCCCCATTAGGATGAGAACGGAGGGATGTTTTAGCGCGGCGTGGCTCGATTTTCGAATTCGCGAGTAATGCCGATCGTCGCGTTCTGATTTTTTTTTTTTTTTTTATTAAAGCAGTTTCAATCTCCGCAAGGAGATTATTCTGCAAAACGGAATAAACTCGTCGCGAACCCGTTCACACGTTTATTTATAATTCCGATTATTTCCACCCACTATTATTTGGAATTCGCGTTTGCGTTAACGTTGCGTTATAATTAGAGAAGTTTTAAGCATCCTGCGATATAATTGAAATTTCGATCGGGGCTGTCGCTGACCCAAGGAACGAGGAACATTTATTACCATTGCCATCGAACGATCCGGCAAGAAGCTGGCATCTGGGTCTGTTCGTATCGTGTTGTCTTACCCCCGAGCGGCGGGCAAAAACGGTAGACCCTCTCTGAGTGCTTCGCTATGTAAGCCATTTCGCCGAGCAGTGGGTATCGGACATTGGCATCGTTATATCCAGGTACACGTCCACGATATATATTCCGTATACCTATATAGAGATATTGCATGGCCACGGGCATGGTTGGGAACGATTAATCGTCCACGTCGAGACGTCATTGCCATCTTTGGTCGCTTAATCGGAAGTCTCCTCGAGTCTCAGGAGGGAGTACGTGGCGTCGACGTAATCGAACTTCGGTATCGCCCGCTTTCTCTGACCGACAGTCTAAACTTTGCCCGGTGAAAAGAAAGTTCCGCGGCCGCTGGAACTCTCCGCGACCACCCCCGTAGACTTCGGTGATCGCTGCTTGAATTTCTGAGAGAACTCCACAACGTCTCCGTCCTCTCCCTTCAAAGATGAATGTTAACGATCCCGAGGAATTCTAACGGGAACGAATCTGAATTTCTTGCGGAAGACTTGGCGGGAAACGGCCCCCGCGGTACCTCAAGGGTTAAGCCCGTAATCGATGAACACGAGATGCCCATTTGCCGAACCAAAGGAGTTCGCCGAGCACGCCGAGTTCTCTGTACCGTCTCGCTGGGCCAATGAAAAAATGATCACAGTCGATCGACGGTGTCGCGCATTGGCGACAGGCTTCGATAGGTATTCACACGGTGCCCATGACACAATAATCAATTTTTTAACGCCCGTGCTGGCGCGCCGATCGGCCGTGCCCGACAAGAGTCATCTGAATGACAGAGCTTGATCAAAGGGCCAAGCCAGGCGTTTGATGTCTGATGCACGCGGTACCATTTCAACCGTCCGCCGCTGACTGAATTCAAATTCACGATCGAAGTTGAATTTCCGTGGGACACGAGCCGTAACTGATATTTTCGAGCAGCTCGTTAAACCTATGCCTTTTTTTCCACGCGCCTACGTCAAAGTGACGGACTCGATTGTTTCGCGGCGACCTCGAATTTCCAAAGAGTCGAAAATCCGCGGCGAGAACCGCGACGCCAGCTTCGCGAACGCGAGGAGTATTTTTAATAAAAGTTACCGGGGAGGCGTCCTCGGTATCCGGGGCGGCAACCCCTAACCTCGCGACGCCTTCGAATTCGTATTTGATGAGCGTTCGTTTCGAGTCGACAGCGAAATTGAATCTTCTCGCGTTTCCGCGCGGCTGTCGGGCCTCCCGAATTTTTTATTCCAAGCAGTTCGATTCGCATCAGTTATTTATCGAGGCCGTTGTTCTTCCGCGACGAGGAGTGTCGCCGCCTATCGAAATCGAATTAGAAGGAAGAAAGGAAGAGTACGTTCCTTCCCTCCGTCGAACAATTACGGATGAGTTATAGATCCCCAGTTATTGGCTACAAATCGTCGTCGAGCCGTGGCAACGATTTCTCACGCCTCGACCTGAATCGCGAGCGATTGTGCCGTAACTTTTTTAATCGAAATTCTCGGCAAGGTCCAAGGGTTAACCGCAGACAATGCTCGGCGACTGGCTGTTGCGAGAATGACGAGTCTTCGAGGAGAGAAGAAAAGGGAGAGGAACCCTCTCGTCGACATTTTTTTTTCCTGCCTTTCCCGTATTTCTGCGCTCGACGGAATTTTCAAAAGGGTAACTTGACTTTACGACCCCGTGTCGAGTGTCGTATACTGTTTTCGCAAGAGTTTGTACGGTGCATCCCTCGTTCGCAGGTAGCTCCACGCAAACCGTCTGATTATTCTATGGTTCTTCTCCTCGCACACGTGTAATATACCATTCGCGCGATTATTTACCGACTAGAAGGAACAATGGTGTGTTCCACACGAAGAATTCTCATTTACATAATATTTCCTCTGAATTAAATTACCCTGTGTCATTTTTATTTCACGTTACTTTGACGAATTTAAGCAAAGACGAATGCGAGGCAACCAGGGAAAGAGTCCTCATGGAACTTCAATTACGGTTCGATCCGTGTCACCGCAGGGTTTCCCTCAACCCCTGCCCGTCAGACTTCACGCCTTTCATCATCCCCTCGCACGGTTCTCCTTTGCAAAAAAAAAAAGATTTTCATAGGACAAAACGAAGGCAGGTTAACTGGAAGCTCGATCTCGCAAGGGTGGAAAAACATCTTACTCGTTTTGCGCCCTTTCAACGGTGCCCCGTGAGGTCCCAAAGGGTGCATCGTGACGAGCCACCCCGAGCAACTCGCGCAGCCGACTGTCCATCGATTACTCTTCCACAATTGCGGATATTTCGACGGAAAGACGCCGTTAGATCGAAGATATTCGATTCCCAGATGGCTGTGTATACCCCCTCTGTAGATTCCCTTACCCCCCGTTTATTTCTCTGGCCCCGATACCGTGGAGCTCTCTGCGCGTTTCGACGTCCCTCTCTCTCTCTCTCTCTCTCTCCCGCTCCCCATCGTCTTTCTCTCTTTTCTCTGAATAGAATCACGAGGCTATTCTTCCAGCCGCCGTGAATAGAGCCGGAGGCAGTCTATTCGCACGTGATGGAACGACGACTGCCAGAGATATCTGGACTCTTATCTCCTCGATTGCAAACGCTAGTGTCCGGCACTGTCGATCGTTCGGATAACCGTCTTTCTCGTTTCCTCATATTTTTATCCACGAATAACCGAAACGAATACAGTCTGCCTTAACTCCGCAGCTATTCGTTCGGATCTTTAAATACATTGTTTATTCGATATATCGGGATCGTATCAAGATGGAGCAATAGGATGATCTTAACGGCGTCTCGGATTAACATCCACCGGTTATCGTTCCGCGATGCGGCGCGTGCGTAAGATTCTAAGAAAATTCCGAAGGACTCGCGATACGTACTGTTTTTCGCCAAAATCGCCTGTCGATGTCATCGAAGCCTGATAAATAATGGTAGCCACGGTAAGCACCGATAAGCATCAATCAGAAGTCGTGATTCCGTGAGCGAGCGTACGATTGTCCTGGTTGAAAGAGGGGTAGGACGATCCTCGTCGGTCGAACGGCATCCCTCTGCTACGGTTCCTCGCATTTCTCTCGTATTTCCATTCGCCGGGCACAGTGAAACGGGGGTGGTAAACGGTCAGATCGTATCTACGTCTCGATGAGAGTAGCCACCCTCTCCCGGCGAGTGGTGCCGCTTTTCTTGTTCTCCCTCCAAGGCAAGTCGAGCCACGAGCCACTGGCCGAAGATTTAAACTTTTAAATCCACTTTATCTCGCGTGCCACGATCCTACGGTTCGAAACGGCCCGACGGTAAGGGATGCGTGAATGCGGGAGCAAACACGGAGGGACGGTCAAGCGAGCATTGTTGCCCTTGTTTACGAGCCAGGCGTGAGATCCGGCCGAGTAGATTCGATTCTTTCCGCCGCGATTTATCGCGCCGGGAAGCTCGAGGATACTGGCGCGAAAATTGAACCGCTTCGATTCGATTCGAGCGGAACGATCGAAGCCGGATGATTTTAAACAGCCTCGGCGACGTCGCACGCTGTGATCTTATCTCGCAACGCCAGGCTCAAGTCGATCGAGCTGATCGAATCATTGGGAGTCAGCGAACACGATCGTAAGATGCACGCAACGGGGAGGGGTGTATACGAGCGGCATTCATTTTTTCCTTAATTATGATGTTGCGGAACATAGATTACGATGTTGGCTCGAGCTCAAAAACATCTGTTCCCCTTCCTTCGGGCGAGTTCTACCCTTGCGCGGCTAGCCCCCGCTAAGGGCTGATATCCGCAGGGGTTTTGCCCTTCGATCTTCTCTCCTCTACAAGCGAGAAGAGCTCGTCGACGATTCGTTGAGGACGTGTGCCCCGTTTAAACAGCCCGGAGCTCGTGCGATGCGAAACTAATTAGAGTCTAATCGTTCTGATTACCGTTCTCGCTCGCCCCGAGCTGCGATCGGATTTGCTTTTCTACTTGACAAGCCGAGCGTTACTATAAGGCCATCAAATAAAGTTCGTCAAATATTCAAACGCGAACTCTGAGAGACGAACATTGCTGTTCGAGCTGCTGCTTAGGTAATCGGTACGTTACAGCAGAGTCGAGGTAACGCGTTCGGCGAAGTATCGTTCGGTTTGTCCAGGGCTCGGGCCACGTTGTCCCGCGAAATTGTCCACGTTGGGAGACAGATTTCTATTAAATCGGAGTGGGAAGGAGCAGTTGGACGATCTATCCGAGGGGCGTGTCGGAATCGGCGTGGTAGCAGAGGTAGACGGAACGCGGCAGCGGCCTATACGAAATTAACGTCGGACATGAGATAAAATTAATTTAACGGCGGGTTACGCCTGTGAGCTAGCCGGAGGCCGTGTGCCGAAGCCCAGATCACAATGGCGAAATGGCCGGGCTGGTGGGCACTGCAAACTTCAACCACCACCACCACCAGCCATCGCTATCGTCGCCGCCGCACCATCGTCCGCGGGAGAGCCGCGCTCGAACCAAAACATAATTAGCCTGCATTGTTAATGCATCAATATTTGCACGCTGTCCTGCCTTCCCGCTCGCCCTGCACGCGCTATGCGTTTTCCAATAAGCCCGCACTTTGTTGCGTCCATATTACGCGAATATCGCTGTCGATTCTCGCTATTGCTTCCTCCCTATCCTCTTTCTCCCTCTTTCCCGCGCGGCTCCAAACGTTCTCTCTACCCGTAACAGCGGGCACGTTGCATTTCGACGAGCTTACGAGGAACCGACTCGACTCGTTGTTCCGCTTGCCGATGTAAACTTGATGCGCAAACCTTCCTAAATTAATCGCAGGCCCCTCCATTCGCCGAACCGCGCGCCTCGGCACGTTTAATTCGCCAATGAATTTTGAACGCCGCGGCTGCTATTTGTCGATAACAATGCGGCCCGGCACTTTTGCGCGAGAATATGCCCTTCCCTTCGCGCACTCGTGGAAAATTCATGCCCGATCCGTTTAATAGGGAAATTGGAAAACGGTCCTCGAGCGGTGGGCCGATGTGTCGGCGATTCAGCGAGGGTGGAGGGGGAGGGCGTTGAGGAAATCGGGGGTAAAGGAATCGCTGAGGTGAGAGTCCATCGAGCATGGGAAACTATAGACGGAAAGATCGCGAGGAGGCGAAGAAACGAGGGTGTTGCACGCGCGCGAGGAGGCCCCGCGTAGCTGTACACCGGATTTTCCCTAGTCGAGCCTGTTCCGGTCGCTCGCGTGCCACAATTCTATCGTCCGCATCTGGATCTTCTGCTACGTTTCGCCGATCTTGACCCCCTAACCCGGATCTCGGGCCTTGGGAGGCCTTCGTGTGCAACGTGCAATTACGTAAAACACATCCTCGCTTACCGACTAATTCGGGAAGCATCGTGCACCGTAATCGCCTTCTAATCTGCGACCAGGGTGACCAACGAGTCGCACCTCTGTACGGTTCTTGGGATACAGAGGAAATCCGCGGAGGGTGCGAAATGACGTTGGGTGTCGCGGATGCGCGAACGTTCGCGACTAAAAATCGTTGAGTAGGGAGGAATATAGCCGCGGGGGTAGGGGCGTTCGGTGACAAGCTGCAAAGTCTGCGGAGAAAGGGGGGCGTCGGCAGGAGGAGCCCTAAGGTAGAGGGTCTTCCGTTAGTTCATCGTCTTCCGGTGACTTCCGGTGGCCTCTAACGAGGGACAATGCTTCTGGTACACGGTGTGCACGCGGCGCACAACAATCGCGTCTCAAGTTCCTCGAGGCAGGAGGGCGGTGCTCCTGAGCTTCATAGAGAGGCACGCTCTCTCCTCTCCTCTCCTCTACGCTCCTCTCCTTTCGTTTCTTTCTTCTGCTTGACTACTTATGCCACATAACGTGGCTCTCAATGGCGCATTAGAGGGCAGCGCAACGAAAGGCAGTCAAGGCGTGTGCGTACACAACGCGGAGAACCAACTCGACTTGAACACAAATTATAGACTCCCGGCACGACCGTTGAGGCGACTCCAGCCGACGTAGATTCACCAATCGCTATTTCGGCCACTCACGGACATACGTGCCCCCGTTGCTAAGGGTACGGCACGGCATTCACGGGCACGCACGTTCTCCCGATCCTTTTCACCTAACATATCGCGTTCGAGTGATTATATTCCTCTCTCTTCTTCCCCGCGCGGGGAGCCCACCCCGCCGCCCCCCCCCCTCCTCGCCGCCTTTCTTTCGCCCCGTGTCTTTGTCGAGAGACGCGCAAATCGCTTTGGGGTAGATCAAGAAGTCGACTACGCGGACCGCTGGCAAGGCCACTCGAGCAGCAGCCGATTGTTTGATCGCATCGAGGAGCCTGACTTCTTTCTTATTTCATCCTCGACGAGTCGTTCCCCGCGCTGGCTACCTTCCTTCTCTTCCGACCGTTAACGGTCGGCGAATTCGCCCGACCGGAGGAGTCGTCGTTCCTTCCGTAGCCTCGAGTCTGTCTCCACCGACGAGAGGCACACTCCCAATCATTACCCTCTGTCTGATTTACATGCGGATAATAAGTCGTTGAACGACCCCGAGGCGCGCGTTTCGCTCGCACCCTCCACCGGGCGTTTCGTATTTCCATTAAACTGGCTGCTGCGGCGATGGAATTTTCATCAAGGAGTTTTCTAATTCACCGATAATCACGAACGATCACGGGGGACAATATCTACGCCGAGACTTGCCCGTGTATCTTCTCGTTGCCGGTTGACAGCGACAGCCGGTGACACGCCTGTAAAATTGCTTGCTCCGATACAGAGCGAAAGTTGCCCGGGCTCGGGCGGGCACAGAGGAGACAATTTTCGGGGGTGTGAAAAATATTAATAACTCCGCTGTTGCAGTAAGGGACGAAGGGCTTCCGAGTAAGGGATGGCATAGAGTCGGAGGTCGAGGGGGGTGGCTGGGTCAGAGGAGGGGGTGGCAAGTGTTTCTGTCAGTTTAATAGCTTCGCGCCTCCCCACCTCCTTTTACCCCACGGACTCACCACCCCACATGCGCGCACACTTTGCCACCGGCATTACGGCATCGTCACTCTACGTGTCAGAAGTTGCGCTAGACCTAGAACCTCTGCTTAGATCTGATAACCCTTTGATACTCCCGTTATTTATTACCCCTCCGCCATCGCCGTCATCGGCGACGTCCGCGTCCCACGTACGCCGTTCCCGAATCGATCACCGGGTTCTCGGTCAGAGCACGCACAGCTGGCGAATAAACCCTGTACGCAACTTTCAAGGTACCGTTTTATTGGTCAAAGCCAACCACTTGGTATACGCGCCTTCACTGGTGGATACTCTTAAAGCTTTCCACAATCTTTGGAATACGATTGTCGTGAATTATTACACGTGCCGTTCGTTTTCGGTGCAATCGATTTTCAAAATAGATGCTGTACACGCGGGCTTGATTTAAACTGTACTTAATGGATCTGGTTACAGTTGTCCATCATGATAGTCTATAGGTAACACGTGAAAGAAGAAAGGATAGAAAGTTGACTCACGTTTCCTTCGACCAAAATAGATTCTAATTTCATACACAGATTTATATAATCCTACGGTGAATGGAGACTTACTCGAGCACGCGTATACCTCGCGCCTTTTGAATTCAATTCTTTCAAGGCCGAAGTGCTGATTTACGTTTTCCATTTGTTTCTCGTGGGAAGTCACTTTCCTTTGATCGCGCCATTTGTTATGAGACGCTCTGCACGAAAAACGGGCGGTTCCACGAGCGAGGAACGAAGGTTTGCGAAGAAGGTGATATCTACATCTGAGGGTGGCATGGGGGACATTTTTATGCCGGTGTAAATCAAGCCCCCCTGCCCAAATATTGCGCGGGCGGCGTTCGCGTTGAATGAAGGAAGGGTACCGGTGTAGCCGACTATAAAGAATGATATAACTGCACGCGACACATGTCTTCCCGCCTCTGAAACGCACTCATATCGCCTCCACGACCTTCCTTCCCGCTGATTTTCCCGGGCACACTGGGAACGAAGATTTGTTTCGACGTCTTTGGCCCGCCATTCATCTTCACGGCCGTCTCTCTACCGGTATTACGTTCCGCGCGAGGGATTTAAATCGTCGCGCTCCGTGCGCCAAAGAAATTTGAACGTCGGTCGATCGAAGCAACTGACATCGCGCTTTTTTACATCCTTTAGGAATCAAATCTGTGACGTACGGTAACGGAATTTTCAAGGAGCTCTCTATAGATATGGCCAACGGGAGGGCAACGACCTTTCTGCATTTTCGGTTACGCGTGCCTGTTAAGCAGAACGTCATTCAAAGACCGCAACGAGCGAGCGAAAAAAAGGGCCAGCCAGCACGAGATTTCCGAAATTCTGCTCCTTCGATTGACTTCGAAGTCGAGCTGACGGGCGGTCAACACCGCCGGGCCGCAATGAATTGTGAAAAGTGGTTGTAAAAAAGATCTAGACAGGCTCGTGACAGCTACTTTCCGACGAAAAAGGTGACCGTGGCTGTCCAATAAAGACTTGGATAGCTGTTCCACTGACCCTGACTCTGCGTGGGGTCCTACCGTGCGTTCTGAAGTATTTCTCTATCGAGGGTTCACGCAATGGAAAAAAATTTCTTCGCACGCTAACATATCGCCTCTGCTTGTCAGCGAATCGAAAATGTAGGTCCATGTCATGTTCCCGCGAGAGAAGCTCAAACTACTCGGGTTACTCATTAAAAGAAACACCTGGATATTCGTTTCTTAACCGTATCGGAGTGAAAAGATCAAAGCCACTATCTGTATGGAAAGGCTGAACTTCGATAGAGCTTTAATAAGCCCATTTAGACTATAATTAATCGACATAATCCATGTAGGATAAATTCGTAAAATGAAAGGTCCGTCGAAAGAGAAACGCGTTGATCTGTGACGTTGAATCAGCAGCGCGTCTCCTCCGTTATCAGAGTCACGTTTTCTGATTCTTCCTCTTCGTTTCCCCCTCTCACTCTGCTTAGCGGCGGTCTCTCAGACAGTCGCAGGCGAGTTCCACCACCAGCGAGCCACGGTCTCTTCTCTCGTTCCCGTCCCCGCTCTCTCGCTCGCTCTCTCAAGGGATGCTGTGGTGGACTGGTGGGGATCTGAATGCGATAGGGGTTGCTCCGCCCGTGGGCCAACCAGAGGTCTCGATGGAAGCGGCTCCGCCACACCCCGTGTATCGTCCCTGGCTTCCCTCGGGAACCCTCGTCGTGCCATCCTCTTCTCAACAGATTTCGGATCCTCTAGTCTGCCAAGAGCCAGCTGACACGGAGCAGCGCTCTTCTCGCCATACGTTTCTTATTTCGATCGTGTATCCTCCGGTTTGCGGGCCGTCGAATCCCGCTCCACGGCGGCCACGTCGTCCACGTCGTCCACTGCCGTCTACCCCCTGCGAGTTCGTCCACTTCTGCCCCCCGCCGACCGAGCAGTCAGCCAACAGCCTTTTATCACTCGTGTCTCAACGATCATGCGTATCGATCGATCGATCATGGACACGATTAACCTGGAATTTCTCGCCACTCTTTCGCCCGTTGGATTGTGTTGACGTGTTACCGGTGACACTTTTGTGACAGCATGTGCCGACAGTGATTTGCCTTTACGTTCTTCCTTCGGAGGAGCGACCAGATCCGTGATTGCCGAGGGCTTCTCGTCAACGCAAATGAACGGCCTAGATTTGTCTCGGCCCGTGGTCGACTACAAGATGGACGGTAAGTTTTGAACGTTTCCGTTGTCTCTGTAGTAATTGAAAGGGGAGCTGAAATCGTTGATCGTATTGCTCGATTCATTTAATAGCAGAATACTGGTATCGTAGAATGGAAACTGAATTAAGACTGTGGGCGATCGAAGATGAAGTGTGTTGATAAGATGATACTGTTTATAGCTTGGGCATGCTACAGGAAATAACAATGATAGAGGAAGATTCGCGTTCCTTGTGTACCTACTTTTATCGTATTCAGTTTCGAGTACGCGATTGCCGAATCTGTTCATCTTCGATTACCACCGTCGTCTAACGTCCTTGTCGATACGATCGCTAGTTCCTACAAAACGTTGGGTCGATAGTTTCTTCCATTCGATCTGGAAAGATGTGACGTTCTATTTTATACAAGTTGCCGAGAGGAACGTTAGGCATATATCTCTGGGATATCGACAGAAGGAAGCTCGACCGCAGCCCGTCCGGAAACCGGGCTGCAGAGATTCTTTCCTCTGTCCAATTCGGTTCGCTATTTGCTGGCGATTCCGTGACGAGCCGATAGCGTTATCAGCGCTGCGGGATAGCGGCGTTTGCCGCAGGTTCCCATCGTGCTCCTTTCTCCGCAATTAACTTTGCCTCGTCGATTCACTTGAATGAAAGATCACCGAGGCCTCGGTCGATTCCTGACGGAATTGTTTTCATTTCGCGATACGTCGCTAACGGGCACCGTAACGCACGTACGTTTTCCATCAGGATCCCCGTATCGCCAGGATGTCCTGTGCGGTCAGGTTAATGCGGTCTCCACGCGTGTGAACACATTCCACGGTGCAATCGCTCCAGCGACAGCCCCGTTGCTTACTTGCCAATTTGCTTAATTATCTTTTCCGGGATCCGACCGTGAATATCTTTCGGCCTGCTCTCGTAGTCGCTCGTTTTTGCTCCGACCAAGCGCACTCGTATCCCCGCCGGAGGCTCGGAAATAATTGGTAATAGCTCGCCCTGTTTCGCGTTCGATTGTTTACAAACGTTCTAGCCGAACCTCGGTAGCCCTGAGTCACGAAAAGCATCGGTAGAGGCAGCTTCGTTAGAATCGACGGGAAAATAGTGCGGGCAATATGTACAACAAGCTTTCCTTTCCCCGAATCTCGAGCACAAGTGCGTTGACACGGTTTAATCGGGCAAGCCTGTTTATCCGACGAGAAAGAGCCGGGGAGAAAGAGTGGCAGTCGGTACGGTCTTCCCACGATGAAAATTCGATTCTCCGAGGCATGAGCAAAGCGGCACTCTACTCTAATCGCGCTGGAAGCCTCTCGAGCCGCTATCATCGGGGATAATATCGCGTATGGTTCAACAAGTACTCGTAGTTCTGTCAAGGGAGGAGAAGGTGCTTGAGCACTCGTGTCCCACAGGAGTCAAAGACCCCTGACGTCGAGGGTTTTCCAAATATTGTTGTTGTATCGCATCGACTGGTTGCACAAGAGGCCATCCCGAGCTTCCTATCGTGCGAGGGGGACACCCTCCTAAGTCATCCCTCGGATCTATTCCTCGCTATCGTTCGCGGAGGCGAACGGGAGTCGATGGGGATCGTGTTTATTTAATCAGCCACGCCGGATTTCCGCCTATCGAGCCGCAGACGATGATTATCCCCGGCCGACTCCGAGAAATCGTATCTTTACGATTACTTTTGAAGGATCACGCGATTCCATTCGATGGCCCCCGATATCGGGAGGCATCATTCTCTTCGCAGCGACGCGTGCACGTCCCGATATCTCTGTATTATCGTCTGTCTCCGAGTTTTCGTGTCGATCGGCCAGCTCCGCAGGATCACCGTTTTCTTTTACGACTGGTTCGCGCCAACATAACTCGGCGGGATCCTTAATCCGGTGTTTGCTTTCTCGATTAGAATGGAATTGAAGCTGCCCTCGTAAAATTGATATTTTTAACGTTTTATTGCCAGTGTGCTGGGCCCGCTCTGAGATAGACATCGCGTCTCATGGTCCTGTTTAGTTGCTCTCGCCGTCGTAGCGTTAATTCGAGTGTAGCTACGGCCGTAGACGATGGGATCGTGAAGGATCGGCAACGGGAACGGAGCAGGGCGAGCAAGAGCCTCCCTTTACGCGCCTTCCTTTCGGATACACCTGCAAGCTTGCCTGTCGCCCGGCAATTTGCTTAGCCGTGGATTCACGGAGAGCTTACGCCTGTTTGCAGAGGACTCTCGATCGTCGCAGGTCTCCGTGTCACACCCGCGGACGAGCGTAGAATTTCATAGTTTGTTTTTAGATAGCCGATACAACGCCCGGGATATCTTTCGATTCGAAGATAAGTCGGCTATTAGAAGGGACCGTCGTATCCGGTCCGGAGTTATACAAATAAATCCAGATTCGAAGGACGGCCCTGTGCTCTCGGAGTACATATGACGGTTCGAGGGGGAATTAGAATTTTTTTTTAGTAAAAATTGAACGCTTGCAAGAGTTGGGGAATGGAGGATTCTGGGTCAGGCACTACGTTACGGTGTTGCGGTTTTATCGTGGTGGTCGTTTGATGGTGCATTGAAAAACCTAGCGGGTGGGGGAGACAATAAAATTCTCGGCTTATCGCGTCAAACATCCTTGGCTCGGGTGTCGCATCGTATACTCGCGGCACTGTGACTGTGAAAACGACCGACGCGGTCCGAGCAGATAATGTTCTTCGATTGCCACTTGTCCTTGTGTGTCTAGGATTTCGTCCAGCCGTGAAGGGAAAACCACCGGGGGTCTCGAGTCTCGACAAACAAAACTCCACGAAATCCACCGTGTCCCTCCACTCCTCCCCCCCCTTCCCTCCCCATTGTCTCTGATAGCTGCAAAAAAGAGGCGGGAAAATTGCTTTTCTGTCACGTTTAATCTACTCCTCGGTAACGCGACCTTTCCCGCGCGGGAACTTTCAGGAAACAAACTTCATTATAGAGGAGCGGCTGGCATATTCACGGAAATGACCAATCGATAAGGTCTCGTTTTAAAAACATTTCCTCCAGCCTTCTGCTTGCGGAAATCTACCGCGGGTAAATTGAATTTTCACCCTCGCCGCGCGCTCTCCGAGCCAGTTTCCCCCGGGCGCGAATGCATCCCATCGCGCGAATATGGGTGGCTCGACCTTTCAACTTTCGACCGACGGCGATGATCAGCCAGAAACGCGTGGAACGTGGGCAGGCAATCGATGCCGCCACCTTCGACCTCCCTCCGCGTCATACGGCGTCTTTTGATCTCACAGACCAGGCTCGATTCGTCGTTAGGGAGTTTCTCTTTTCTTTTCTTTTCTTTTCTTTACTAAACGGTTGACATTGTGTTTCAGGAAGCAGCGACGAAGGCGAGTCAACGTCTGGCACTCCTGCCGGAGGTGGCACGGGAGCCGTCGAAAACGCGGAAATGGAGGAGAACGGGTCGATCCGCGGCGGCAGCAACAGCGCTGCCAGCAATCCGGTCTACAGAGACCTGAAGGCCCATCACGCGACCAGCGCCCACGACGTGCCCCAGGATTACAACCCACAGTCGAGGCCAGCTTATCAACGTGGCTACTCACCTGCCATGGAGAAACAGCATCAGGGCTACGAGAAGGAGCAGCACAGACCGCCGTCATCCCGGGAGGAGGACAAATCTTCGTGGGAGTACAGCAGCGACAAGAGCACCGATCGAAAGGAGTACTCGAGGTCCCGGGAGTGTTACAGGGGCGAAGCCTACCGTGAGTGACGGAATTCGATTTTCTTTTTCTTTCAAGCTGCCAAGCCGAACTGTCGTGAGCTACGGAAGCTAATTGTGTGAATTAGAATACTGGGTCACCGGCGCCGCTTAATGTTACGAATTACGATGTAAATTATCCCCGGGCGTAGCGCTTAATTGTCCGGGATTAGAATAGTAGGTTATCGTGCGTCAGGTTGTTCGTTGTAGTTATCGAGAGGATTTAATTTTCTAAATTGCAATATAATCGCCGCGGATCACCGCGTTCACTCCTCTCCCGAGCGCCTTCGTAACGAGCCTCATTTCACCCCCGCCGCCTGTAATTTATATACCCGGTTGGAGATTCAACGATAGCGTCGCTCTCGGTTCGCAGAGGACACGGCGAAGCAGGAGCAGAAGGAGCAATCGAGCCGCGATTGGGTGTCACCGGTGCCGGAAGTGGAGGTGGGTGGCACGGGACCAGGCGGCCCTTACGTTCGAGCGCGGAAGGACATTCCACGGGGTGCGAGATTCGGCCCGTTCCTCGGCAAATGGGAGAGCGAGCCGTTCAACCCCCGATACGCGTGGGAGGTGAGTGGTATTTCTTACGATACGCGCAAGAGCTTATCGCTTTCGTCGCCCACGCTCGGCCGGGATCTCGAGGCGGGACGTAGGTAAACGAAGAGATCGTGTCGATGCTCGATCAACCTCTACCCCTTTCCGAGCGGCCAATGAAATGATCGATAACTCTTTCGCATTGGAATGTAATTCGCTCGCTCGAACAAAGAAAGACAAAAGAGGGAGTGTAGAGTGTAGTTTCTGGGTGTAAATGTTTACGCGGTTTCGAAAGGGACACGCTCCTCGGGGGGTTTCCCGCGAAACCGAGTGTGTTCGCATGCGATATCATCTCGCGCGGGGTTCTCGTGGAACCGTTTGAAAGATGATCGATCTGTTTATGGTTCGGGATCGAATGGAGGAATACTTCGCTCGAAAGCAGTGTCAGTGGGCTCCGCTGTCCTCCTGCTATAATCCTGGGTATTATCCGGCAGATGCCGAAGACGGGGAAACGACCGAGAGAGACGGGGAGAGGGAAACAGACCAGACAGAATCGTCTCCTCGGTTCGACGGTAGACACCTGGTCGGGGCTCGTTCGTCGAAGGTGTCATCCATGTTGACAGATCCGTCAATTGGCTTACCTCGGACAGTTCTCTTTCGATTCCTCTTTCCCTCCCTTGCTCTCCTTTTCTCGTTCCAGTTCGGAAATTCTTTCCTGAATCGCTCGGCGAAACGTCTCTGTTCGGGTCGTATGTTCTTAAGTCGACCGTGAAATCGGCACACGGAGTCAAAATTCGAGAAATAGTCTGTGAAATCTTTCGTAGAAATCCACGATTCTCCGTCTGCGTGATCGCGGGCGTTCTGCAAGCTGGTTCGAGTGACCATTCCCGAATTCGGTTATCGTTCGTTCGAAAAATCTGTTGGAATCGTCGCTATCGCAGGGTGATCTAAAAATTCGACGATTCGCGGAGCCTTCTGCTAGTGTGTCAGGATCAGTTTGGCCGTTCTCGCGCGAAAAAGCCTTGCCATTATAAAGCGAGATTATTGCTAGGCGGGAGAGACGGTAACTGGCCGTGTACCGGTCCAGGGGGTGTGATAGATATGATAGCGGCAGCGTTATGTTACGTTAGCGCATGTCGCACTGACAAAATGTAAATGGCTCCATCCATCTAACTGCCGACAAAAAGGCAGCCGGGGCCAACTGTCGGACCGGCGATTACAGGATCGATTAAAGCCAAACTACCCCTTCGTTTCGTCGGGCCGATCTATCAACCCCACGCGCGTAAACGTGCGAGCGCACGAGCGGAGAAAACATCGCGACAGTGGCCTAACCGTGAATTCTCACCGGATTTCGAATCTCTGTTATATCAACTTAAGAGTTAGAAGCAGTTGCATGGATAAAATAGAGAACGATATCATTGAAGAATGTTCGAAGCCGAGGGAAGTTCGCGAAATGGCAGAAGCAACGATTTCACCGTGTAGGCAACGAACTCGATCGAAACGGTTACCAGGGCGCGTGATCCTTTTCTGAAATTGGAGAAATCTAGGAGAGGGAATCCCTTCCGATCGATTCGCACGCTATCCCCTAATCCTAATCCTTTTCTCACATTCTCGGGAAACGGACGTGTGTCTCGCGCAGGGGATGGAAGAGGGCCTGGGATCGGAAACCGAATTATTGATAAACGACTTTTATCAACAGAATCGCAAAACATTCTGCCAAATATCCGGCGAACGTCCTTTAAGGATACTCGGAATAGAAAAAAGAGGAAGACACCGTGCAATTGGATCTACCTACGTATCGCTTCGTAATGTCGTTCGATCGAATGGAGGGGAGAGGAAAGGAAAAAAAAGAGCTTAAAACCGAAGTTCTTCCCCGAATCTCGTGGACATTTATTCGCCGCGTACACACCTGAATTAGAACGAAGGGAAGCCTCGAGATCGTTGTGCGGAGGGGTGGTAGGAATCGAGGTATCGCTGGTACCCCACCTGCCGCGCTGGTCGGGCCTCGTTTTTTCGAATCCTCCAGGAGGGGTGGAACGTGGAAAACGGGAGGAAGCCAGAAGGGGATCCTCTCTTCCGGTTGCGTTTTGCTCGGTGACGCGTGATCCGCAGAACTGCCGGCTCGCGGCGTGCCTTCGTGGCGACTAAACCAATCTTAGGCTTAGCTCAGTCGGCTGTGAGACCCTCGGCGTCGAGGGTAGCTACGGCTCCAATTTGCCGAATGATTTCGAGAACCCGCCTTAAATGATCAATCCTGTGGCGTTTATTGCTTCGGTTATCCTCGGTGTCTCATTCACCCGTTCTGGAAACCGATGTCTCCGAGCTCGTCCAATTAAACGCGTCGCTCGCGAGAAGGGACGTCCGTTGTTTTTAGACGCGCCTTCCCCTTTTGGCGCGGGTTTTTATGTTTACTCCGACGTGCGATCTCGTTCCGTTTAATACGACGATTTCCATATGGGACAGAAGGGTGGCGGGCGTTTACGCGCTCCACAAAATCCACCCCCTACGTATGTCCTCTGTTCTCTCGGTGCCCGCTCATCGGCATATTGGAGGCATCGTCAATTTTTCCGCGTGATCGCTGACGGCCCCTCTCGACGTCTCTCCACGTGAACACGAGTCGCCGGCTGGCTGCTGGAGCGGCCACGGGGGAGAAAAAAACGAGCGGAAGATCGGTTGTTTTTCACGTTGAAGCGGGCACACGCGCCTGGCTGATCGTGGCCGGCCACTTTTTCGACAAATCGGCTGGAAAGCTGCGCCATTAGCGGCGTATGTCGCTGACAAATCATATAAATGGCAACTTTCGGCAGAGCGTGTCCTCGCGCGAACCGCACGAGCCACCCCTCCTCTGCCCATAATGAGACACGTCCAGGCCGCAAACCGGGGCCAAGAATTTCGTGCGCGCGATTACGCTGCCTTTGCCATACGTCCCTTCCAAAGACTCGCCGCGAAATCGTCGCTTAATCGTCGTCAATAATCGCGCAACGCACCCCCCTCGAATATCCCTCGAGAGGATCTTCGTTGAAATAACAATGTCCTCGCAATGGAGTTGCTCTGCTTCGCACGCCCACCACTTAGCCGCTTAGGAGCCTGGATCCCGCCGAAAGAATCCTCGAGGAACGTAGGTGGTGCCTAGGGGTCGCATTGTGGATATTATTAAATTCTTGCTCGATCTGGAAGCACGTATACTAGACAATCGACGTGTCTGTCGTTCCGGCCGTAACAATGCACAACACCGGTGCCCATTATTCGTGGACATTGTCCAGGTGAACTGGTCCTTAGGGCGTTGCTGGAGGTCAAGCCCCGGAAGTGATTCGACAATGAGCCACATTATGCGCTCACCCTCCTTTCCCTTGCTTCTCCACCTTCTCTTCCTCCCGATTCACAACCTCGTTCTTATTAACTCGCGCTGCTGCCTGCGACGCGCACTTCCATCCTCGCGTATTCTTCTTCGTCGCCGTGGCCGTCGAATCGAATCGACGCCAGAAAGGTGTGCACAGTTGCGAGGCGACGCGGTGACCTTCGGTTTCTCAAGGCGTAGGGTTACGCGGCCGGTGATTTTCGGCCGGCCATTTGAATCTGAAACCGGAGAAAGAGGCGGCGAGACGGCCGGGGAAAACGCGCCGCGGTCGGAACCAGCGGAGTAGAATCGGCAGGAAACAAGTGACAATCAGTGACGCGGGGAATATCCGGCATTGTGGGGCCTGTCGTGCGGTCGGACGTGCCGGGATACGTCAAAGAATCCCCTGGTCATCTATGCGAATCCACCGGTCAAGGGGGTGACTCAGACACGTACCACCGACTTTTCGCACCCCTCATGCTTGCGAGAAAATTTTTCTATCGCGAGTACAAGTGGGACGTTTCTCATGGCGTTTCTTCAATTATATAATGTACGCCCTTGAATCCCAACCCCGGAATGCCGCGGGGACTTGCACAGCGGTAGCGGGACGCGCAACTAGGAAACTTGGGAACTTCGCGAAATAGTAGCGGGAAAAAATATCGTTCGATATGCACCGAGGCATGCATACGTTATCCTTGGTAAGGACGAGAATGCAGGGGTCACTGGTTAACTAGCCCTTTTCTCGGGGATCGGGTTTTTGATTGACGGGTTTCGGCCAGGCTCGTTCGTGGCTGCACCTTCTCCTATTATGTTAATAAACCTATGATACACCTTTGTGCGTGCCGAATCGTTAACGTGTATATTTTGACATTTAAATTTACTGCCAACGGGTTTCAGCCAGTCCCTTTTCGCTTTGGCCAGTCCTGCCCGAAAACACTCTGGCCTGCCTTCGCAAAATTGAAGACAGTCTTCTGGGTAACTCGGTCGAGATGTAGGTACATATGTCTTAGAGGCGATTAACGCGCGTGTCTCCGTGGGCCCATAAATTTCGCCTTGGCGAGGGCCACTCTCTGTGTACCTTGCCGAAACGATCTCGCACGAGCATCAACTACTAAGGCTTTAACTGGCCTTTCCTTCTGTCAAACCAGCTGTAAACCCGGCTCCTCTCGCTTTACCACCCCATCGTACCCTCGGCTTCTCGTTTCTCTCTAGGGTGGCAACGGAGGGTGATAAATCTCGTCCGCTCGTTACCCCACTATCTGTCGATAATAGACATAACAGACACGTGTTGCCCGGTCGTCAGGCTGACCCGGCTGTCCCGTACAATGGAGACGCGTCGTCGGAATCATCGTCTTCAAAACACATCGCTTCCTTGGCCGCTGGTCTTTTTGTCCCTCTACGTTCCGCCCTTCGACCCGCCAGCGTTTACTACCCTCCTGGACCGGGAGCTGGAAACCTGCCCCGAGCTTATCGATCCCGCGACACTGATTATTAAATTTTCACCGGCTCGATCTTCAGAATCCTCAGGACCGCTGGCAGGGCGCGATATCACGAACTTGTAACGCCCGAGACGCAGACGGTGGTTAAAACTTTGCCAGTTGATAACGAACACGTTGCCTCCCTGCTTTCTCATTGTCACCATGCCCTGCTTCCCCCTTCCCCTCGCTCCCACCCCCCCCTCACCCCTCCCCCGTATCTCTGGCACTCGGCTGCCGTCGTTCGGGTAGTTGCATGGGGTTGATGGAGCTACAGCCGCCGGATAGGGCCTCCGCGTGTGTAGGAAGCCGTTCCTCGTCTTCGCCGGCGTGAACTTAATTGAACTTGTTCGCCAACTCATAACGAGAAGTCAAGCAAGTGCTCTCCCGGTTATAATTTACGGGAAACAATCGGCGCCTTTGATGTGCCGTCAATTGTCTCGGATCCGCGGAACAGTTACTCCTTAGAGGGGTAGGGATTGTTGGCGAGGGCAACCGGAGACCTTCCCGCGATTACATCCGCCCGGAGGAATTTCCAAATCTTTTTAGAGCGACCGCCTCTCGGCCACGCCAGAACTACCGCCAGAAAACGCCCTTAATGGAAACAATGCCGAGCGTTTGATGCGGTAACGAGGCAGTTCCTGTTTTCGAAAAGCTCCATTTAGGGCCCTCCGGGATCAGCGAGCGAGGCAAAATGGTAATTGGAAACGTAGCAGATTTTCTGAAATTAACCGCCCCGAAAAACGATGCCACGAGATTGCCACCACTGGCAATTCGTTCAATATTTCCGCGCTACTATTTAATGCAACGGTGTTTCCTTTGATAATCATTTGCAATCCCGGGCTAATGAACCTATCATTAAACACGTCGGCCGTTCGGACGTTATTCAGTAATATTCATCGGTGGCGCGGGCCTTTCGCTGACCCGCTCAAAATGTAAACTCAATCCTGTTCGCGAATCGGCGGGCAATCAGCAGCAGTCATTATTTTTCGTAAAAAAAAAAAAAAATAGGAGGAACAGTGTTTCGCAAAGGTCGCTTTGATACCTGCACGTTCGGATGTTAAATCAATTCAATGATCACCGCGGTGTCGATGAAAATTACGAGGCGTCGAGGCAGCGCTGGTTGACTGGGAATTTTTTCGTTAACTTCGGTTTCGTTTCTGAACCTGGGTCGGTATAAGTCTCTGGATTAATGGGAAATCCAGTCGGACCCAGCGGATCCATCGGCGGGTTCTCGCGCGTACATCTACTTAGGCTGAGATTGGCAGAATTTGGTGGGCGCACGGTTGACAGATTGTGTGCATACGAGCGCGCAGGCCTCGCCACAATGACCGAACTAATCTGGTCCGGTTCAGGGAGGTAGCCTAAGTTCAATATACACAGGAATACACTGCTGCCTGGAGGCGCTCCGTGTGTGCCTTCCGCTATTGGCCTGCATTAATCACGACGCCGCTGGCAGCACTGAGCTACGCCGGTTCCGGCGGTGACTTAATTGTCCCGCACGTTCCGCCAGGGATTCATGAATCGGGATGCACTTGCCTCGAGCAACCGCCAACCTCTGGTCAACGGTAACCATCGAGTTTCGATCGCGTCGAGCGAGCAGGGCCCAGGAGCAATCTGGTAATCGGGAGGAAATTTTGGCCCCACGGTCTTAAAGATCGCACGAGTCAGGGGGCTCGAAGGACATCGTTTTCGGAGGAAAGTCGAGCGGCCAGGAAACGAGCTGGTTCGTTAGGCCATAGATCGTTCGTCAAATGAGGAAACGTCATTATTCTTACTTGCCACTCGTCCCCGGTCGAAGAGAGAAACGAAGGCTCGGTCGAGTTAGAGGGTTGGCGGACTCCTCTGTCTCGAGGAGAAACGAATCAACCGATTTTGGCAAATTTTCTGGCAGGCCAGCCTCTCTAATGATCGATCATATAAGGGGCTGGCAGTGACGCGACTCGGATATAATTTATACCGCTAGATACGCCGAGGGTAGCTTCCCTTAGAAACGTCGGGATGGGGAGAAAGAGGTTCGAGCTGGCTCCGTGGGCACACACGTCGGGGGTGGCATCTGCTGCGCGTTAGGCACGGGTCGAAGGGCACCGTTTGCTCCGTCATTACTTGCATTACTTTCCTGGCGCGAGTCAAGTGGGTCAAGTACGGGGAAATATGTATCTAATCGGTGTGGAGAGGGAATCCAATCTCCCGAACTGCATGGATCCAGAAAATTAAACGTTCCGCCAACAATCGGGCAGGAATCGCGAGCCAGTTTCCAGGAGTGACGCGGTAATGGGCTGGCAGAAATTAATTACGGACCAACTAAGACTGGCGGGAGGCTTCGACGAGAATCGTCTACACTCTCCTCCCTGCTCGTGCTTTAAACTAAGAGGAAATTAAGCAAAGATGTCGCCATGGCTAATGCCACGTTCGGTCGGGGGATTGCGCTGGCGCTATACGACGCCTGGAATCGTAAACAGTCCTGTTATTTAGGGGATGATAATTGACCGTTTCGCTCCCCTTCCCCCCTCCCCCCCCGACGCCCAACGAATTTCTCGAAACTCTGGGAAATTCGCTGCTGCGCCGGGGCACACGGTGTTTACGAGCTTCTCTTTCTCCTGGACGTTCTCCAGCAAGGGGGTGTCGAAAATGCAATTCGATATGCCATCGTTGCGTCACACGACGATAATGACGGTTCATTGTCCCCGCTATGATCTACGATGATCCGTACGTTGATCGTAACGATGAACTTTGGAAGACTCTCACTGTTAATCGCAGCGTTAATCACCCTCCACAGGCGTAGCACACTCGCAACTAATTGTAAGAAGCGCAAGTTTTAATATCTCAAGCGCGTCGAGATTTTATCGATCAGCTGACTCGGGAAAAATCATTAAAACCGCTTTAGCCGAAACACTGCGATGCCTCGAAGTTGACGAATCGGGAAACTCGCGAGGTGCCTTTTTCATGAGGGAGGAGGACACGCTGTGTCGGCTAAAAGCATTTTTGCGTCGGCCATCGCGGGACTATCATACGCTATCGATCCGTTTTATTCATAACTTTTGTCCCTCGTTATCGAGCCGAAGCCCCCTCTCTTTCTGTCTCTTTTCGCCATAAGTTACGCGAGGACAATGAATGTCGCTCATTTATTCTCACATTCGCGTGCGTTCAACTCTTCCATTTCGTTGCTTCCCGCTTTCAACGCCAGAGTGTCTCTGTCGCTTCTACTCCATGGTATTTCACACGAGTCGAAGATATCTTTGAGGAGATTCTGTAAAGGATGCCAGAGATGGACAGCAGGATTCAGGTAACCTAGATCCACGAGATCTTAATTCGTGAATGGGCACGTTCCAGGCGAAGGCCCCCGTAACCGCCAGATTGAAACGTCGAGTTCGACGGCTAGAGATCACGATCGACTTGCCATCGGTGCTCGATCCCTCGAAATGTCGAAAACGATGCGGAACCTCGCCGATTATGAGTCCATTCAGGAGGATCCACGAGGATCTGCCGCGCTGTCTGGCAGCCTCCTTTCTCGCCGGTGGGGTATTTTCGGTAAAACCCAACCGACGTAGAAAGATCTTTCGTCGGCTGGTTTTTGTTGGAGGTGTGAGGTTACAAAGGGAAAAGAGGAGATCACGTGTTTTGTGCGAAGCGGCCTGTCCTGCAGGCCCCATGCCGGGCGAACGAGGAGGATTCTCCTGACCGCGTGTCCTGCAGATCAACCGATGCCCAGGATGCGTCTTGTCCGAGCTCTCCGTCCTTTTCTCACTGCCCAACAACCTTTCTCCTCGCGTGGATGGACAAATTGGGATATCTCTGCTCCGCTGGATCCTCCCAAGAAAGACATCCAATCGCGATCTTTCAATTCCCCAGTATTTCCTGTCCGCCGAATTATCATCGCCGAGCCCTAGTCCCTGGTTCGATGTTTAAATGTCAGTGGACTTTCCAGAAGCGGCGCGCGGAAGAGGACGAAGGTTCGCAGAGAAAAGTCAGTGTGAAAACCTCGGATGTAATTAAAATGGTCGCGCATTTCTGCCAATTTTAGCAATTTCACGTGCGCGCCACGCCGCTAAAGAGGCTCAAGGAATCATGCAATTATAATTTATTCGCGTGTCGCCCGTCGACAGCAGCGTTTTCTGGCCTGCACTCCCCTACCCTCCTCGTCCGCTTCCGCTCCGGTCGCATTCTCTTTTCCCTTTGGTCCGTTTTTCCGTGTGACGGCTCGTCGTTATTGTGCAAAGATAATGCGCGGCTCGTAATTAATTCTCTCCCACTCGATAACAGACAAAGAAATTCGCGAAAGCGCGCAATCTGGGGTGCCGTTTGCGTTTCCAGTAGAAGTATTTTTCCTGTAATTTCAAAGAATTCTGGTGTTAATGCTCGGCCCGCTTGCAGCGGGAGAAGCAGTGGCTCAGTAGCCCCTTCGGTTTGCCGCAGGCTTCTGTGCCACGATTGTGGGAATGGACGAGATCCACGGCTACACCAATCTGTCCTAGGAATTGTTAGCACATGTCCGTGCGGCGCCGACAAAGCGGATAGAAGTTCCCGCTGCGAGGCTCACGGCCAACGAGGACTCGCTTTCCGAAAAGCGTCAAAGACTCGTGGCGAAGCAGAAGGAATGAAAGCTTGGAAGCCAGTGCCTCGTGGCAAGCTGATGTAAAATATTAAAGTCTCTCTTGCGTTCAGAGTCAATTGATTCTCTAAATTACAATTTTACGTCAGAGACAGGCCCTGGGAAGCAAAGGTACCAGCGGAAACATTCATTTCACTCTTGATGGAACAGCCCTGGAAGAGTTCCAGGTAGAACGCGATTTTTAACAGGTTTCCTTTCTGCTGCGCGAGAAAGCTGTTTGCTGCACCAACGAGTACCCAGTTGGTGCATCATTGTCGGAGGTGTCAATCGCGCCAGATCCTAATCTGTCGCGTTACACGACCAGAGAAGTCCCATTGTGGTGATTCGTTCGTGCCCATCTTCCGGAAACGCTCCTTAGCAGGCCCGGTAGCTAAACTGGCCATTATGAGCGCAGGGAGACCTGGCCATCTCGTCTCTCTCTTTCTTCGCTTTCCTTGTCCCCAAACTGTCCCACTTCTTATTCCGGCATTATGGGGTATTACCAGTTTCCCGGCTACCTGGATCCCGTGCTTGGATCATCGATACTCGAAGCGGCTCGTAAAAGTTCATTGATGCTTTCGGAATCGAGAGTTCAGCGGCATTTCTCTGTACTTTTTTAAGCACTTGCTGTCTCTCGATAGCGATAGCCAGCGTTCGCAAAGGTTTCTCATTGGGGGACACCTGAACCGAAGTGAGAAGTGTCGAGGCGTGGATAAATTCCTCGCGGATCATCCGATGTTTTCACAGTTTACTCGAGCCGCGGATTATCCGGGGTATGCGGATGAGCAAAGCTGTCCGCCGGGAACAGTTTCTCGTCTCTCGAGGCTCGGTAACCGTGATTACTTACCTGCGAGGGGCAGGCGCTTATCCACCTGCGAGATTCATTGATTTTTATGGGCGCACCTAGTTGCACTTACTACCGGCAGGTGGTGGGGCAAAACCTACCCTTGGCCAGAGAGTTGTGGTGAAACGTTCTTAGATGCGTCTGTGATAAGCGCGCCGAGAAAGCACGAGTTTCCAACGTCTCATTGACATTCTATGAGAATGAAAATGATCTGCGGTGGGTAGATTGAGGATAAGATTCTACTGCACGTTGGTCGCGTCAGACGGTTCTCACAAATGGGGGACAGAGACAACGAGGTCCTCGGGGAAAGTGCAAAATGTGTTTACAGCGTGAGACGAAGGGTGTCCGGGGGGGGGGGAGAATTAGTGCGGGAGAGGCATCGAAAGGCAGGGTGCCTGGGGGCGTATCAGGGTGAGCCGCTTGGCCGACCAAGCGTCTCGGAGCGTTGCGTGGCCGCGCAAGACAATTGAAAAAATCACTTGTCTCGCCCTGAAAGTAGGGAGTACACCCTATTGGATGCTGGAGCAGGAAGTAACAGCGGCCACGCTGCGAGAGTGCAAGGGTGACGACGAGGGGGTGAGATCCGTGGGCGGCAGTCCGTTAAACGCAATGTCCCGGATCCAAAACATTGCGGTTTGCTTCCGGAAATTCACATTCGTTAGAACTATTTTCCGCACGTGCACCGTCAATCGTGCACTTTGCGCCCCCCCCCCCCAGATGGGAACTTATTGTTCCTTAACCGTCCCTCGATCTTCCGAGAGCCGTGACAGAAACGTCAGGTGCAATGGTTCCGTTCTTACTCCTCGTTTCATTTTGGATTTTTCTCGCCTTTCAGATCCGCACCGCTGGCAGCGGGGCCAGGGGGTGGTTGGATGCATCCCACGAGACGAACAATTGGCTGAAATATGTTCGCAGCACCAGCAGCAGTCCTCACGCTGTCAACATGCGACACGTGCTCATCGGCGGACAGGTATTCACGATAATAATTACGATTACGATTATTTATATTCATCATAGGTTGCTGAACGATCCCAACTTCCGGCCAACCTTTCCACCCGACCAAGCGCGCTTCGGTAATTGTTTTACAACTCGGTACCAACTCGTGGCGGCACATTTACCATCGACCATTTACCAATTCGATTTCGAGGACAACTGACAGTCGATCGACAGTTGCAGTTAATAGGAAGGAACAATTACACGGTGTCAGACGCAGCCGCCGTTAATTTCACGTGTGCTAGCTAAACTAGCGAAAAAAATTACTCCGCCACCGTTTCCGTGACTCGTTAATGAGGCAACGGTGGAGCGGAAACCGCGACTAAGTTCGCCAACGGTTACAGCTGTAACTGGCAAACGGGCGACTTCGTAACATTTCAGAATCGTTCCATTAAATTTCCAAATGCGCGATTGCCAGAATCTGTACCTCCACCCGTTCCACAGCTGCGAGAACGCGGAGACTGCTCTCCTCGATAATTTTCAACCCTTCGGGATAAATTTCTAAATCAGCATCAAGTGTTTCCCCCCCGATCCCTGTAATTTCAGACACTTTTCGTCATTCGAACGTAGATCGAACGGAAGCAATGGAGGTCACGGTGTCAATTTGGGGGCGATCCGAGCCTCGTGTCCTTTCGGCTCTCTCTATCTATGTGAACCCTGGCACATGGTATTCCCGGCGTCGTGGGCGCGCCCTAAGCTACGTGTATACAGGGTGTTTAGTTATTAAGTCACCCCACGGGGTCGTTTCGCCGACTTCCTATACGCCCCGCTCGCAATCGCTGTGGGAATAGGGGATGTGGCTCGCGCTCTATCAGAGCCCTACAGAATCGCCGTTGTAATGACTTTTCGGGGGCCTCCTGACGACACCATAAAGATCCTTTCATTGCTTTCGAACGTTATGGACTCCGTCGGGCGCGATGTAAAATATGTGTCGCGCGGAAGTGAGATTTTAATGGACAGGGGGCACGGAGCTGTCGCGGCATCGTATTCGTGATTCCCCCGTCTCCCTTCTTTCCTCGCAACTGGCCATCGCCTCTCTATGCACTCCGATGTCCACGATCATCGGCGCAGCATCTCAGTATTCGTTTCGAGCGCTACTCGAAGTCGCTCGAGGTAAATTCGCGATGAAAGGTAGCGAGTAGGGGTCGGAAGATTCAAGGGTGTCATTGTCCGCAGATGGTGTACGAGACCGTGCGGGACATAGCGGCGGGTGAAGAGCTTCTTCTCGGCGTTCGAGAACCTCTTCAGCTGCAGGACATGCTCGGTGAAAACACCACCGAGGATCGAAGCGACCGAGAGACCGGTGAGTATCAAAGGGTACGCGTGCGTACGATCTTGTCGCGGGAGGAACAGGCCTGTTATTCATTTTGAACAAAACGCCTATTAGCCGACGCGCCGCTAATACGCTCATAACGATCATCGGAGATCGATAGAAAAATTGCTGCGGCGTTGGAGTGACGAGCTCGCCAACTGTCGTAACAACGGAGACCCATGACAACGGATAATCGAACCGATTAGAATATTCCCAGTTGCCCCGGCCTGCCGGGCAAGCTGGCTTTACGACTTTTTGGCCCGATACATATCGCGGGCCGACTCGTGCGCACTGTGCGCGGGATCGCGCGTACGATCCGTAACGTGGGGGCGGGCAGGTGTCTTCGGAAAGCGGAATTACCGCTGATGCGAGGGAGGACAGAGGGTAAATCGGGAATCGTTGAGTGCACGAGCTGCTCGTCATGCACCCGTGATCCTGGCGTGATTCACCTGGTCGGCCGTTGCGTATTAACCCCTGTTCAGCCCGGTAATAAGCGCTGATTAACTCGAGATAGACGCACTCAAGCTGCGTGTCGCCGTGCCTCGTGCCGTTTTAAATTTCGTTATAAAACATCTTTCTCCGGGGCTGCATTCGAGTTTATATCGCGAGGGAAACCTGGCAGGAAGAGAAACGAGCCGCGCACTCGATCGCAGCAACGATCTTCGAATTCAGAGCTTTCACTTTCAAGGCTACGCTATCTCCATATCGAACTACCAGTGACGTCGACAAATTCCTGTCTCCTAAACTCAGCAGTGGAGGATTATCAGCGCCCCTGCTATTTAAAAACGTGGAATCCAGACTGAAACTGTCGGGGAAAGTAGCCTATCCGTCTCCGAATTTCATTACAACGAGCGGGAAATATATTCGAGACATTTGGCGAAGGGGGGTAGCGCTTAGGTGCCTTACTGCTCGACAATTATCTGGTTGTAACTCCCGCGCGATGGTCAGAATCCGGATGACTGCGAAGGCGGAGATTAGAGGGGGGGTTTATAAGCGACACCCAGATGTCGCGGTAATTAAAACCGGGATTATTGTCGAAGTTCGGGCAGCTCGGTGTCTACGGTTAATTCGCCGACGATTTTTCCCCGTAATTTCGGCAGCTCGTAAATGTCTCCGCGAGGACAGAAGACAGCGAGGTAGCTCTGCGAGAGCGCGACCTCGTTCTTAATTAAATCGGCTCCCCCCGGGGGCCAATTAAAATTTCGAAGATTTCGTTTGTTATAAATTATCTTCAACGAGGGGGAGCAGAATTTCTCGCCGCTAGGCCACGACTCCTACAGCGGACAGCCTGCCCCGGAAGTAGACTCCAACTGTCCCGGCAAATGTTTATTCATAATTACGGAAGTTCAACCGGGGATTCGAGGAGCGCTGATAAATTCTTGCCGTTCCAAAAAGGGTTGCACCTCGTTATGTATTTAGCCGATACAATTTACTAATCGAGCAACGAGATTCTTTTTGTGTAACGTTACAATCCCCCTGTTTCACCCTCCCTAAGGGGACGTAATAAGCGAGGAAAAAGTGCCACCCATAAAGTACACAGGAATGGGTACAACAGCATCGTCGTTAATCCGGCGCAGCCATTTTTACGAGAAATCTCTGGCAAGCTGGTGCGGGCAGCGAGAATAATGATGTCAAACAAACGGTACACCCTGTACCAACCCTTGCGAGGGATATCTCTGCCCTGTCTCCCTTGAGCGGATCATTTTTTTTCGTGAGAAGGGGAGGAAGGCGACGCGGGGAATCGCTTTAACATGCCTACGTGGGGGGGGGGGGGGGGGGGGGGCGCGTGTATGCATACGACCGCATTAAAATGGCGACGAAATCTCGCACACCCTTCAAATTTCCAAATACGTACACTCGTTACGATCGGTCCAATCGCGTTCTCACTCAACTATTTCTATCGCCCGTCGAAACTATGGCCAGAGGAGCAACGGCGAACGAAACTACCGCCTGTACACGTTCGTGAAAAACACTACTGCGTTGCCGAATGACAAGCAATAGGACGTTTTATGATACCCGGGGACAGACGCATTTTTTTTCGACGATTCGGTAAACCACGTTGCGCCCGGGGTGCATTGGGGGGTGTAGATGCAACTGGCAACGGCAGTTAAAACGTGAGTTATGGTTTTGATTTTTCGCGGCGCCTGTTTTTCCGAAGCTCACATTCCCCCTCGACCCCTTCCCCGACTTTTCATCCCATCCACAAGATGCATCTCTCTGTGCGCGCGCGCGCGCGCCCGCCTCTGGATGGCTCTATTTAGGGTCGAGGATAATTTATGGCCCGGTATTGTCGATTAACACGCGCGTAACCTGGCCTCAGGGTCGACCCAGAAGAGAGAGGAAAAAAAGAAAGGGCACCGCCCGAAAAAAGGGGTATCCGCGCATAAAAGGGCACGCGACGCTGTTTTCCGAGGGGGTGGCACGCGCGCGCAGGGGGGGCGGGCGAAAATGCGTGACACGTTGCAACCCTATCTGATTCATCGGACTAATGACACGTCCTGTTTGACGTTTGACTCGCTTGCTAAATCTGCCATATATATCCGCAAATTTCTAGCCGAGTTAGGGTCATGGTTTCCAATTAGAGAACGCTTTATAATTTCTGGGACAGTGATTAGCTGCTATTTTTACGCGAATACATTGAGCGACGAATCCAGAGCACGAAGCGGGAAAACATCCTGCACGAGCACAGGGTGTCAAGGCTCTGTGTCCCGAGTTACCACTAGTCCGAGAAAACTGCGTGCACCGCGCTCGGCGATGTGACCTAATCAGATATTTAGTAATATTATAATTTCTCCTCCGCTATCAATCAAGCGACTATCGCGTAAGCTCGTGTAACGTTTTTCTCTTGCTCGGCACGCAATTAGCAATCAACCTGCATACTAAATTATTTGCGTTATGCCAGTGGCAGGCAGAATGAAATTCTGTTCCGTTGGGTGCCTCCGCGGCTGACGCTCGTAAGGGATCAGCGTGGTTTTTTCGACGAAGGGGTGTCGGTTCCGCTTGCGAGCTACCCGTTGATTCGCTCAAACTCTTTGGGGGTATCTACTTGATCCTGGTCCGTCACGATGCCACGGAAACATTGATTTCCGTTACTTTTTCCCATGCAACCGCCAACTGACGCGGCTGCAGGGGGTGTTGCCAGTGGATCCCACCTGTTGACTTTCCGCAACGTAGCATTCCAATAGGTTTTTCGTCGCTTGTCCAAATTCTCAAACCTACGGGTTGCTTTAAAATTTACTATCTGAATTAACAAACTGCATAAACGACGCGTAGAATCAGATCAGTTCGAAGAATTTTAAAATTCCTGTTAACCTTCCCTCTTTAAATATTCACAGAATTTTTTATAAGTTGTTGGTTGTTTACGCGAAGCGATTTTTCTAAAGGTCCCAGTGATGGATCCCGTTTAGCGAATCGCGAGGTCGACCGCATCCTTCATTGTTTAAATTCACGGCGTGCCGCTCCAAATTAGTCGTGGATGGAGAGACGATTAACGTTCTATGGGGGGTTGCGTCGTGGCGTGGGGCGTAGTTGGTGGCGTAGGGGCTGTGCCCGGTTCCCATGAAGGTCCGTTGGGGGCCATCGTTCGACCATATGGTTGGGACAAGTGTAGCGGCAGATTTAAATAACCGTTGGAGGACGGGTATCGTTTCGACTTCGCCACTGGCCCCGCTAATATTCGATCAGCCTGCATCGATTGGCCAATTACTGTCCCATTACCATTGCAATATCATTCGCGGCTCATTTCCAACACGATCCTTATTCCATTCCACTCACTCAGACTAACTTCTCCTTTCACCGCGATTTAAACGTACGCTGCTTTTCCCAGTTTTGATATTTCAATAGGATAGTCAGCTAGCTTCAAAGAATTCGTTTCCCACTTTCGGTAAAGGCAAAAGTCACCCCTACTATGAGGTTGATCGAGAACCAACGACAGGAAAAATTATGCGCTGGCTGGTTCACGGGCTCCTGATTTTTACCTGCCGTTGCTCCTGTCACTGGGGGGTGAAAGGAGGCCGCGGGGGGCAACGAAGCCTCACCTGCGATTGGCTGGACTCCTACCTCGGTTTTACCAATAGGAAGCGGTCCCGGACACCCCGTTCGCGTTTTCACCCATGGGACAACGTGCTGCCAGCTAACTGGTGCATCATTGTGTCCATTGTCTTCGTCCGCTGCAGCATCGTGACCGTTTAGCGAGAGGGAAAGGTACTTCATAGTGGTGTTATCTAATTTCCAAGAGCTCGTGCTAAAGTGTTCGGAGAACAGCATCGACGCGATTCTTCGTGGACGGTGCTCCCACATTTGCGAGAAGAATAGAGAGGAGGTTACGGGTTCGCTGGGTGTTAGTAGGCAGGCCGAGCTCTTCGCTAGGTAGATAAAACGATAGTGCCGGTTTGATTTAATAATTCAGGAACAATCCCGGCGTCCACTTGTCACGCCACACTCTGCTGGTCCCCCCGCGTGCTCCTCTATCACGTAATTCGCCCACACCACGGCAGGTCACGTATCATCGTTCTCGGGGGTGTAATTTATAGAGCCGCAGCCCGTCACAAACTGGAACGGAATTATGACTTCCACCCTGCCTACCGGTTTCGTGGTGTCGCCGTCGTTTCACGCGCCTTTTCTTCTTTGTGCTTGCAGCTTCGCAACACAGCGGAACCGTCGACGAGGATAAGGAGGACGAGGAGGAGGGAGAGATTAGATGCACCGTCTGCGACAAGCCGTTCCAAGACATCGAGCTGTAAGTGCTTAAACATCCTGTATCCATAACTTAGTGGGTAGATTGTCATAGCATCGATTATCTTTTTGGTTTATCGCGTGATGGAACGGAAGACGCGTCGCGTCGTTACTCGCGCGTTCCCCACCTCCAATGATACTTTATTATCCCTCGGTACTTTATTGGCGCGGAATAGCCTCGAAGCAACCTCGACTCTCGAGCGATTCGTGTATACTTTTAAAATCAGATCGTAGGAAACACTTTGGTAACTGTACCGAGAAATTGATAGCTCTGTCTAAGAAGCGAACATTGAAACTTTCGCACCCACTGAAGAAACTTGGAGGAAGTGATAGAACCATCGAACGCCCACGTAATTGCCAGGTTGCTTGATTCGGCGGATAAATTATTCATTGATCGACAAAATACGGGAACGAGCGACACGCTATCCACTCTAAATCTGAGCGTTAGCTGGACTCCGCACAAAAAGAGGGGGCCCCGAGCACGCGAACTATTTCGAGGGTTGGCCCAGTCGCGTCGATAGGTTTTTTAGGGGTCGGTGCTGTTTGCATTGCACCGTTAAACGAAAAGTCAAATACTTAACCGATGTGATCGGCACGTAAGTTCCCGTTGCCCGGCTCACGATTTCTTCCCACGATAGAACGTGAACGAGAGTCGGTCGGAAAAGTCGAGTCACGTGTTGGTTTAATTGCTAGTCGAGAGCAAATCTTTCAATCAAGAGCAAGCACCCTTATTTCCAAGTATTTGCTCCGGCGTTTCCCGCGGAAAATCTGCAAGCGCATTCTTAGAGACCGTTGGAACACGCGACTTCTATTCCCTTCGCTGTTTCATCGTGCACGGTACACGAAACTTTTATCCGTCGCGTCGCTGCGGCTGGTCCGATCGGGGACATCCATTTCGTTTCGTTCCGGCATCCGTTTGCCGGTCGGCCGACAAGCCGCGACACCAGCCACTTCCGCGAGCCCCAGGTCGAGCAGAGTCACCTGTTGTGGCGCATAAAGTACGCGCGCGAGATCCGCATTCGGTTGCATCGAGCCAGCCCCTTATGCATCATCGAAGGCGTCGCGTGCCCGCAGCTCATCTGGCACGGCGCACCGTCACCGTGAACCTACTATCTCACCACGAACGGGTTTCACGCGACACGTGTGTTCGAGGGTGTAAAATCAATGCCGGCACACACCATGGCACATCCTGTGACCATAACCCGTGCCCACCTCGCGACACCCCCGAGAACGCCGCGCGTTTGCGTTAGTGTGCACCAACGCCACCACCTCTCCCGTCTACGCGATGACCACCCTCTTCCACGGGGGCGTGTGACCGTTATTACGCGGAGAGGTTGTCCGCTGCCGCGCTACCGAAGTCACTTAGTCATCATCCTCGACTGCACCGAGCGCAGTCTTCGTCGGTGGGTTGCGAGGGATCGATTACATCTGAGCCTCCCTTTCTCCAGACGTTCTGCGAGTTCGTCGCGATCGCCTTCCAACGATCACCAGAGTTTGCTCGCGGGAGCTGGAAAGAGAGTGTTATTTCGTGGAGGATCGTGGTTCGGGAGTACTAGGGCTTAGGAAGGGATCGCTCCGTTTTCGCTTTCGTGTCAGCGCAGAGTCCCTTGTAGCGGTAGACATTCGAGCGTCGCAAGTGTACCAGTCTCTTACGGCGTTGATGTTCTACTTGCAGACTGGACAGTCACCTGGTGACCTGTCACAGATACCCAGCAGAGCAACACCGTTGCGACAGCTGTCCACGAGCCTACGCCTGGCGACCGCTTCTGGTTCGTCACCGTGCGATCGTTCACGGTGATCTTCGGAACTATCCCTGCGAGAACTGTCCAAAGGTAAGCATCACATCCGACATAAACGCCACCAACCCCGACACGTCTCCCAACAGAGTAATATCTTCAAAGTTTCGCTAACAGTCGGACCATCCGCAGGTCTTCACAGACCCGTCGAACCTTCAGCGTCACATCAGGACCCATCACGTGGGCGCGAGAAGTCACGCCTGCACCGAGTGCGGCAAAACTTTCGCCACCAGTTCCGGCCTAAAGCAGCACACTCACATTCACAGCAGCGTGAAACCGTTCCAGTGCGAGGTCTGCTTCAAGGCCTACACACAGTTCTCCAACTTATGCCGGCACAAGCGTATGCACGCGGACTGTCGCATGCAGATCAAGTGCGTTAAATGCGGCCAGTCCTATAACACGGTCACCTCGTTATCGAAGCACAAGAGATTCTGCGACTCGACACCACCGACTGGTCCGACAGGCGCGATGCCGCAGTTGCCCACGTCGGCGCCGAGCCCTTTCCTAGTGTATCCCCGGCCACCCGTCAGTCTGCCGGGTGGCCTACCATTCTATCCACCCGGTCTGATGGGCCCCTACCCAGGCATCTTCCCCAACGCTCCAAATTTCTTGAACACCCCTCTCCTCTTCCCCCCGAAGGTCGACGAGTGCGAGAAGAGGAGCGACAGCCCGAAGAAGGAGCGTTTCACGCCGCCGAGGGCGTTGCCGCAGCACAGTAAAGTCTCTCCATCCACTGCTGAGGAAGCCACCTCGACGTTCAGGCCCTCCCCGGCCAGACCGCCTGTCCAGCCGACTCCAGAGAGCGACGACGACCCGTCGAAGAAGCGGGAGGCCAGCAGGACC
Source organism: Andrena marginata (assembly GCA_963932335.1). Lineage (NCBI taxonomy): Eukaryota > Metazoa > Arthropoda > Insecta > Hymenoptera > Andrenidae > Andrena > Andrena marginata. The sequence continues at coordinate 8,689,954 of OZ010660.1, forward strand.
AACGAGAAGAAGATGGATTCCGAGTCAACCTCAACCAGCAATAACGAAGAGACGACAGACCAGCCTCTGGATCTGAGAGTTCAAACGAAGAAGCAGGAGACAAATTCGAACGGTGCCAGGAGGAAGAGGCACTGTCCCTCGCCCGTTCCAGCGCCGATGGAGGAGGCACCTCCCCCGGATCCTCCGAAGCTAGAGGAAGAGACTATGCCGATGGAAGTGGTTTCCAAGGACGTGCCTAGTAGTCCACACCTGAGAACCAGCTTATCCGCCGAGCAACCGCCCACCAACACTCCACCCCATATGGTTTACCCCAGACCCATCCATCCCATGTTCCTAGAGGCGATGTACCGCGGACCCGCTGGCACCTTCCCAGGGTTTCCGGGCGGTCCGCCGCCTCCCGGGGGTGCGACACCGGACTCCAGGCTACTGCCAGCGCTACCGCCCTTCGGTCCGCCGCGGGGACTCCCTTTTTTAGGCACTCTCATGAACGGGCTCAGTGGCGCTAGGCCAGGCGGAGGAGGGTTCGACCTGCTCGGCAGGCCGCCGCTGGGGCCGTTCCCCGGCGTCAAGCCGTTCCAGGAGGCCGTGATCGCCCCACACCATCATCACCATCATCACCACGCTCACGGGAAGATGAAGGACAGATATTCCTGCAAGTTCTGCGGCAAGGTGTTCCCGAGATCCGCCAATCTGACCAGACACCTGCGGACGCACACCGGCGAGCAACCGTACAAGTGCAAGTACTGCGAGAGGTCGTTCAGCATCTCCAGCAACCTACAGAGACACGTGAGGAACATCCACGACAAGCAGAGGCCGTTCAAGTGTCCGCTCTGCGAGCGATGCTTCGGCCAGCAGACAAACCTGGATAGACACCTGAAGAAGCACGAGGCCGACGACGGGAGCGGCGTGGTCGCGGTGGCAGACTCGCCCGGCAGCAGCAACGAGAACGAACGGGAGGACTCGTACTTCGAGGAGATCCGCTCGTTCATGGGAAAGGTGACGTACGGCGGCGAGGCTGGCTATGGGATACCCCATCACCCCGCGTACTTGCCAAGTCGATTGCAGGAGATCCACGAGTCGAAGATGGAGGCAGAGTACGACGAGGACGAGGACAGCGAGGGCGTGGTGTCTCCCCTGGACGAGACGGACGGCTTGTCGCCCGTCGACGCGAAAGAGCCCACGCCTCCGCCTCAGTACGACCTAAAGTTAAGGGAGAAGCAGGAGCTGCTCAATAACAATACGGCCGAGCCGGTCATCGAAATCTCTACATAGCCCATAGGTCTCGTAGGTTGAACGAGGGTAGTCGCCCGGGTCAAGGGCGAGCCTCGTTTTAGTGACACATTAGAGGGCTGTTACGAGGATGTTCGTCTCGATGTAATTTTTTTAAACCGTAGGTAGATTCGGTCGATCGTGTTTGAAGTTACTCGTAGTGGATGGAGTGTTTGTTTGAGAGCGTGTTCTGCCCGGATGTTTCGACGAGCCGGTGCTCCTAATGGTCGGAAAGCTATCAGAGAGCGCTTTTACAGAAATTTACAAGGGTCGGACGCCGCGTTCTTACCTCCCACCTTTCTATTTCTTTTTTTTTTTGCACCGCAGCAACGAGAACGCGAAGAAGATCGAGCGAACACCCTTTTCCCCTTTCGTACACGCGCCAGAAACACACACTCGTTACGGGAAAGATGTTCTATAGCGTAGTTCCTACAGGCTCGTTTTCATTCTACACGCGCACTTAATTAATAATCGTTCAAGGCCTGACTTCCCCAATCATCCCCGCATCGTCCTCGGCCATCGCGAGCCCCTCGTAGTATTATTTATTCGCAACGGAGTTACTTTGCGTCGCTCGGAACCGTCTCGGTCAGCGGAACGCGAGTTCGAGTTTCTAAAACTCGAGTCCTCCCCTCAGCGCTGTTTGGAAGGCGATGTAATCGTGAAACGATGCAAAGGGTGCGGGAGATTCGAACTTCGCCGGGAGGCACCGGGGAAAGATTGATCACCGTCCTTCTTTCTCTGTAAGTAGGTCGATCTTTGTAGTCCTCGACGAGCGAGAATTCTCGAGCGGTCGTGGAATATTCCGCGCCCCTTAGTCGGCGCGAAGCCAAAGCGACGAGGATGACGATTTAGAGAAACGAGCGTGTAATTAAAAGAGAGTTCTATGAGAATCTGTGTACAAATTTCCATTAGGTGATATAACGTTTGTAAAGAAGGAAAAAAAAAAGAAAACAGAAGTTCTCCGTGGTTTTTATTAATATATAAATATACATAAATATATATAAATATAAAGATGGGATCTTGTCGTGGTGACGAGCCACGAGAAATTCTTTATAGAGACGCGTAATTGTTACGTTCACTTCGGCTCGATAGTTAAAGAAATCGCGCGTGTTCCCATCCCGTTCTCGATGTGAATGTTTAACGAAGCAATGAGGAAAGTTCGTAAATCCCTGTACAGGAGTATACGTGTTTCCTTTTTATAAAAAAAAAAAAGAAGAACCTCTTCGCAGCGACGATTGCGAGGATCGTTTGGCGACCGCGTCGACAACGACGCAGGGATTCGCCAGTTTTTTCACGTAAAGTCTTACGGATACGTGTTCTGCATATCTCTCCTCCTCCTCCACCTCCTATCTCCCTTCTCTCTGACTAATAGACGATAAACTTAAACGGATTGATTAAGCGTAATTACGTCGAACGAGGTAATTAAGAACGATTATATTATGGCTCTATCTATACATACTGTATAAAATGCATCCTGTAACTTCATTATGATTACTATTAAAATATTACACCTTCAACTTCAACGATCACCCATGCGTTAAACACCCGAGAATTATTTTATTCTTCAATCGATTTCATTTAAAAATCGAGCTCCGAGTAATTGCTTCGTAGTTGATCGTTATAGACACGATTAAAAAAAGAAAAGAAAAAAACCAGTTCTTAGTCGATACCAAGGCTTGATTTGTACTTAAATGTTAAGTATCGGATATCTTCTATATAAAAAAAAAAACCGATTGAACATATACTGTTACTGGTGAGTGGCGCTATCTGGACCAATCCTCTTTGACCACAGTTTAGCTAAGCGCCAGAAAGACTAACACGGTTCATGTAACGATGAGCAACTCTGTCAAACAGAGAACCGTTCGAACCTGCAAATACACGGATTCATTCTGTATTATTTAAACATATCTTCGCACAAAGGATTATCCGCCGGAGCATACAGAACACGGCTTTATCGACCATGAATAACGCGTTTGGGTCCCAAGAGTTCCCTCGCAAAGGCAGCTCACTCGGAGCGCGATAGATCACGCTGCTCCGTACTTTCCCGGCGGATCTCCGAATCGTTCGAAACTCAAATTCAAACGAAGAGTCGAATTCTCTTTAAATCAGCTTCATTTAGCGATTGTCATTAATATTGCCATTGTGCTGGTTAATGATAAATTAAAAGCAGCGACGCGTTTACACCCAGACATTCGATGAACAGTTAAACGCGTCGCAATCGAAATTACGAGCAGAGTTTCACAATGACGAGCTAATTGGCTGCCGGCGTACCGCGCTGAATTAATGAACGCTGAACTTTGCCTTTACACGCGTTATGATCGTTTGAATTGATCTTCGACGCCCACTCGTTTCGCTGTATTATAGTACACCGCTCGATTTCATTCAACACGCTAGACGTCGGTAGAATTGCATTTACGTCTTTCTTTATCGTAATACTTAACTAGGAGCACGACAAATCAATGCTATGCAAAGGTATCTCAAATTTGTAGAGCACGTGCGTATTTTTTAAACATTTGACTTAAGAATCTTTTGCCATTTTGTTTGACGTCCACGTTGTTATTATTATTATTATTATTATTCGTATTATTATTATTATTATCAACGGGAAGAACCCTTTAGAATGATTAGTAATTGTTATTAATGATGCTATGGGTGACCCTTAGAAAAAAGATTGTATCACCCATAATTTATTATAAATCATACTTCATTGAGCTTCTTCGCTAAGGATACTTCTTCCCTACTTTCCTTACATTCGCCTATCTGAATTTCGGAAAAAAATTCGCTTGATGGGGAGCTTCAGCCCTTCAGTATTACTCGAGCTATGATAACGATAGTATGTCCTCGAAGGATACTCCACGCGTCGCGTTGTTGTGGCGCCGTGTTTATAATCGAAGATGGAGTGACGTGGTAGCGATAGAAAGATTCATCAGTGTTCTTTGATACATTAGTCGTGAACGCGTGTGTGAGTTGTGTTTCTCGTGTGTGAGTACGACTACTACCGACTACTGCTAAATTTCAGCCGCCTCTGTCTTTAAAGCACGGTCACAGATTGCGAAATGGTAAGTGTTCGTTTTACTTTTTATGGCGCAAGCAGCATTCAATGTTCCATTTATCATGACAGTTTATCATGAAAGAATCTTTATTTCGATCGTTGCCTTTACAATAGCTTAAAGGCTTTTCTAATACCAATACCTTAGAATGTACAGCACAGTGTATAACACAGAGAAAGCGGCAGTAGCATCTGAAGACTGTCCGAAAGACAGTTAAGAGAAGTTCGGTTAACCAGAAAGTCGGAATGCGTCGGAAGAAAAAGAAGAACGGCTCGTTTCTTCATTGCCCGTTGCGAAAGCGCGGCGACGAGCAGCCGACGAATAACCAGCATGGACAAAAGTATGTACACCCGATGATCGGCCGCAACACAAAAGATCGACTCCGGGAGCCAGCGGCGGAGCCTCGAGATCGGCAACGATGAGGCAATAATGGTACGCGCGAACGAGCATTATTGCCAACGTGACGTTGACAAAAACGCTCGAGCTAATCACGAAATTCCACGCGGTCCCGGTGGCAGGCGTCTGCGTTTAGAAAGTGGAAAAAATCGATCATACCGATCGATCCACTGCCCCGTGCCGCGCCGATCCAGCGATTTCGTTCGGCCGGATTCCATTGTTCCTCGTATATCGGCGTATCTCGGCAGATATCTACGATTAAGATAAAACAACCGCTTCCCGATCGCAATTAGCTTCGCCCTGTACCTCTTAACGATCGCGATTCTCTCTCACTCTCTGCCACACTCTGTTCGTTGCTGGCGAAGGTGATCCCGCCATAGAATTAAAAATAGATGAGGTCTAGTTTCTTTGAAAGAGTCGATACAGGGATCGGTGAATATTCATTAGAGCGACAAAAAGGAAGGAAGAGAACGGATTACGCCGTTCGCTGCTACGATTCCGTCAATCCCACGGCAGTTTCCGCGATGGCATCTGTCCTCGATGGATCTAGCTATCCTTTTAGAAGACAAAGGCGTACCGAACTGTAGCGCGATTGCTTCTTCTCGTCTATCATCTTGCCACGTCGCGCGCTCGTCTCCTTTCATTTTAACGCATGATCGCACACCCGATCCGATCCGCGCAACACACCCACCGATCTCTAATCCGCTCTTCTACGCGCCAGCCACGTCTATCTCGCGAAATAGAAAACCTCTAACTCGCTTCGTGAGCGCTCCTGATGTCTCTCGCGAAGCCACTAGACGAAAGTAACGCGACATGAAAAATAAGCGTACACGACAGTGGATTTACGAAACCTCCATCTTCGTTTTGCACTCAACGATCCTGGATCAACGAGGAGAGAAGCTCCGGAGAGACTTTTAACGAGTCATCCAGGCAGAAATTTGCTGCACGGGTCGCAAGTAATTACGCGATGGGAGTTAATGAAAACTGCGGCATAAGTTGGAGCTTCGTAGCGATACAGTGGACGTAACGACGAAGATCGAGGGGATAACCGCGAAATTACTATGCGCTTACGAACGGTTTATTCCCAAAGAGATCTGCCTGCTCCTCGACTCGAGATTTTCATTCAAGAATCTTCGTCTCGCTCCTCTGTTCGCGGTTGTTCCGCGTTGAAACGCGACGGCCGCTTTCCACGGATCGTATGACAACGCCCCGGGAAAGAGGATCGCGATCGATTTCTTCTTCCGTCCCGCGGCGAGATCTATCCGCGATCTCGAGCGGGAACGGTGAACGCGCGGGGCCGTGCGTGCGCGAGCGACGTGGAAACCCCAGCCCGCTGCTCGTTACGCCAAAAGGATGAATTCAGATTACTTTCACTATTTGACGAAGCTCTCGCGATCGGAGCCGCGATTATTCACGATTTTTCTGCCCGTCCCTCGCGCCTGGAGAAACGCGGAGCGGCGAGGCGCGATCCCCGCCGCCGCGATTATTTACACGAACGTTTTACGAGCGGGGTTGTCGCGATTAAGAGACGTATCAATGGGGCTCCGCGGAGGCTGGGGTATCGCCGATTGAAATATCGCGCGATGAGGGACAAATTGCCGGGCGCGCGGTTCGAATATGAAGAAGCCCGATCCGTCTCGCGGCCGGGTCCATTACCAGCGTTCCCTCGGTTGTAGCACGTCGAGATAAACACGCCGATTAAGCGGAAGATTAACTATCTCCCGCTAAAACGAGCTTATCTGCGCCTCGGTTTCGACACGAGGCCGCCGTCATCCTCGCTGGCTGGCTGCAGCCGATGCACCGGACCGCGAACGAGATGCACAGTTATTCGAAAAGCTCCTCCATCGCGGCCGCCGCTTCCGTGATCCTACTCCTCGCCGAGGATCGGCTGTGCATCCGTCAAGCATCGAGGAGGAAAACCGAGCAATTAGGAACGGCTTCCACTTACTTTTTCTCGTCGAATAATCTGTAACGAACGCGAGGAAAAAACAAATTGGACGCGAGTCTCGTCCTTACGGGCGGCCGTAATCGCATGCAAAACGAGAGGAAGAAGAAGAAGAAGAAGAAGTGCTTTACGTAATCGATTCTTTATCTCGCGGCCGGGCACCGAGACGCGCCTTGAAGCCCGTCGACCAGCCAATCGATCGACGCAGTCTGTTGCATCGGAAAATTTCCATCGACAACTGCGTTCTGTTATCGCGTCCGCGTATCGTTACGAATTATCCGCGCCCGCGTCGCGGAGCCTCGCGGTGGATAGAAAAAGGAGCACGGCCGTCGCTGTTCGCCTGAGAATCTGTCGACCTATCACCTCGCTGTGATCGCGATGTCCTCGGCGCGAGGCGATCGTTATCGAGCGCGTGGGCGGTTCTCTCGTCGAAGCTACGTGTCTTCCAGAGCACGCTTTTGCTTGATAAAAAATATGCTTCACGATGATTTAATGATCGTTCTATCGATCGAGTTTTTCTTTGTACTATTCGTATTATTCTCCTTGGATGTCGTCAGGTTTGCAAAGTCTGTTGGACGGGTAATTCCTCGCGTCGTGCAAGCCGGGCTGGACGAATCCGACGCGTGAGCCAAGTGGAAACAAATCGGAGTGTGGGAGTCTCTGGCATTGGGCGGAAGAGCGCGAAGCGAGGACACGCGTGTAAGGTATGCGCGGATTTTTCGAGCGCGAGGTGCCGAGCAAATGCCAAAGGATTAGAAGCGAGCAAAAGACATATCGTACCTACGAGTCACGCCCCTCGGCGTGTAGCCAGCCGAACGACACGGAGGTGCTAAACTTGCCGACTTTCCAGGCAGAAGTTAGCGGCGCGGCCGATTTCCGAAGTTTCGTGTCTCTGGGAAAGCGATGGAGGCACCGGCGGTATCTTGCGGCAGCTTCTGGATTCGTTGAATTCCTTCGCCGAGAAGTGACCCGATCTCGGCTTATGCAGCCTTACACCAGGAAGAAACGCCGGCGGTCTTATCGTCGATCGCTTAAATATCAAAGACATCCACCGCGAGGGATTAGAGCGAGCTATGGGTGGAGAACGCTGCGCCGCGCGCGCGTGTGTGGGGCGCGCGAACACACGGACGGCGTAGCGCGAGTCGAAACTGAAATGTCAGCCTCCGCTATGAATCAGATTCTGCGGCGAGAGAGATCGTCCCATTCACACACGGAGAGCGTCGCCGCCCCGCGCCGCGCCGCGCCGATCCGGCCGCGGCGACGATGACATCGGTAGCAGGGATATAAACTCAGGGCTGAAGTCGACGGATCAGATAAACTCGAGCGACGTTGTCGGGATATAAATCTCGGGCGGAGAGGACGGTAGCCTTGTCGATACCGAGCGTTTCACGGAATCCCTGGCATTCTAGCGGGAACGAGCTAGCAGAGGAGATTAAATGGAAATTAGAATTCAACTCGCTCTAGAATTTGTTTAAGTCGATCTTTCGGCGGAATTGAAGCAGAAAATTTCAGATACCTAGATTGGAATTCTCGATGGAAATTTATATCGCCCAACGCGGGAGAGAGTGCTACGTCGAATCACGAGCAGAATTTCGCCTCCCGACGTTGGGCGATTCTTTTCGCAGGCCGAGGGAAGGATCAAAGGGGAAACGATCGTGGGTAGAGGAGCACGATATACGCGCGCGTGCACCGTAGTACCTGACACACGATCACCGGCCTCCTCCACATTTATCAACGAGCAAAATGTCAGGGGAGCCCATGAATCGAGCCGGCGAACGAAGATCATCCCATTCACATGGGGGGACCGGTGACATCCGTGCCGTCGGAAATGTCAACCAGTTTCTTTCGTCTCGTCGAAATCGTGGCGGCCAGGATCATCCGCGTAGACCTCGAAATCGCAGAGTTCTCACTGTCAAACCTTTCGATTGCCACTGTTTCCTTATTTTATTTTAACAAATCTCACTAACGGATCTCTGTTAGGCTGAACGAAAGAATTCTCTGAGGCGAATCAAAGTCTGCGAATTGATGTGTTCCCCTTTCAATCTTTCACAAAGGATAAAAAAAGGGAAAGAAGGGCAATTCTCTGGTTAACGAGAGGCTCGTTATGTGAAGCGGAGCCGGGACGAAGCGAGGGAGTAGCGCGGAGATAAATCGAGGACCGCGAAACGGGTGACGAAAAAACGTGCACGCCTTACATAAACCGACCACGCCCTGGACTGTAAGTTCTGTGTACACGTTAGCTAGGCACACGTACACGAGCCGGAGAGGTGCAAGCGTTTTGAGCGTGCTGCTCGCGTACGTGTGTTGGGCCTGTTTCCATGCCTCTCCGTGCTCCTCTCGAAACGTGTCGATAGCTGGCTCGATCTATGGTACCGTGCCCTCTCCTATCGATACACCGCCGCGTTACCTTACGTGGGTGTTCGTAGGGCACCGGAACGAAAGTCTCCCGGCAGCTTGCTAAATCCTCGAAACGCTTCGAGAGATCCTATCTCGACCAATCCGGACGGCCGACCTGGTATTTCCATCGCGAGCGTTCCTGTCGATTACACGACCACGTCCCCGCGTCCATTTCCCGTGATTTTCTTCCACCGCAACATGCCAGATCTGTTTCCCCGCCCCGTTAAGTGTCTGCGACAAAAATTTCCACGAACACAGCCCCAACGTTTGAGAAACGGCATCGGCGAATTTCTGTCGAAACATTAAGATCCCTTGGAATTCGCGCGCGTTTCGTCGGAGAAAAAGGAGGCTCGGCACACCGCTGCCCCCGCGAGGACGGTGCAACAGGGCGTCCTCGAAATTCGACGATTAATCGAGCTGCCATTGCGAAAGTGAAATTAAGCGCGCGCCAAGCTCAGTGGGAAGGTCGAGCCTGTCCTCCTCCCTTCTCGATCAACCACGGGATTACGGAAGATCTCCGATCGATAGACCGTGAAAAGTAGATCGCCCCACGAAATGTTTTCCTCCTCGAGACCAGGCCGACACTACTGTTACACGAACGAACGATCGCGTAACACGAATCAGTCGCGAATTATTTCTAGCCTTCTTTCTGTGGCCGACCATTTTGCACTGATTCACGCTAGGATGAACGAGCTTGTTTTCCCGGGACGATTAGCAACGATTCCTTAATCGATTAATGAATCGTGGAAGATTGAGTTATCATATCGCCAGTACCGGTAACGATGCAAATTTGTTGCCTGGGCAAATATGTTCAATTATTATCTACCGTTCATTACTGCGGGATCGCGTCGCGATAAAGAAACAGCTACCCTTGATATCGAAACGTTAATTCCGCACTGTTCTAAAGAAACTATGGGGGGGATATAAATTTGCCCGATTAAGGCAGGTGCACAAGTGGTCCCAGCGGCAGAATCGCTGAAATTCCAGGCCACGTGATCCTCCGAGCGAGGCAGAGTCCCTCCCGAACGTTTCACTCGCTACTACGCCCTCGACCTCTCGCTGAACGCGAATCCTGCGCGTCTTGCCACACCTTTTGGAGCCGTTGGGAATTATAGCTGCTGTTGGCGTAACTGTATCGAGTCAAACCTCGCGATGCTCTCGCACCGGCTACCGTTAGCGAGAAGACTTTCGTCCTCGGTGCTATTCTATCGCGTGCTTGAACGTAGCTGACCGCTTGCGGTTCTTCGAGGAGGATGCTCCTGGCGCGCCTCCGTTACGTCCAGAACAACGGTCCTGTTCGCGCGTTCTCGCCCCTCCCTGCAGCGGTGCAGGCCTCCGCCATCCAGCCGAGAAATTGGACGGCGACCTTGCCCCCGCGGGACCCTGCTGATCGATCCTTTGTTCTGGATTCGACACCGTTCAGTTGCCTTTTGCCGCTCGAGCCGAGGCGTTCTTGACATTTGCATGGAGGAAGAGGAAGGCATTATCGCTGGCATTGTTACTTTCTGGGGAAGCTCGAACCCTTCCTCTCCGTTCTGGCGCGATTGCTGGCCTGAAAGAGGTGTAAAAGGGGATTGATAAGAAGAATATTTCCACTATAACCCTGGAAAACTAAATTTCCTCTTTATCAAACATTAATGTCTCGTTATTTATTTTATTTTTTCTTTATTTATTTCAAGTAAATAGGAAATAAAATAAATTATCCCTTCGTTCTACCTTTTCTATTTCTCATTTATTTATTCAAAATAAATTAAGTAAATTATCCCTCCGTTCTACTTTTTCTATTTCTCATTTATTTATTCGAAATAATTGAAATAAAGTATCCCTTGGGTCTCCATTTTTCTTATTTTTTATTTATTTCGAATAAAGTAAATAAAGTAAGATAAAATAAATTATCCCTTCGTTCTTCATTTTTTTGCTCTCTTTCTATCTCTCTGCTTTAACAAGTCAATGTAATGGCCATGGAGATCGATGCTCGCACTCCATCGACACCTGCTTCATCGCCTAAAGCCGAAACTTTGGCCTGCGTAGCAGCGTTTCCGGCGTGGCGGGTGGACGGGAATCGGACGGGCCACTGGTCCATCGGTTCCGCGATGGTCACGAGTAAAAAATCAGCAATTTGTGAGAGGAGGCGATAATTAAGGCCTGGCTAGCCGCGAGGGCAACGAGCATTTCTAACGGTTGTGTGTGCCTAGCGTACTACGGCCGTTGCTTTCTAATTATAACAGTGCAGGGTAATTACACAACCGGCGCATAAAAGGAGCAATAATACGTAAGCGTGCATACGTACGATATAAATTTCTGATAGTCGGGCCGGATAGTGTCGGAGCTCGGGCCCGAGTGTCGATAATAGCCGCCGCTGAAAATCCATCCGCGAGGGGAGAGAGTAACTGTACACGGTCGTAAAACGCGCCGCGATAAATCACTTGTAATTAATAAATCCTAAACGTTTCCTCCGGAGACGGATAATCGTTTAGCGAGTCCGTAAAACAGTTTTCGTTAAATCCGGGTCCCTGGCAAGTTCACCTAAAATTGCTAAACATTCTCACATACGTATTCACCTTACCAAAAAATATAATAGAAGATGAAACTACGCAGCACAGTCTTGTAACCTCGAAACAGAAAGGCAAACGGATCCCTCGCCTAAAGTGTCTCAGGCTAAACGAGCTGATGTCTAGATTGAAAAGGGCAAGTCCTGGTAGAATTATGTTTTGAAAGTTTGGCGGACATGTTTGTATTCCGTGGAAGTGGGGTTGCGTGGGTTTTGGAAGTTCTATAGCGGAGCTCGCAGAAAAGATGTGCCAGACAGGTTGGTCTGCGCGCGGACGGTCATATTTCACTTGCCGTGGCGTACTTACGAGGCGGCCTCGATGGTCCCCGACTTTCTACTAATACGAGCTTCGATCGGTCAGAAAAAGCGGCCGATAACGCCGGCCGCGGCGACCGATTAAAAGGACAACGGAGAAACTCGGACGAGCGGACACCGGCCGCGGTGTATCGCGCTGGTGGTGGTCCGAGCGGCGCGAGGGGTACAAGGGGATCCGTGAAAAATGCCGATATTTCCGTGTATCCCGGCGGAACATAAATACGGCCGGTACAGATAGCGTTTAATCTCTCAATACTGCTCGCGGAACGAACGGAAGATATATTGCGGCGGGAGGCTGGATGACACGAAAAAGACGGCTACAAGGGCGAACGTGGACGGGGTTTGGAGACGGAGAACCGGGCGGCGAGGAGGAGGCGCACGGAACGATGCAGAGCGGATAAGGCGGGACGCGCGAAGAAGAGGATCGAGGATGCCGTGGCGGAGTCAGGATTCCTTCACGATTCAATCCCGACCACCCTCGCGTCACACTCTAGCCGTCCGCCTTAAATTAACAATGCTGGAATAAATTTACAACGGCAGGAGCGGCGGATATTCTCGATGGCACGCAGATGTTAAACAGCGGGCAGGAGAACGGTCCGCGAACTGGGGGGGGGGGGGGGGGGAAATAATATATCGGAGCAGCGGTGAACTGGATGAGGGCGCCCCAAACGCGTATCGCCTAGGTGGTCTTGGCGCAAATAGGAAACCCGTCCTGGACCCCGATGGAGCGTGGAGCAACCGAGTGAACCAGCGCACTATCGCGGCGCAGGAGAATTTCCTACCGACGATCACCGGCACGACGAGCACAGGGCACACGGACACTCTCCCGCGGATCAGCTCCGCTCCGCTCGGCCCCGCGTTCTCGCCGATCTTTCGCTAGAGAACGAGCGAGCGAGCGAGCAACCAGGCGAGAGTGTGTTGGTCGGGCGTGGTCGCGGTGGCCATGGAATGCGCTCACTTTCACCGTGAGCGCGGCCAGACGAGGATCGAGGAGAACACGCGGCGAGAGAAAGAGAGGGGCTGCTGATCACCGAAGGTGCACGCACACGAAACACGCCTCTCCGCTCGGACCGAGTGCAACACACTCCGCGACGCTGCACCGGAGACTGCACTCTGTCGGTGCAACGCACCAGATCGCTTTGTTCCGTGCCTCGGCTCCGCGGCATTTCGGCTGATCCTTTTGGACAGGTTGCCCGTGGCGCATGGGGAGTATCGATATTGCATTTCAACCCTTTGCCTACCCCATTTCTACCAAGTGCTAGTAACGCCTGACGTTCAACTTCAAAGGAAAGGAAGAGGCGACTAGAGGCCATTCTGCGAGGGTTTGTAGCGTTTATGCGTCGCCGAGATGATGATAGCCTATTTTACGATGAATCATCGAAATCTCTGTGGCAATAGTAGAGGGGTTCACGTTTCGTTGCTGTTCGTTGTTCCTCTCGCCGGGCTCGATTCATGTCATCGATTTCTAAATCCATTAGAACCGATCGGAGAGCAGCTGCCGTTGGAAAGCTACGCGGCGCACCGATACTTTGCATCGAAATCACCGGCGCGAAGCGGTAATCGAAGGAAGGTCATTTCTTTCCATCGGCCCGTGGTTGGTTCGCGTCGAAAGGGAGGCGATACGTACGCGCTTGCCACGCTGCGACGCTGCTCGATTAACGGGATGAATAATGGTCGATTGAAAGCGACTGAATAGCTAATGGGTAACCGCACTTCCGTTCACCACGAGCCCCAGCCACTGGAGCCTCTTCCTCGTCCCTGCTTGCTCAGATGCGGCGAACCGATCCGCAGTGGACGACATCTGTAGTAATCCATTCGACGGACTTAAAAAAATTAAATTTATCTCGCAGCTTCAAGTAAAGTCAATTATAAACCCAGGTGGATGAGTATCTTGGACTCGTTACTTGTTCTCCTTCGCCTGAAGTGTAAAGGGAAAGAGGAGAAGGGAAAAAGTGTAATTGGCCGGGGTTCGCCAGGAACCAGATATCGGAACTTTCGACGGCACCGGTCTTCTTCGTCGACAGAGTTGTTAATTAGCGAGGCTCGGCCCTGCGTTGCCCGCGAGATCCGCGTCTCGAGGGTTACATAAATATCTGGAAGCACGAGATCCGGGGACGTCGGTTTCGGGCGCAACCGAGTTGCCACAAAGGAGAAAACGAGGAAGAAACCCGGCCTTTATTATTGGGCGCGTCCCAGTTTTATTGCGCTGATATAACGAACGTTTCACACGTGCTTCGTAAAAGTTGCACGCTCGATTAAAAAGCTTCCTCTAACGAATTTCATTCACTAGTTGCGCAACGCCTCTCGGGGTGTCTCGGACAGGCGCTTTCTAACCCGTGGCGTAACAGCCATCTCCCGAATTTCGAACATCAATTCTGTCGTATATTCCTATCTTCAGACCCGACCGCTTTCATTCATCGCTGTCAATTACGCAACGCGATTACAGACCGCCGCGCTAATTAACCACGGCGTTTATCACAGCAAACATTGTTACACCTGGCGTCGCCCCCATTCATCATGCCAGATGTGCAATTATCCTAGCGGAAGATGCGTGGAGGGTTAAACGGTGTTCGGTACGGTGGTCGCGCCGGTTGATCGCGAGGCGGGCGCGTGGAACGGCCGCGTGCACGCGAGCAAGTTTTCCCGTCGGTTCGTCACCACCGCTCGATTGGATATATCGGATGTACGGTTAACCAATTGGCATTTTGCTGGAATAATTATAGGTTGCGCCGCGAGTACTTTTCACCCGCGCCCGTTCAACCGTGAACGCAGATAGCGGCTCTCTTCCCCGCTAAAGTGTACCGGGAGGCGAGGGAAACGATAGAGAGAGAAAAAAAAAGGGGGACACGTTGCAGCGAGACGTTGCACCACGTCTACCAGCAATTAGATCGCAGCGCCGACGCTGTACCGACGTCGCCACGCTACGTAGCGCTTGGATTTTTCGGCCCGGGTCTCTTGCCGCGATTTTGCCTTATTACCCGCCCGATAGTCGCTGTTTTACGAGCCTCCCGGCTCTCGTTTCCTGTTGCACAGCGATACCTCTGGCGCCCCGGGTACCGTTTCTATACTTTCGATGTTTTACAGGTGTAAAACGAGGGGTAATTGCTGGATATCAGAAGCACTCGCAATTACACGCTGCTTGGAAGATTCGGTAACGGCGAGGTTGCTTGTGATTTCGCCGTGTCGTCGACCCGTCGATTTCACGGATTCCGCGAACCTCGGGATTGCGCGAGAAGACGTCTATTCTCGGTTTGACAAAAGAAAAATATATAGCAGCGCGAGGTGGCTCGTTGGCGATGCATCGAAATGTCCAGCGGACTCGATGGAATCGACGGACGTACTCGGTAAAGGCGTTACACCGGTCGAGTGGAATCGGACGAAGGTGGAGGCAGAATGGACGGAACAACGGGGCAGATAAAGAACCAGCGGACGAAGGTGTAAGAATGGGGCTGGGTGACAAAGTAACGCGTGTAGAGTGGCGGAGGGACGAGCGAGTTAAGCGAGAATGGGCGGCTGATTTGTGAACTGCCAGCTCGGATATCGTCGTTCCGGACGCGGCCCACGGCTTCATCGAACCTCCATAAATTTCTATGGTTCAACATGGGAGGCTCTCTTTCCGGGTCCGCGGCCCAGCAAACCGCAGCTGCGCCAGCCGTGTCCTTCCTCAACATTCTTCGTCGAGACCCTCCTTCTTCCTCCTCCGTCCCCTTTATTCCTCCTCCCTCTGCCTTCCTCCCGCGGACCTTGTCGTCATCTTAGCATCGCAGCGTCCTAGCGCGTTAACGAGACGTTAATCCTATCTTCAGCGTTCAATTACTCCTTTCTCCTGCTCTCTTCTTTCTCGCCCCCGTCGCCTCGGTGCCGAATCACTCGCTGCGCCTCTGCCGTATCAGCTTTCCTTTCCGAGCCGCCGCTAGCGCTCAGATGTGGCAAGTTTAACTGCGATTAATACTTGGTACGAAGCACGCGGTCCTTGAAGATAAAACCCGGCTGATACATGCGCGATCTCGACTGCTCGTCCCGGAGCAACATGTTCCCATAAAAGAAGCCTTTAAACGCAGCCGACTGGTGCACGCGTTAATTGGAAATAACCGCATGAAAGTATAATGCGGCCCATAAATAATGCCCGAAGGTAACATCTTGCTCGAAAAAAACGAGCACAAAGTTCGAAAGCTCCTTCCGGCCGTGTGGAAGCGGGCCGCGCCGCGCCGTGGGGACCGTGGCCTTCCTCAACTCGGGTCTTCGCAGCTTTCTGCGCCTGACTGATTGGACATGACGAAGGGGGAGCCAGCGACAAGCGGACAACACGGATCGCTTGTGCGAGTCGCGAAACCTGTTTCGGTTATTTCGGCGCGAACGGCCCGCCGCTCGCCTGCGCAAGAACGAGGACGAACCTTTCAGCGAGTCAAAACAATCGTGTTCCCTGTCCACCGCGTCGGTTCGCGTTATATGTATAATTATGAAATCGCCTTAACGTAGCCCGAATCTGCTAACCGGAAGACTGAGCCGACTGTGACGGCAAGTAGAAAATGTCAAATTGGGCAGCCACGCGGCCGAGCGTCTGACTATACCCATCCGAATCTACTGCAGCTCTAGTGGAGTCGAAACTGATTCTCGGGTTAAAGCCTCCGAAATTTAAGTTTTTCTTCTTTAAAAACTATGGTTAATATTGCCCTAAACTCGTTTGGGACGTAAGGAGGCATCTTTAATACTTGTAGAATTATTATTAATTATTGTGGAATCGTGTTAACTTCATCGACGACGATGACGTCAGGTGTAGCACCTGTCAGAGTCATCTGATTGCAGAGAGAAGAAAATTTTCTTAAAGTTAAATAATTCCCGTTGGGACTGGACCTAAAATTGTAATTTTAGTTTTTGTTTATAATACTTTTTTCGTCGATATTAAGAATAATATGAAAAATTTGTCTAAGGAAAAAACTTACTTTTGCTTTCAAACTCTATAGCTCTTTCAATTTTTCATTTTTGTTCTTTAAAGTGGGCTAATCCTAGCGTAAAATATTTAACTTTAAGAAACTTCTATTTTCTTTGTAATCAGATGACTGCGCTAGGTGCTATTCGTCCCGCCAACAGAAGTTACATCGTCGAAGAGGTGGACAAGATTCCCCACAATTATCAATAAATAATAAGAAGGCATTTAAATATGCTTCCTTATATTCCAAAAGAGTTTAATCGAGTATGATCAACAGTTTTTTTAAAAAAAATTCTTAAATATCAATTACTTTTGGGGCTGTTAGACGAGAATCCCCCCTTAACTGTGAACGACCGATGGCGTGGCGTTGGTGTAAACAGTTTGGAAAGAGGTCACGAGTGAAGAAGGGGCCAGCGATGAAGAATGGAGGGGACCGATGACCCGGGACGTTTCGCAAAGCGCAATAAGTCTTCTCTTAATTTCGCCGGTCGTCGATCGTGGCAGGGGCCAGCAACGATGGGCGTGTAACGCAGTAATTGCGCTTCGCCGTCGCCGATTTTGCATTAACGTCGCGGGCGATTACCGCCACGGCTCAATAACTACTCGAAGCTCCGGCGGGGAAAACTGTTTTATCGAATCGACGACGAGGGATGAGGCGGAGGGTGGATCGAACGAGGGAAAAAGGAGGAGGCCAGTCGATCGCGACGCGTCGACGTTCATTCATATTCAATCAACCGCGTATCGACCTCGGATCGATCCTCCGGCGGCGACGTTTCGCAACGAAGCTTTCAAATTTTCGAGCCAGCCGCCGAAGGCCAGACGAGTTATCTCCGCAGGCCGCTTTTCGGGAAATTAATCGGCAGGTATCGCAACGATTAAATGGATTCGCGACGGCGGTGCACCGGCTGTTGATTAGTCATGGCATCCGTTGATTTTCAACCGTTCTCTTTATCGCACCGCGGAACGCTTCTGCGGTTTTTCGCGCAGTTTCTGCAATCGATGCGCTCGGAACGATCGAGCGGCGTGATCTAGCTCGCGCCGATACGCGCTCGCGGATCGAAGGCAAGGAGTGGATGAAGTACCGTTACGATTGCACGAGACTCCAGCGTTCTACGTACTCTGTTCGCGCCAACACCGCCGTCCGCTCTTATAATAATCGGCAGGACGAGATAAAAAGGCGCTAAAAGGAATGCGACCACGCAATACCTTCGCCGCCTTTGTTCCCTCGCCGGTGCAACTGAAATCCTGGGTAACAGTGTTCGTGTTTTATAGTTGATGGAGGGCCAAAGTGACTTTCGCCTTTCCCCCTTCTTACGCTATACATTGTCGACTCATCTTTAGCCATCGATCTCATTAACCGCTCGCCTGCACGAGCGGGGCTGGAGGACTCTCGGGTTTCGCAATTTTTCAGCGATTCCCGACGCTGGTTTAACAAGCCGAGAGGAAGCGGAGGGTTCAAGCAGGCACCGCGATGTATCCGTTTCTTATAATTACGAGCGGGGCATGGCTATCGGGGCGGTGATCGCGCGCAGTCGCGCACCCTAATTATCGCGCCGGAGAAAGTGCGCTGGAACCGGTGCCACGAAAATAAACGGCATTGCGTAATTAATAATAATTCATTCATGGAATCGTAACGCATCTCGAAGTTGAATCTCATCTGGACGGCCGTAATAACAGGGTTCCGTTTGCGGGCTTTGCAGCGCCCTTTACGGGGCGAATTGCAGCACTTGCTCCCCTCCGATCGTTCTTATCGCTCCGTCTGTTTGTAACTACCAGTCGTTTCCGTGTTATTAATGTCCTCCTCTCGAAACAATAATGTCACTCGTCCCTTTATCATGCAAATAATTCTCGTCGATAGATGAGCTTCTCTGCTAACCAACATAATTGAAGTATATATTACAACGGCCAACTGTTGCTCAGTTTCGTTCACGCAGTCATTACGCTACTCCAACAGCAAAAATTTCAATTTCGCGCTTGTCAAGCGTCCTTTGAACGAAGCTCTCCTCGACGCGAAGACAGCAAGTGAATCAATTTCCAAGCAGAGTGTAAACATCGATTAATTAGCGTGCGATGGCATTATGCGCGTGTACCAGGCGCGACGTCACGAGAAGGCGGCGTCCGGCCTCCTTCCATCTTCCGCGCGGCGAAACCGCACTCTCCCGCTGCCTTTGTACGTAAGAATGTCGCTTAAAGTGTGTACGCCTAGACCGGTCGCGCGACTAATATGGGAGTGCGCGCCGGGCTGAAGCCTCAACTGGATCACCGATCCAGCCTGCCGATCGAATCGCTTCCCTTGCCGTTCAGCTCCATCCACAACGGCGGATATCACGCTCACGTAAATGAAATCAACGATATCCACGAAACGGCACTGTTCCGTATTCTACTTCGCACGGAGATTATTGAGATTGCAACGAAGGTCCGTTGATGGGCCCGGAAGGATGAAATCGAGACGAATCGGGGTAAAGGTGTCGTTGTGGAGAGGGCTTAGGGACGCTCCTGCCGAGTACAGAGAGCAGAAAGGAGATGGAGGGATCATAAGGTGATCGAGGAAGTCACCGATCTATGGCACAGGTCTGGCGACTTCGTGAGCTTCCGCGGCCAGGCAGCCCGGCTTCGTATTTCGCCACGGAGCTTGCGAAATCTCGGTCGCAGGCCGACATTTTTTTACTCTCCGTTCTTCCTCTCGCGTATCGTGGCCGGACAAAATTATCGCCGTCCCCGAAAAGATCGTTTGCTCATAATTCTCGCCGCTCTTAAATTATATCATTAGGGAGAGATTGTTGGTAGGCCGGTCCTCGAGAAAAATACTACCGTGTCGTTCGCACCTTCGGTACCCGTCTCTCTTCACGGCCATTATTTATGGAACGCTATCGAGGGATACGCGTGAAGCATTTTCAATACTGGCCCAAGGAATATTTACGAGCGAAGACACTCGGGGCGAGAATGAAAAATAAAGTTGGAGCGTTTGCGAGGCCACTTGATCGGCGATTTATCGCGTCCTCTCGAAGCAGACGTCGGGACCACCTACCGGAATTCTCGATAGCGGCCTCCCCCGATCACTTTGCGCCTCGAGATCTCCTTAATCGGCCCGTTACGTCTGTCTTTATTGCCAGACTTCGCGCGACGGGGACCACCCGGCCGACTTTTCTGGCCGAGTTCCCGAGTGCAGGACTGAAGAATCTACAGCGCGGCGAGGAAGAGAGGCCCGAATCAGCGCCAGGCAATAAAGAAAAGGTCAGAACGGTCGTAAAGTTAGGGAGATAATAAAACAGGCGTAATGATGACCGTAACGTGTGCGTTGTAATTCGTGGCGAGCGATCGACGAACGAGAACGAGTAGCAATTGCGCTGTTGAGTATTTCAGCGCGTCGTCTATCCGAAGCGATTACTTTCCTGGTGCAGATTCTCGTGGGCCTCTCATCACGAGGATCGCTGGATCGTTCGGGATCCAGGGAAAATCGCTGGAAATTGAGGGAGCTATCCACCCGATGCTCGCCGCGCAATAAAGCCGTAGAGATTGTCCAGAGGTGTGAATGCATTTATGGACCTGCGGTATTCTACGGTTCAAACGTTTATAGAGCTACGCTGCGCGAGGCTCGAGGCGGGTTTATTTTATGCCGAGCCACAGTATCCCCGACGTAAGTACGTAGAGTAGGTAAAATCCAATTAAACGGTGCTAATTGAGTCGGTTAACCACTTAGGCGCTGCTGCCTGCATTCCCCGTTTGCTTCCACCTCGTCGCCAAGGGATTACGTCCCCGGTCTTCCATTCCTTCCCCTCTTCGGATGTTGGTGGTAACATAGCTGCTCGTGGTGCAGACTCACCGTGTTGCAATCGCGGCCCGCTCTTGGGCAGGAGGAAGAGGAACACGGCCGTGTCTCTGCGTTCTTCGCGGGCTGGGCTTCTTTTTCTCAGAGAAATTACGGGAGAGCCTGGAGGATGGAGAAGGAAGGTAGACGCAATTATCTAATGTCATGGAATGCGAGACCTTCGCGCCGCGGCTTCTAGGAACGTATCTTCTCCAGGCTGGACGATTGGTCCACGTACCGTTCAGGAAGCGTCGAAAGGTTTCGTAGAAAGTGGCCTATTTAAGGTGATCGTTAGATGTAGGAGAGATTGACCTTTCCGGTATCGTTTTATCTATCGCCGACCTCCAATAGGGCCAGGGTATTTCTAATAACAACGCGAAGGTGTTTCGAAAGGAGGATTTATCCAGTTTGGTTCTGTACTTTTAACGACCCTTCGACCTTGCGATCGACGAGTACCACGACCGGTAAGAAGCATCGGGTCCTGTCTTCGAGACATTCATCTCGGCGGTCGCTGAAAATGGTTGCGCAACGCTTCCGCGTGGCCGCGCAACCGGAAGCGAATCAATCTCCTGCGAGCCCGTAAAAAATACAGATATCGATCGAAGGCTGGAAAAGCGTCGAGAGCGTATACGCGCGTACGCAAAACCGCAGCGGGCTCGCGGGTTCCGGGCTGGCGTGTGTTTGGAGAGCTGTGCCATGCCCGGAAGCGCTCTGCTCTCCATCGAGCGCGCACGCGTCTTCCTGTCGGCGGGCGCGTGAACGATTCGACGCACCGAAAAAGAGAATAGAACGAGCGCGGCAAAAAGCGGCGTAGGGAAAGGGGGAGAAGCGGCGAACGGAGGCGATGCGACGGGAATAAAAAAAGGAGAAAGTAATGGAGCGAGCACGTTCGCTGCGGCTCTCCTGATTGACCGTAGGATGCTCGAGATGTCTCGAGACTGTTCGCCTTTTGCCTTCGAATTCGAGTTCTTACCGATCTCGTAATTTTCAAGAGATCGCTTCGAAGTTTCCCCGAATTATGTATAATGAATAGGTTCGATGCCGGGTCTTATTAATCCCAAGCTTCCGGTTAATTACATGGATCCCAGGTAGCAAGAATCTCCGTTGCAATTCGATCTACCACAGCGAAGGAACGGGACCAAAGCGAAATTCCGCGAGATAAATCACGTGCCCCGTCGAATCTCGCGGCGTTGCACGAGGCTACCGGAAGCTGTCCGCTCGCGTCAGGCACGTTCCTCGGGCGGGCGGGGCGGGGAGGCCGCGATAACGCAACGCGACGGTTCCGTCGAAAAGGGAAACGGCCGTGCGCTCGCGGAGACGCTGGACGAAACGACGCGACGCTGCCTGGTGGAGGTGGTGAACGGCGGTGAAAGAGGAGGAACGGGAGGAGGAACGCTGCGAGGATCGGGGAGGATGGAGGGGGAGAAGGAAGAGGAGGTGAACGTTGAGAAACCGAGGCGTAATCCGAGGCGTAGATGCATCGATAGCGGCGAACAGCCAGCGAACCCGACTACCACCAACTTCCAGGAGCGTTCTCTCCTCGAGCCTAGGTGCACGCTGCACGCACACGTCCCAGAGATTCTACCACCTTCACCACCTCCACCTTCTCCTACTTTTCTTCCTCCACCGCGAGCTCGAACGCGAACGCGCCCAGAGAATGCGAGCGGACGTGTGTATGGGCGGTCTGGCCGCTCGACGCTTGCCCGGCGTCTTCAAAAATGTGGGGAGTGGACGTCGCGGCGCGGCTCCGGCAGCTCGCGATTAGTTTCAACTTTCGCGCGAGAAAGGCCTCTGTTGGTCAAGGTTGCGCGCCTAATATTCCATCTCACCCCCCGCAGGGAACGGCGGGAAAATCATTGGTACCATTTTCTGCTCCTTAAAGTCGCATCCATCAGCCATAAACCTGTACATCCGACAAACTTCCCAATTCCTGACTCTGCGTCTCGGATATTCTTTCACCTAATAACCGGCGGATCGCGTTTCCCTTTGATCCTGGTCCAGCTAACGAGAACCGATCGGCGAGGCGAGCGGCAACGAATCGCCGTTGCTCGGAAAACCGGCGCACCGTTCACCGAGATCGCTGATAGCGCGGTGATAAGAGCGGCCTCGGGTAGGCGGGGTCGAGATGAGAACCACTGCTCGGGGAGCGGACTCTTGGAGCACTTTATCTCCGGGATGTGGGTCGCGACTGCTGCCCGCCACGCGAGCACACCGCAAACACCAACACCATCTTAAGGCTCGTCCACACCTGGCTGCACGTGCGATCTAACAGCCAAATGGCTCGGACCGTTCTGAATACGGTTCTTGGACGTCGCCTGCGAGTTATCTCCTCCTTCTACTTGCTCTTGTTCGTAGTTTCGTTCGTCTTATTGGCTTTGGTCTTGTTCCTCGGCTTCTTCCTCGCCCCCCCCCACACCTCCTCTCCGCAGAGGACTCGTCGCTCGGAGGGATTTTCGCGAACGGCGAGCTCCGCTTTTCACTTTCCATCCTCGAAACGAGAGTACCGGTCGATGCGTCCAGAGCCCGCGGCACGTTCGCGGAAAATACGCCACTTCCTCTGTCCAGCTGTTCGCGGAACGATCCGCCAACTACTTCCGAGCGCGTTCGAGTAACTAGCTCCGCGATCTGGATTCGAATGGCGTGCTCACGGCTTCCACAGCTTAGTCCAGTTTGTTTCTCGCTAAGAGCGCGCCGATTTCCGTGGAAATTACATCGCGGTGTCCAGGGGAGAGAGCTCGACGCGCGAGAATCGCATCCCAATTTCGACAGGGCTCGTATTAATTACAATAATTGCGGCAAGCCGGCTTGAAGCTTTGTAATGAACCGCTACCTCGTGTCATCGTTGTCACGCACCTGCCACGCGAAACGGCAATTAACGTAATAACTCCATCCGCACGCCTGAAATCGGCCGTTCGGTGCCAATATGTCGTCGAGCGTTCCCTCCAGCGGGGCGCACGCGAGCGCAACCGTGACTGCTACGTTTTAGTCGTTTAATAGCTGGAACGAGTGGCTGTTCACACGATAGTTCTCTAAACGATCGCCTTGACGTACCATCGTCCGCGATGGCTTCGGGTATCGCGCGCCACCCCGTTCCACGCGAGTTTCTCTCGGACATTGGCTGGAGATCGAGCCGATCGGACGACAGAGAAGCACTATTGAAGTAACTTGGTTGCTTCATAGAGTAATTGGGGCGTAAACAGCGTCGGCTCGAAGCTAGACTCTCGATTTCATCGCTGGAATCGCGATCGATTTCGCGAGGCGTCTCCTAGTCGCGTCGCGTCGCGCCGTCCGGAGGCCTCTCTCCAGGAACGCTCTAATCCACCGCCGATGAAAATAAACGATCGGAACCGGAGAGTATCGGGGTCTTTTTGTTACTCGTCGGCAGCTTCACTTTCGATATTACTTTCGAGGCCGGCGACGTATCCAGTATCACTCGATCCTTCCACGGTCAAACGAGAGAGTCTCTTCGCTTTCATCGCGCGGACGCTGCCCGAGGAAGAAACTAGATCGACCGGACGATCAGCGTTTTTCCGTTCGTCCAGTGACCGCCTGCACCGTTCGCAAACGTAAAACGAATCCTTCCACATCCGCCCACGTCGTATTCGAGAATTCGATGTATACATGCTCGATACAACGCGGTGATCTCTCACCCCCTATGGCCGGTGTGCCAGGAACACGCCGATTACAGCTCGCCGCCCTGAAACTCGGCTAAAGGAACGTGGTGGCGGTGGCATTCGCGTGATTATTAGCCGAGCTGCAGTTGGTTTCGAAGGCAAACGCTGCCGTGTCGCTTACGTAAACGGGCCAGCAGACCGATAACGTCGTTGGAGTCGACGTCTTCGAGATCGATCCGGTCCCCTTTCGGTCCTGCCCCCTCGGAAGCCGGGAGGGAAAGAGAAAGAGAGGGTGGAGAGGGTGGAGGAGGCCGGAGGGAGGAACGTGTAATGACATTTAAGTGGGCACCGTTGCGACGTTATCTTCGCCGAGGCGGTAGAGTAAGCTTCTCTCTTTCCCCGGCCGGGCTCTAAAACGCGGAGTAAGCGGCCGAACGGCCAGCCGAGCTCGGCCGATTCTAAAGGCCTGCAAATAAAAAACGGCACACGCCTCGCGGTGGCACGAACGCCGACCGTGGATATTTTCCAGGGCGAAGCACGCCGGGCACGGCGAGCGTGCAAAGTCGAGCGAGTAGAGCGGATCGCGCTGCTGCGCGCCCGAGCCTTGTCGAGGCTTTCTCTGGACCACCCCGCCCACAATCTGTATAACGTATACCGTATACCATATACCGTACACCGTGTACCGTATACGCGTCTCGATAGAGATGGGATCGAGCCGATCTCTGGACCCTGGATCGCGCGCCACGCGATCCTCGCGTTTCCGCGCGCTTAGACACGCTTGGGTCTTAATTAAAAACAGGGGCCTTCTCGTTGCTTTACGTGGTTAGAGATCGGACTGTTATTTCGGGGGCGACGAACGAAAATTTCTAAACTCCATTGGCACTCGGGGCGAGCTTACTCCCATCTCTAGCAGGCCGTCGATCCTCGACTCTCGATCACTCGATCTTCGTGTCCACTCGCAGTTACAGTCGCACGCTGCCGATGGACAATTAAATAGATCGGCTCTGCGTTGTCCAGCCTGACATTTCGATAATATGGCGAGCAGCCTATCGGACGAGTATCGCGAACCAGCTCTGTACCGGAAATTCTGGAAAACGGGATTTTTCACGCGCGAGTCGCTATTGAACAGGTTGGGTGGCTTTACAGGAGTGGGCTACTGGACTTTTCGTAAGCAAATCGCTGTTCATTCGACTCACGCATCCTATCATCGCGGAGCGGATGATTTGGGAAATATTCAGAACGGTGTTTGCTAACGCGCAGCTTCGAAAAGGATTCGCTCGATTTTTCGCGGGGGGTTCGCAAATTTGACGCTCTTGACAATTTCGCAGCCCCTGCGGAATGTCTGGGCTCGCGATTGGCACTAGGATGTATCTTGAAATACTTACTTTTTATGCACCGCTGTGTTGTCGTAGAAAACAAACTCTCTTTTCTTCCTGAGTCGCATCGAACACTCTATGGCTATTATAATAGTCTTAATCGACTTCTAATAATTTCGAATCGTTATACTAACTCTGTTGACTTCTTCAATAATTCCTTCAAACACTCTACTCTGATCGCTGCTCGTAGTTCCCATTCCCTTCAATTTTTACTATTATGTTCGCTGCTGTTATTATTACTATGATTCTTTTATATCTATTTTGTCACTGTCATTAATGCTCTGCTTTTGTTTCTTTTAATTATTTTTCTTTTCTACTTCCTAATTATTTGCTCTATGCTTGTGTGACTGCGATTTGTACTTTTTATAACAAAGGGTTTATCCCGTTGATATATTGTAAGTCCGGGAGAGTTCGACCACTTTTTGGAAAAGAAATTGTAGAATCGTTGTTTTTCACATTTTTGTCGTTTTATGCAGATTAAAGTAAAGCCCAAGCAATTTAGAGTAGATATAAATTATAGTGTGCGATAATTTCAAATATTTATTTTCATTTTCGACGAAAAACATTGGCACTGCAACTGGTAATCAAGGCAGCGATCGACCACTTAATCAAAAAAAATTAAAAACGAATACATACGTACTGTTGGTGTTACACTGCAGTTATATGAATATTATATCCCCAATATCGGAAGAGTGTAAATAAACTTACCTGTTTTTCAAATATCACCACCACTGTAACTTGATTTAAAAACTTTCAGCCTCGCATAAAGTCTTAACTGTGTCTTATAATTCAAATATGGATTTGTGACAATGGTCAATGTGAGATAAACAACAAGCGCCTTCATTTCTTTTGTGTCAATGACACACAGTGCCCTATCTTGTGTCAGTCTTAAAATATCAACAGTGGCTGGACTCTCCCGGTGATCGAACTCTCCCGGACTTACCCTACTTAAATAAAAATAAAATATCTCGGACGAAAACCTTGTTCCCGTTGCCTATATATAGTAGCTCCAAGCGCGTGTATCGCAATAAAAGTGTACGGGAGGTCCTGGCTGTACCTACAGTCTTCAGAGATTCAACATCCGCTCGCGAATGTTCCTCGAACGGATTCTTCCCGTCGGCATCCCTATCCGCAGCCCATGAAAATCGAGTTCCCCTGGTTGATCGCTGTTCGCGTCCAACGCTTAATATTGCGTAGGTATATACTTTTGGGAGAGAGAGTTGCTCGAGACGGGGAACGGAGATAAAGTCGCAGACACCTACGTTTTGGTGGAAAAGGCTGGCACGATCGTCCATCGGAACTTTCGATCTTCACGAGCGGCGCGAAGGCGACCGAGCCCAGCGCTACGGGACCAAAACTAGATCACTTCGGGATGTGGTCCCTGGCGTCGACCACGCCAGAACGGTGGCGATACGGTAGAAAGAGAGAAAGGAATCGGCGTTATTGGTGGCGTTCACACCGGCGACGTGCCTTCACGAAATCGTTTCCTTTAAAACCGCGGAAGCTTACGAGACGTCGATACAGTTCTAAGCTTTACAAAACGATCCCCCGATCGATATGGATCTTAACGCGTAATTGCTTAATGAAACGACAAACGCCTCGATGAATTATTTCAGGCTGGTCGACAGATATTCAATCGGAGATCGGCTGGGTTAAAGGAACAGGAGTTAAGAGACGCGCGTAACACGTGCGCGGTCTCGACAATCAATTAACCGTTGGATTTCACCGATCGCGAAAACGACGCTGGAGAAAAAGAAAAAGCCAACCGGATGAAAGCTAAACGGCGAGTCGATGGCCTGCGCTTCCGCGGACAGTCGCTCGCGAGGAACAGCCTCGACGGTGATTGAGAATAAAAAGAAAAAGAACGCCCGAGAGAAAAGCTCGAGATTCCTTCGTCGCCGATCACACCCTCGGGAATATCCCACAATTTCAACACCTTGCAAACCCTCCATTCCCTCGCGAGATTGCCTTAACGGGATCCTCGAAAGGGGCACGTACCTATACACACAATCCACGCGGTCCATCTTCTTCGAAGGGAACGGTAATTACGCCGGAACGTGGCCAAGACAATCGGTAGGAAGAGGAAGAAGGAAGGAAGAGGGGCGAGGGGACAGGCTGGTCTGACAGACAGACACCACCGTTAACCAGAACAGGCGCTCGCAGCTTCGGGCGAAAAGAGGAGCAAGGGGCAGGCCGAGAGGGAGCAAGCGAGATCGAGTGAAAGTAACGCTCGGCCACGCGCCCTGCCCGCGCGTAACGCGGCTTTTCTGCCGTGGCTCGAAACCCGTGCACACGTGCACGCACGTGGACACTCCGTCTGCTTCAATGTTTCCACCACTTCTCATCGGCCGATACAGGAAAGAGCATCGCGAGTCCCCGAGCCTAGTCACCAAAGGCAGCTAGGATTCCGTTAGCAGTTGGCAGTTAGAGAAAGTTTCTGCCGGTGAAATTTGGGCAGATGGAGCGTGGTATCGCCCTCGACGATCCAGCGAACATGAAGGATAGGAGAGCAGCAATTTCGCGTGAAAGCGAGGTCCTCGCGGAACAGGTGAATTAGATAAGAAGACATTTCACGCGCGCGCGCGCACGCATATAGCTGTGGTATCATAATGCAATTTCGCTATATTGATAAGAAACGGGATGGCGATATTAAGGAGGCACGCAAACTGGTTTCGCGGCCTTCCTGCACGGTGGTCTGTGCATCGAGCCGATCGCAGAACTTTCTAGCTTCATCTTCCATTCGCCTGTGATACTGCACGGTTAATTAGATCGAACGACTGCCATTTCCGCAGAGGCGACTGAGTACGCGAGCTTAAATCGGTGCTTCGTAAGCTCCGCGTCGTTTGAGGCACTGCCGATTCGGGTGGATAGAATATACCGCGACGAGCAAACGGCGAGTGAATCGCAGAAGCCGGGGAAGCCTATCTCTTCAACGCGCACCTGAATTTCTCGATGGAAGTTCGTTGGCGTGTTTCACCTGCTGTAAGCGGACTCGAAGCTTCTCAATCAGACCTGGATTCTCCCGGACCAATGACGCGGAAGATTCTCCATCGTTGCGGCACAAAGCAGCGCGCACAATCGGCCGGATTAAGATGTACCGCGGCAACAGTTTAACGATCCATTCATAAAGTCCGGCGGGCACGTAGGACGCGTAACCGAGTGGCAGGGTCGATTTCGACTCGCTCCCATTAATTATCGCTCCGCGAACTAATGGCTTCTTCGCCTCGAATCGATCGGGGCCATTAGAAGGCGACCGACTCATCGGGTTAATGGCCACGATCATAGAGATATCCGAGCGATTAGGATCGTACGGCAACGTGTAATTAATAGAAGCAATCCTACGGGCTGATCGAGGTAAAGAAGAAAAAAAAGTACACCGCGAATTAACTGCCCTCTATCTTTGTTAGCCGGCAACGCCGTTGTTTGGCTTTATTATTTTAACGCGAGCAAAAACAAGCAGCGTCACGCCCGTGGACGAGCACTACTCTCGCAACCGTTTAATTGCAGATTATGCTCATATAATTACGAAATCCCAGCGCAATCCCGCGGCAATAATTGACCACGGTTTCGAACGTGTCCGAACTGGATCGTTCCGTTGCGCAAAATAACGGAGATAACTGCCGGAAAGGAACGTGTAATGATCCTTCGCCGGGGAATGATTTTTACGGCAGATTTCGAGAGGGCTTCCGGCGGCTTAGACGCTCAATAATAATCACTTTGCCCATTCGTGTAATCCAAGACAGCTAATCAACGATTACGTAAAATGACGAATGGGGAATTCGATTATTCTTATGCTCCAAACGAGCGGGTGGTCTTCGCTAACTCGTGTCTGAAATTTTTTGACTCGTACTACTTGCAACATGCAGTACTCGCGCAGCTTTCGGTCGCTGGTTGCGTAATCTTTCGAACCGTCGCTAATGAATGCTCGTACGCAAATTGTACGACAGGGAATGGGACTTGTAAGGCGATGGGGTTGAGTACCGGAAGTGGGGCCGTGTCTGCTTCACCCGCCGAAGAATTTGTACGACGGTATGACAAGTTCCTCGTATGCCTCCCTCGCTCTTTCTCTTCCTCTCTCTCTCTTTCTCGCCTCGTTTCTTCTCACCTGGATCCTTGCTACCAGTGCAGCGCATACCAGCGCTCATTCCTAGAATCCTTTGGAAATACCGGAGCGTACCGACAATGCCGGAGGAGCGCGCGAGCCGCGTTAATCGGAGGCGCGGTGTGTGAATTTCATAACGTCGGATGGCGAGCATTCTCCTCGGCTTTTGCATACGCCGCGAGCGCACGCGCGCTTTTTCTTTGCCGTGTTAATACCCCGTAGGACTGTGGGCCCCGCTGCTGGCAAAGACAGTTAATTCGACAAGAGAAGGGGAGTTAGTTGGATCGCGGCGAACGCTAGGCCGGGGCACGTGCCCGTTGCTGCGAGCAGCAAGTAGATACGGCTCGTCTTTGTCAGACACGCCGCTGCTCCCGCGGACTCTCCACTAATTCCTGGATTAGGATTGTACTCTTTTCTGTTCAGCACTAATTTCGGGATTAGCGGGGCTGTAAGTCTACGCTAATAGGATTACCACAGCCGCGGTGCGGTATGTTAACCGAGGGTTGACGCCGCGTATGCTAATACCGATCCAGGGATCGTTGCCACGCGGTTTTAGCATAAGTTCGGCGTCCCGTAACTCCGCGATTGGTATAGCCAACGTTTAATGGGACTCGGGGCTAGTATAATCCGAAAGCAGCATAATCCAAAGATAATACAAGCTAGAATCGGTGAGCCTCGGTCTAGCATGACCTAGGACTAGCATAACCAGGAAGCAACGAAGTCCAGCCACGGCGTTATCTGCGCATAACTTACCCCCAACGTCACTTGCGATTAACATATCCGAGTAGTGCTATAATCTACTCGCAGCACGACCCGGGGTACTTGCAGCGCCTAGCGTGACCCAAGATCGATACAGCCAGGGATTAGTATAACCCAATGGCGTCCGGTAGAGAACGCCGGGGCAGCTGCGGAGCTGGCTGCCAGTCGAGCACTGCGTTCCTGCGACTGGATGAGCTTGCACCGCGAGAAATGATTCGATCATGAAAGGATTTTTCAAAAGACCCAAGTGGAGGTAGCCGGGGACGATAAATGAAAGGGCGAGGGACGCGTGGAATGGCGGCACGTGCGAGGGACATCTGATGCAGCGGCCACTGCCGGCAAGTTTCGTCGCCTTCGTCAGAAGTGATAGTGACACGGAGCACGAGTTGCTGGCCGATGGTGGGGTGCCCGGTCGGCGTTATAAATTAAAACGATTCAAAAGGCGAACGGCTGGTGGCCAGTAGCGGAGCAACGGTCGATTTCGCCCCCGAGGCACTCGCGCCGTTCTACACGCCCCTGCATTGCGAAATCTTCATTGTCTATTTTCGAGTCCCTCTGCGGGCTAACGCCTAGCTGATCCCGCTGCTAAACGGTTGCCTCATATGCCCCACAGTTACTCGCGTTTCTATAGGTACAACTAATCGGATCTCCTTATTTTTATCGACGGCACACCGAGAGCACACTCTAAGTAGGGGAGACCGGGGTTGGTTGTTTCAAGGGGTAGGTTGACTAATTGTTAATAACTTTGCACCGACATATGCTCTACAGCGGAAAGATTCACTGTAGAAAGAAGTCACTTCTACTATACCATGCATTTATGTCCCATCGCACGTTTTTTTTAACAGTTATCAGCGTTTGTCGAAACATTGACTAGGTAAGTAATCATTTTTTCTTAAAGAATTTATTTTTTCACGCACTATATAGTTACAATAGAATAAATGTTAAGGGACTATTTTAAAGTTTGCTTATTAGACAATCTATTGACATAGTATTTTTGTGTATACATAAATAATTGAAGGTTAGATTATTGAAGTCAAAATTATCGGTCGGGGCTGGTTGACTGATAACGTTAACAAGGCTTAAATTGTTATTTTGTTATTCATAAAGCGATTTTTATTTTTTGCTCAAATTTCACTATGTTATGAATCCATTATAATTAATGTTTAAGTTGAAAACAATTTCAGCCTGTTATTAAAATATGAAAGAAAGAAATTAATAATGAAATAATTTTAATAATGAAACAACTTTTGTTACATTGTGTTATTTAGTACCACTAAGATGAGTTACTAATAACATTTTCTTAACTGATTGTACCTATAGTCAACCTACCCCATACTGTAAGTCAACCAACCCCGAACAAGTGCCGGTTGACCAGCATGGAAGGTGTTAGGAAAACATTAAAATACCTTAATTGTTGTCAAACTGAGTCAACATTAATAATTTAATCAGCTAGTCAACTGTATGCCCTATCAAATATACTAACCGGTTTAATAATATTTCGCCCACATAATTTATTAAGAATGAGAAACAGAAAAACTGGCCTACCAGCCTCGGTCTCCCCTACTTTCCTCCAAAACTACCCCGAGTTGAAAGCCTCAGAATTACCTTCCCTCGAACTCAAGGAATTCCCCCCCGGTTCTAAACAAGCGATCTAGAATTTCAACTAATGCCGAGGTTCGGCTGAAAAATCTTGGCAAGCGGGCGTCCAGCACATGCTGCCCAGTCAAGACGGAAGCCGTAAGTCGATCTTCCCGGAGATCCTATCGGCTTGCCACCCACGTGACGATTTGGAAGGTGGAACGGGAGGATTGCAGTTCCTCCTCTCGCTTCTCTATTACCAGCGGCGGACATTACGATCGGTGTCCGCAGCATCCGATACCGAAGCGATCGGGACGCTGGCCGCCTGCCTACACGATCTCGCGGTGCCCGCTGCACCTAGTGCTGAACGGTGGGCTGGCCATTTTTTCCCTCGACCACTCGAGATTATCGCCCGGTCCGGGACAACTGGCCAGCTCGATTCCTTCGTTTCTGACTCACTGCTCCGCCCTCGGTGCTCTCTGCGTAGACGGGGCTCGCTACGGAACCAGAATCCAGCCAGCAAAGAAGCCTTCCGTACCGTTAACCGTCTCCATCGGCCCATATGGAACGCGTAACCAACGGGGAAGCTCCATTACGAAAGATGCTGCTGCTTCGCGTGACGTTCCGCGAGCTGTCGCGCCATGGAGTCCTTCGACCTGCATCGAATTTACGATCAGTGGCTCTGTGAACGATAGACCGATCTATGACGATCGCATACCCGTTCACTCTGCACGCGGTTTTCAGAAAATTAAGAGGCTCGGATTAATGTGGCGCGACAAATGACGTCAGTTTAGCTCCTGGCGGAGAACTCGATTTGCTGGCTGACGGGCTGCCGGGAGCAGCCGCTGGGATCGGAAGCATCGTTGCGCGCGATTCCAGCCGCTAATTTGTATTAGCCGGAAACGGAGCCGTTTAACTACCTCGATTACGACCGCGGCGATTATCCGCGCGGAAATTGGAGAAAAAGGAAGCCGTCTCGGGTGAAAGAGAGCCGGCCAGGGAGGTGGACGAGCGGCGACGATACACCGTGGACGTAATTACGAGCGTATCGGCGGGATTTATCGACGGGGGCACCGGATCGACTGGATCTCTCGCGTGCATATTATAATGCAAACGCCAACCGGTTTTCTCTCTCTCTCTCTCTCTCTTTCGCCGCGGCTTTGACGTAAATACGAAATGTGTCGAAATTCTGGACTATCAGCGACACGCCTCTGATTGTTTCGTAACCGATTTCGTGTCAGAAAATTGCCTGTCCGCATAAATATTCACGAATATTCCCGGGCTGTCCGACGGGACAACTTTATCCTTCTTTTTCGCGGAGGATCGCTCGGCGCGCGGACGCCTCCCGTCTGGACGTGCCTTAAACATGCAAATTGGTCACTCCGATCGCAGGCCCGCGTTCATTTTCCACCGTTGGCCGGGGAGTCCTCCCACGAGCCGGCGATCTTTCGACATCCTTCCGCGTTCCAACGGCGACGTCCTTTTGTTCGGCCCACGTCCAACCCTGACGATGACTCGGGCGAATCAACGACTTAATTAAATCGCTTCTCCGGCTGCGAAAACACATTCCGCCCCACTCTGACACGCGACGATAGATGAGTCACAAGGTCTTGCTCGCGATCGCGGGGTAATTAAGGATGATCTCCTCGGCGAATCGTTTAAGATCGTCAGCGAGTCGTGAGAAACCTCGTCTGCTCCACTTGCAGCACTCTGCATACCTTTCAGCTGTTTTATAATCGCCTAGCCGCGATCGCGATCCAAATACGCGTGCGCGAGGTGCTGTTTTATGAGAAAAATTCGCTTCCCCGACAGTCACGTCAGCTTCCTAATCGGCGGGCAGGCAGGAGCCACTAGCCACAGCGACGCGCGAAATTATTCGCCGGGTTTAGCACCGGACGCGGGTAGACCGTCGTTTCCCCCTGTTCCCCAGAGACCAGATCCCCACGCTGAATCCGCGCCTGGACTTTCTCGACGACGCGGACGCGACGAGGGACGGACGCGTTCCTCAGCGTCGATTTTTCCGCGCTGGAAGGCCCGGCTGTTGCGGAGCTCGGCCTTTCGAAAGCGGCCGCGCGATACGGCTGCGGGGCGACATTCTTTTCCATCGCTTCTGGAGCAAAGCGGCCGCTTCCCTCGCTGGGGACCGCGTCTCCCATCGCGCTGGAATTTGCATTTAAACGCCTGCCTTACGTAACGGCCGAGGCGAACGCGTTTCTTCAGGAAACGTCGCCGCCCAGAGATCCGATCCTAGAAGTTGCTCCTAGAGACTCGCGAACGCGCCCAAGCGTCGCGGATCCATTTCGATCCTCGGGCGCGCCTGGTAAACGCCGCTGGAACGCGCACTGTATCGCCGTGCTACGCGGGAGTAGGTAAACACGCAAGTACGAACGAAAATTACGAAGCCAATTAACTGTCCGCCGCGCAGTTACGTTCAATTTCGCTGCCGCGTCTCGGGAGACGGGGGACACTTTGCTCGGACACTGTAATTACGGGGCATAACTCAGGAGGGACGGCCGCAGGGGCCGGCCGTCGAAAATTAATTAAAACATTACATGTCCTTGGAGCCTCTTAACCGAACAAATTGATCGAATTACGATTGATCGGGGGGGGACGAAGGGGGCGATCTCGAAGGCAAGGACGTCGCGTCCGGATCTGCTGGAAATTTTCGCCGGGCTCGATTTCCCGCGATGACGTACGCAAGGCCGCGGATTAGCATATAGACGGACCACCCATGCTACGACCCTGCGCGAGCAACGGGCCGCTCTTCAGCCTCATAATAAGCGGCCGCTCATGTCGGATCCTCTGCGGTACAAGTACCGCCCGTGTACCCATCCGTATATCTCGATTTATATCGTTATCGATCCTTTATTGGCGTCGGTATATATTCCCGCTCGGTCCTTACATCGATCCTGCCCGTCTCCTTTTCCCTACCTTCGTCCTCCACGCCGCGCTGCGTCTCCCTGCTCCGATCCGCGTAGGAGTCCGGTGTCCCTGGAACGGTATCGGAACGCCGACTCTCGCCTCAACGCGCCGCGCTGCGTTTTCCTCCCCTCGCACCATTTCCTCGGCGCGCGATACTCTTGTCCAGAACTACAGATACCGGCGCTCCGATGGGTAATTAGCGAGAAAGCTAAATTCAAGGCGGTCCCGATTCAGGCCTGCCGGGAGCGGAGAGCAAAGGAAGGGGTGGGTGCGTATTTATTACTGCCGGCCTATCGACCCTCGTAATCCACTCTGTACCGTGTATATTAATCAACACGGATCGTCAATTATTCGAAGTAATTATTGGAGGGAAGCATCGACAGGCCGATAAGATGTTTCTCGTTGGGCGACAAGTAGTTACGGTTCAACTACACGCGGTAGATCGTTAAGGAGTGGTCGCCGATACGCGAGAGAGCTCTTCGTTACCTCGGTTAATAAACGGCTGGACAGATGCGATCCGATCGAGGGCCGTGTTACGGGCAGCGAGATGCAGCGCGGAGGAACGTCGGCAAAAAGAGGTAGGACTTTTCAAGCTCGAGGATCTCGATAATCCGGCAACGACGACCGTGATACGAAGGACGCTCTCTCCAGCCGCTGGTCGCAAGAACCACTTGAAAATCCCTCGTCGCCCGGCAAGAAAACTGCTGAAAGAAGTAGCCTTCGCTCCCTAGTTCGTTGGTCACCGTTGTTGTCCTTTCATTTGCGTAAATACAAGTTTTCCGCGGCCATTCATGCATAGTGAACGGGCCCGAACGGACGGTTAACGGGCCCGGATAAATCATGCTTTCGCTGTTTGAAAAAGTAGCGCCTTGACCGCGACGATTTATAGACCCCTCGAGCCACGCTGAATCACCACGTGAAAAACGATCGCCATTGCTCATCCTATGATATCATATTTGCGCTTCGGCACTGGCTTTACTGAACAATTCAGTTCAATGCTATAGTCGTCGATTGACTCTATTCTTCTAACGTCCTCCAAGCTTATTCATCCGTCAAAATCCTCGAACCGATCGAGAAGCAATCGGCACGTAACTGGCACACACCCAGCTCTCCCGATCGGTGAAAAATATAGCGCGAAAATAATTTACCTGCCGTCTCAACCGATTCTCCGACGCCGGCCATTTATTCGCCCGCCGATCGACGCTTGATTCACGCTGTCGTTAACGGAACATTAAGACACTGCGACACCTCGGAGGATGCTTTGACAGCGTGGACCACGGGATAAGCGTGATGGAGGTGTTCGCCGATTATCGGTTACGCCAGCGAAACCTCGATCGGGCGGGCGATTTCAGAAGGTTTAATTAAAAAGCGCGCCACTTATCGATCTTTCGACGATGATTTAAAACTCCGGGCGCGGAGTATCAATTTTGCTGCTGTTGACCATCAATTCTCCCCGCAGCAAATTTCCCTACCGTGGGCTTGACGTTAATATGTTATTTACTTAATGATTAACGATACGAGAGAAGAGTAAGGGGACCGCGTTAAGCTGTGTCCTTAATAAAATCAGAGTGATGCAGTGTCCCGCCGGCCGCGGCTGAGGAAATCCTTCCGCTCGGAATCGCTGGTCGCTCGATCCTGGCGGCCTTACGGTCGATTTCTAAAACCGCAAAAACCCCGAACGTCACTCAGGGCTGATGGTGCAACTGATAAAGTCCTTGCCGCGAGTGAAAACCTCTTTCAGCGTCCGTTCCATTGCGCTCCGGGGATCTCTTTGACTCGAGATCTCGATACACATGGTCTAACAATAAGAATCTAGCTTCTTCGCGGCTCCTGTACGCCCACTTCTCGCGAAGCGGTGCGGCAGATCGACGGGACCTCGCCGAAGACTCTAACAAAAGTGAACCCTTTAATATAGCAATTCTACGCACAAACTGACGGTTGTTCGAGACTGTTAAACTTAATCCACCGATCCGCTTAATGGGAAAGATCATTACGGCGCGTTAATCGTTCGATCTTTCTCGCGGAACAGTGAGTTAATCCATTTAATCGCATCCCGATCTAGGATTTCCGCGAATTACTAGAACTTGTATTCACTTTCTCCTATCCCGTATCTTCTCGCTTCCCTTCCCTCCCGTTTAATGAATGCGTCCTAACGAACCCCGCTAATTGAATCCCCGTCGGGAGCAGCGCTCTCTTTCTCCCGGTGAAGAAAGAAACTGGAACAAATTTTATAGTTCCTTCCTCGAACGACAGTTAACGGCGAGCGTAACGATCGCGGAACGATTCCATTTAGATGGTGCTCGGTCGGAGTAACGGCGAGTATCGTTTTCCTCGCCGATTCCTCGAAGACAATTATCATTCGCGATAGAAGGTGATTCTAGGGCTCGAAAGTATCAATTGGGTGTTCCGAGCGGTGATTTTCCTATTATTGTCGCGCGTAGATTGACAAGAATGATGCCATTACGTCATGCTCGAGTGACATACAATAAACGGCACATTGCGCGGGGAACAGCGTTGACATTCATTGCAGTCCGCGCTGACGGAGGCGTGCACTTCGCGCAATTCGCGAAACGAGTCCTCGCGAGAGAGGCTTTAGGAACGGGAGGCAAAGGAAGACGGTTTTTAGGTCAGCAGCGCGACTTATCCCTCATCCCTCTGCTTCCTCGACGCGTCCGCTGCTCCGCCTGTCCTTCTCACAAGCTCCTCTCCCTTTTAATCGAGCGTCAGCGAGCCGATAGGGATGGGAACGAGTTGCTCTTGAGTCCCCCTTCAGTGCTCCTCCTTCGCGATGGAAGAATCTGTAATTCGTCGACCTTAATGCACTCTTAAATTTGACAGGCACGGACAGCAGAAGCGTACAGAGGGGTTGGCATCGTCAAGATTTTCGAGAAACTAGAAGCTACGAGGGAATCATAGTATTCGTGCAGCCTTTCATGTGAGGTACACAAGGGAGGTAGAGGTGTGCAAAGTTTGAAAACTTGTTGGAAGCTTCTACACGCGAAGGAGAGTACCAAAACGTTCTCCAGAGCGGTCTCAGTGTCCATCAGTGGACGGATTGGTTCGGAAGGCGGCGAGAAATCGTGTCGAATGGCCATCGCTACCCAACGACTGGTTTTTGCCGATGCAACCGAGCCGAGAGAGCCAGATGCACGCGGCTGTGTCCTCGCGGATGTCGGTTAGCAGTTTCCTGGGAGAGCTGGCGCGTATGCACGATCGTCCTTGAAGCCGTTACACTCCCTTGGATCGCGGCTCTTGTAAATCGGGCCCCAGGTTCGCCGCACCACTACCGACACGCCTCTACCGTCTCCGTCTTCATCCATCCTCGATAGACTCGTCCACCATCGACTCGTCCAAACCCGCCAGCAGGCGCACAGGCGCGTAAAGAACAGCGATGCTATTTTAACGAGCGCACCGATTCTGTGCTCGACGGTCGCAGTGAAAGTGGTAGAAAGCGAAATAATAGACGTGTGACGCGCGCGTTGATAGGGCAGAGCGAAAAGTTCTCCGACCCCCCGCGATACCCTGGATGGCAGCGTGGAGCTGAGGGGGGAAGAAAGAAAAGAACGGGGCGAGCGTAGAGAAATGATTGGTATCGGATCATTAGGGCGACCATGTAAACGGATAATTGGGCAATAACCCATAGACGATGATCACGAGCGCGACTCGCGGCTCCGCATATGGAACGATCACGATCGTAACGAAGATCGAACTCCGTAGATATACTTGCTGCGACAAGCGAAAGAAATGCAAGAATCGCGAGTCGAAGGGGCGTACGGGCCCGTCAGGTCGGCTCGAAAAATGGCCGTTTCGCGGGTAAGGGAGTAATTAGAGAGTAATTTGTCCCTCGATGGCGTGGCCTCCAGTGGATCAAAGAGAATTCGAGATTCACCGCGGATCGAGAGAAGTCGGGGAGAATTATGCAACTGGCACGATGCGCCGCTGTACTCGGAGCCAAGGTAAACGTTAAAAGGCTAACGAAAACGGTCGCGGGGGAATAATTCACGGACAAAGGGGGAATCGGGTAGCGTCCGGCAAGAATGGGAGTATAAATTTCATTTGCACGGTTCGGTTTCGAGACGGGCTCGAGCAGATAAGCCGATACGCGCATAGATTTAGAACCGTTCCGTGGGGAGATCCCGCGAATTCTTAGTTCGCGGCCGATCGATATATGGGTGTGACGATGTTGCACATCGGCCCTGTTATCCTTTCCTTCCTCGCGTGGAAGATCTGATTTCCTTACAATGTATAGTGCGGATCGCGTTACACAGTACCGTACCTACCACGGCGCACATTCGTTATGCTTTATGTAAATTGCCGGGTACATAGGTGACTCGACGCACTGAACCAACGTGCCCGTTCTATCCACCCGCGCAACCGGCCGATTTATGGTGTCATCGATTCCATCTTCCTGCGATAAGTCGGCTGCGAGTGGTGCGTTTATTTTGCGAACTAGATTTTAATCTAGGAAAATGTAAGAATAGAGCTTTATGGGATATGTATTGAAATGTAAGGAATATCGTGTGGCTAAATAAAATACACTTTTCTTGGAACTGTATCTATTTATTTCGCATAACTCCTTCTTACATATTTGTGTTATACTCTTCGAGTATTCGTATTATTATTATTATTATTATTATTATTTATTTAATCAACGGGAGAACCCTTTAGAATACAAAATATAGACAAAATACTAAGATAAAAAAGATACAATAAAATAAAATAAACGGAAACATAGAATGTAAAGTAACAAAACATAACAACACAATAAACATGTCAGTCTATGCACGGCGTACCCGGTGAGGGTAGCGCTAAATTACAGAGGTGGTATTGATCACACTATTTGCGCTAATGGCATCATGTACAGTTTTCGCATACTTCGTACTTCTCACACTGCGTCACATTCACACTATTCACACACTAGATATGTGTGTACTACGTATGCAGTATTTTTACCACTCATACGCTATTTCTGCATTATTGATACATTATTTATACACTGCACTGTACACTCTGTACGGTATGTACACTAGCCTCAACAAAATTGCAAAGTGACTTCACGTATTTCTCTACATATCATCATCGCCACATGATGTTGCTTCCCTTACTGCTCCGCAACCTTGTCGCAAATGGACTGTAAGTATCCTCAAGGCCTACAAGATAGATGCAAACCTGTATTTGAACCTTCCAGAAATGTTAAACAAGGTAGCAAATCCACGTTGGGGCATCCAACCTCGCTGGTACAGTTTCCATACATTTTGCAGATCTTGAATTTTCCACCTTTTCAACACTTTTCCCATACAATCTGCAACAATTACATTTTCCACGCTCCTCACATTTCTCTACATTTTCACACTCATTTCA
Source organism: Andrena marginata (assembly GCA_963932335.1). Taxonomy (NCBI): domain Eukaryota; kingdom Metazoa; phylum Arthropoda; class Insecta; order Hymenoptera; family Andrenidae; genus Andrena; species Andrena marginata. The sequence continues at coordinate 8,730,327 of OZ010660.1, forward strand.
CCCTCCTTATATTTTTTCTACATCTACACAAGAACTGACTGTTCTGGTTTCGATTGCACGATTCTTGCACCTGCAAGAGAGGTAAATTTTTCAGGTGCAGCACGAAAATGTGCCTGTCTTGCAGGTGCAGCAATCGTGCAATCGATTTGGGAATGAGCGATTTGTCATTTCCTGCACCTGCAACAAAGTTGCAAACCGAAATTTAGCTCCCCACTGAAACGCACAATGTTGCAAAACGGGGTTTTGATTCACGAACGCGGTAATGTCATTTGCAACATTGTTGATGAAAATTTGTCGTTTGCAACTTTGTTGCGGTTTCGTGGGGGCGCTAAATAACTTACCTAATTATTTACCATATCGCACACTATTGCATGAAGACTTGTCCTTAAGTTAAAAGCAGTGTTCTAGTATTTGCAACATGTGACGTGTAAAGTGTAGAGGTGAAGTTTGAAGTGTAGAGATGATGTGTAAAGTGTAGATGTGAAGTGTAAAGTGTAGAGATGATGTGTAAAGTGTAGATGTGAAGTGTAAAGTGTAGAGATGATGTGTAAAGTGTAGATGTGAAGTGTAAAGTGTAGAGGTGAAGTGTAGAGGCGAAGTGTAAAGTGTAGAGAAATAACTAGCTGAGTACAATTGAGTTAGAATATAGTTACAATCAGGTACGATACCTGACAGGAGTGACACGCATAGATGACTGGTCGGAAGTCGGAATTAGTATACACAAAGTGCATGGATATCTCCAACGGTTTGACGCCAGTTCCGGCCCAATATCCCTCGAATTAGCAAGTACACGGTAAGTCCTGAAAAAAGAACCAAACACGTTTAGAGACCCTCGCGTGTTAGACCGTGAAAGAGATGTAGAGGAAAAGAAAGTGTCGTAAAATACGCGAAGGAGCGATGACGCGCGGGAGATGGCGGAAAACGAGCGGCCCGCTCGCGTGTAATTAATCGCTGTGAGAGAAGGATGAACGGTAGATTCGCGTCGCAGGTAATTGCCGCGTGGCGTGTATCAAAAGCGTGTGCGACCGTTTCGTAAAAAGTAACAAGCAGCAGAGGTGTTTTACGAGCGGGAGGATCGCTTTCGTTTCACGGTTTTGGGGTTTCACTTCTGACTGACGCGAGGAAATCTCCGTTTAATGCGCGCGCGCGTAAAATTTACGGTCGGGCGTGACTGTTGCGTCTCATTCGCAAACCGAAATGCAGATACCCGGTCGCTAACAACGTCACCGTGTTTCGAATCTTTAATCTCCGTGGAGAGATCTGGGGATAGTGGGGCAGCGAGCAATTTTAAAAAATTACGATAATTAGGCAAGATTCGCGGCGTCCGCAACGCCGTAATAACACGTCCTATCGATTTAATGCAAGGGAATTGATGGGGTAATTGCTCGCTACGATTTCGCAATCAATTTTGTCGTTCACTCTATATCCCAGCACCTCGATTGCTCCAGCTGGCTACACGATGCTCCAACTGTTACGATTTAATAACCGGATCATCGTTTCTACCGAACCAACCATGTAACTGTGCAAATCAAATTCCCCTGATTAAAGGCGGTTCTTTACACGCAGCTGCGACAGTTCCGCCGGGAGAGAGGGATCACCCGGCGATCCCATTAGAGTTCGTTACAAATTGCCAGCGTATACCTTGATGGACGTGACGGTCCCGTTTCACACTTAATGAACACGCACGCATCGAGCCCTACTCCTTAATGGATGTACCATTAGAAAATTCGAGGCGAGTGTACGAGGCTGCCGGAGAAATTGACGCGGATCCGCGCGCGTTAATTAGAGCCAAGGCGCGCTGGTATACCTTTCGAGCTGATTATCTTCGTTACGAGGTCCCGAAGCGTTTCAGGGTCAGCCGTGAAACGCGTCCCGGGAAAGGAGCGCGGCCGCTCTTGATCCGTCTTTTCCCTCGTCAACAGCGGGCAGGATGTTAAACGATTGCTGCTGTAAAAATAATTTCGCTCCCGGGATTATCAGCCTGCACCATCTCTCCTCTTTCCAGGGAGGGTGGGGGGGGGGGGGGGGGGAGGGCGGGAAGAGAGCCTCGGTGGACTGGAAGCGAGGCGTTTCACCGTGCGTGTCGTGCTCACGTGCAATTTCCGATACCGAAAGTTCGAAGTGCAATTTCGTGGCAGGAATAAATCCCCGGTTGCATAAATCCTGGCACCTTCGTGCCGACTGTGCAGCACACGTCGCTGAACTTCTCTTCGTCGGCGGAGGAACGAGGCGAAAATTCTGTCTCTCGCTCTCTTTCCTCTCTGTCCGCGCGCTCTCGCTCCCCGATGGCTGATCCTGCCGCAGAGACTGAGAGACGGGCAGACAGAGAAAGAGAGAGAGAGAAAAAGAGAGAGAAAGAGAGAGAGAGCCGGTGTTCACCTACTCGCGAGGGTGTGTACCAAGGCGTGTGCAGAGTCCGTACAGAACGAAGAATTCGCTCTGCACGAGACAGCGATACCGGTGCAAGGAGGTATCTATCGCTTGTGCAATAGTGAACGTATAGCGGATGTCAAACCGCCGGCACACGTATCGCACACCCCTGCACCAACCGCGCCAGCTCCGCGCACGTATGTATCCACGTACGTGCATATCTGCATCGTGAGCTCCGCGGGTTGACAACTGGCGTGCATACGCGCGGCTTTCGCGAACCCGCCGCCGCCGCCGCCGCCGCCGCCGCCGCGCCGCGCCGCGCTAATTTGCAAACAGGAAGTGGAAAGTCCACCGTCCCGCTCGTCTGTCCGAGGGAGCCTCGCGCGCAGGGGAATCGCTGGTTCTTGCGGTAATTAGGGGAAAGGAAATCTGCGCTCCCAACAGTTCGCGATACGCGTATGTACGTGGCTACTAGGATTGTGCTTCGGAGGTACGAATTTCGGTTAGCTGGGTTAGATCCTGCATGCGCAAAGCTGCGAGGGCGTAGATGACGGTAACTCTCGATTATGGTAGGCTCAATTGATCTCAGCTCCAGTTAAATCGCTCGAAAAATCATTGAGAAAATAGTTGAATGGTCGGAGCTAGCGGTAGTTGAGGTTAGACTTCTCTGTGCCAAGCCTGCGCCGTATAACACCCGACACGATCATCGGCCCGGCCGCGGCAAAATCTCAGCTATTGCAAAATTAATCTCTGTTCGTGGCACTTGTTGTTGGCGAGTTACACTTCGCTTCATTATCCACGAATCGCTAATTAACCGGCGACTTCGTGAGAACGATATCCAGAGAAAGAGGCTTTCGCAATGGTGATTTCTCCGGTAATCGGTATCCCAGACGCGGACGCGCGCCACCCAGCGCGTGTCAATGCCGCGGATAGGCCAGAGGCGCCAAAGGCAGATCGAGGGACGGCGAAAAAAAAATTAGCACAATGGGATAATATTTCACGGGTGCAGATCACGATCGACCTTGGCTGGACCGATCGAGCGAGATCGACGGATCGATCTCACGGTGCGCGTGGCACCGGTGTTACCTCGGGCCCGCTGTGTTAACAGGTACGACTGGCACTGGAACGTGTTTACAAATATTGCAGCAAATCGCCGGCTCCCAGCAGCTTCATTGTTACCTGGCTGACTTGCAAATCGACCCCGACCGGCCGGGCTGAATGCCATTGCACGCACTCCGCCCGGATTTCGCGCGTACGAATTAAAAGAGAAGTCTGCGCAAGGTGGGTACATCGTGGCCCCAGTTTATTTCGGGCTGCGTCCGAACCGTCTTCGACATTCGCGCGGCGGCGGGATCGGTTGCAAAACGAGGCGAGAGGTATCGACGGGTTAAACTTAAAAGAACAGAGGGATTCCAGCGGCGCGAATTCCAGCGCCGAGTAGACACACCGACGTAATTTCGCCGGCGAAAAGCAATCCACGATTTGCGTGGCCCGATCATGGTAAATCGACGGTAAGGTACGTGGCTGCCCGACCATTGCGACATGGCCGAAAAAACGGCGGGTTCGTTAGGCAGAAATTCGGGCGTAAATCTCGGGAATGCCGGGGCGTTTTTCTTGCTAACGAGTCGTCCTTGCCGCGAAAACAGATCCCATCGCACCGGCTGTATATCTTCCCAACAATACAGTCCCCGGCCCTCCACGGCCGCGCTACTTTTTCCAGCGACGAATTAAGCCGCGCTTCGTTCGGCATCGGGGATATTTACGCGAGCGTTTAAGGTAGAAAGCGCCTCCGCTAATTCCGTGCACCCGGTCGAAATCGATCGGTGAAAAAGCCGGCATCCGTAACCGCGAGATACTGGATCGCTCCTCCAATAATTGCGGCAATCGTGAAGCGAAATTAAGAAAACGACGGTGCGACCGGTTCTTTAATTACGTTAGGTCAGTGTCGACGGTAACGATAGGTAAAGGGGCCAAATTTCGTCCCCCATTTGTATTTGACCCTGTAGAGGGTGTATAAAATGTTAGACCGAGCTGGCACTTAGCATGAATTTTTTCTGAACGGTTCTCTAGTTATCCACGAATCGTAAAACGTAATTATGTCATGTCAATACGAGATAATAAACAAAATGTGAAAACGTGCAAAATGTGAGATCTGAAAAAAGTGTTCCTTTCTTTCGTCCCTCAAGAAAATGTTTGCAGAACATAAAATAAATTGAAAAATTATTTTTTATTTCAAAGAACAAAAAACTAATTTTTAGAAAATAGTTCTCAATTTCCCCGGGACGAAATTAGGAATTCGCGAAGTTTCAACTGGTGAAAGTTATTGCGTATAAGAAACTACAAGATATGCCCAAAAAGTGTGCTACAACTTCGAACTCATACCGAAGTCTGTAAAATCCCAGCGTGCTCGAAAAACTTCTTCTCCTTTGCAAACACACAAACACCTAACCTATTACTTGCAAGCCTATCAGAATACTGACGTTTACTAATGCAACATTTATCACCAGATGACACTGAAAATGCAACCAAAGTAGAGACACTAAACCAAAGGAATCGAGAAATACAGAGGGGTGAAATTAGGCGCGCGGACGAAATTTCAACCCTTCACCCTAAGGTTGGTGGAAGGACCTGCCTCGGGCTTCGCGACGGAAAAGGATCGAGGGGATGATATAGTTTAGATTCGCCGATTAAAGATATCGCGAAAGACTAAAGAGAATTGAAGGATACCGACCAACGAAACCAGATTTTCGAGACTTCTCCGTGGAAATGACGGAAGAGGCTGCAAGGACTTCCAGCAAAGAGACGACAGACAAAAATAAACCTTGCCATCAGCATCGAGGATGGCCGATGTCCACGAGGGAAAGACGCGTGCACTGGTTGTTGTCTGGAACGAACAGAAAATGGAATCACCGCGTGGCATTCCTTCCACCAGAGACATCCTGCTTGCAAGTAGTTGGAGACCGTCTCGGGACAGGCCCATTTACTTTATCGAAGGCCCTGAACCGATATCCTCCTCCTTCTTTCCTCAACGTCACCGTCGAATCTTTCTCCGCGTATAAATATTCGCAAGGTTACTCGATTAATTCTGGATCGAGGACACCCGTGAACGACGTCCCCGTAAAAAGCCGCGGCGGATCCTGTTGCATAAAAAACGCGCTCTCTACAAGTAGCGATTAATTATTTCGGGGCGACGCTGCGGTCTCGCGCGTTTCCTCGCCTCCCGCGGCCGCAGCGGCGCGTGTTGCATCCGTAAAGAGCTGGATAAATGGCCCGATAACACGCCTGATATATCGCCCGCGATAATCGCGGGTCCGTTCTTTCACGCCTGCCGGAGGAAGCTGGCCGAAAAAAACGCGCTGGTTAACGCGTTGACGTCCGCGCAAGTGGATCTACCCGTTTCGTTATGCACAGCCGAACAACTGAATAAAATTTCACGAGTATCATAGAAAACGGTCCCTGGTTCGTCTCCTTCTCTCCTTCAACGCTGCATAAGGATGCTCGTCATCGGAAAGCTTGCGAAACAATATCCGCGATACCGATGCCAATCGATCGGGATCGCTCGCAGTCGGCGCGATTTTAATTTATTCCTCGCGATCCAGCGGAAACGGCGCCACGATAATTTCATTAACGCGCCAGCGACGATTATCGTTTCGCCGCGGATCGATCCGTTGTTACGAAAACCGAGCGGTTCTCACAGGTCGGACGATAAGCAGCGAGAGGGGCGAGAGAGGCGAGTGCACGTGTAAATTCCACGCGCGATAGAGGCGCGCAGTTCCGTGCGGTTGCGAGAGTTTCGCGACCTTTGCACGCGACACTGGTCCTCGCGTAATCGTATCAAAGAACGGGTTTCCGGTGCTCGCGGGATAGGCTAAAGTACCTGCTGCGGTAAAAACCGTCGAGCCTCTTTTGTGCGCCGTTGCGTAATCCCTCCTTTCGCATCGCGGACTTGTCCGTGTCGATTTGGAGCGGATGAGACGACGCGGTCCTGGGCAGGCGATTTGTTCGAGAAACGTACAGATTCCTATCCGTCGGTCTCAATATTCTTCTCTGTTTTTTCTCTTGTACATTAATGGGACATTATCCCGTTTATATATATTAAATAAATAAATAAATATCCCCAGTGACGTCGCAAGCAACAGCCTGTCCCCGCGAAAGTTGGAAATCCATGGGTGGTAATCTGCCGGATAACATGGAAACCGAGAACGAAACGATTACCTCGCGACGGAATCCGGAACAAAGGCCGAGCCCCACCTGGCGCCCCGTCCGCTATTTTTTTCTAAACGGTGCCATTGCGTACGTGGCGTATTTCTCAAGCGTTTCACCGGCAAAAGAAACGGCCGGCGTGGAGGATCGATAAGCCGATCGATTATGATCGAGCGCGTTGCAAAAACCGCGCGGTGCGCACCTCCGTGTCCGGCCCCGGCCGGCCGTGTATCGGTAATTGCATCGTGGCTTGTCGACGCTTATCTCGCGGTTCTCTCCTTGGCATAAGCGCACGTACGAGGGCGTTGCAGGTTTTCTCGAAAGGAACAGTCGCCCAGTGCTGGGCTGCAGGACCAACGTTCGCCTGGAAAAAGGATCCGAGCCCGGCGATCGGCGAGCGTGTCGATGAACAGCGAGGAAATCCCTGCGGAAAGAAGAGCAGCTGGATCGAGGCAATGATTTACGAGCTGATCGTCCCTACCCTCCAGGCATCGACGTCTCCAGGAAGATTGAATGTTCAATAATTGCTCGATAAAAGCTTTCGAAAGACACCAGAAATAGATTCAGACACGAGGGTTTCAGCTTCGATGGCGAGATGAGATCTCGGCGAGCTAAATCGTATCTCGACTGACGAAATCTCTCGGCAGACTTTCTATCGAGAGCAACATTAGGCGGCTCGTCCTCGAAAAAAAAGGGGAGCCGACAGGCAGCGCTTTCCTTGGCAGTGAAACTGAGAAGAAGCAAAAAGGAGGAGGAGGAGGAGGAAGAACGGAATTAATCAGAGCCGCTGGTCGAGCGGTCGATTAACGAGCAGGTGTTCCTCAGCTCGTAATCGAACGTCCGGATGATATTTATAACGCGAGCGAACCACTGCGTCGGAGAAAAGGATGCAACCGCGGCGGTGGTTTTTTTAAATTCGTTGCGAAACGCACGGCGAGCGATGTGCAATTTGCAAGAAACCAGATGAATGCGATCACTGCATCCACGAGAGACAGAAAATTTAATGACGAAACTTTTGAAAACCCCGCGTAAGTGTTTCTCGCTCGTTCGCTCTCGGCGCGATGGAAAATCGACAGGATCCGTTCGTTGAACCGGTCGAAAAGGGACAGTGATTTTCTGTTCGCGTGTGGATAATAATTTATGCATTACAGGCAGTTGATCTCGTTACGATTGCACAAACACACCGCCGCGGCAGAAAAACACCGCGGAGAGGAACTCGAAAAGAGATCTTAACGAGGTCAACGACGTCAACTGACGTCTCGTAACGTCCCGCGACGTCTCCCGTGGACCGAGCTCGGACGAAAAGCCGGGCACTCAGGGTGAAAATGCTCGTTAAAAAATCACCGCGACAATCGTTCGAAAGCGAGGGCCAACAATGACGAGGCGAAGCGTTGCACAAAGTATTTATCCTGCGGCCCCCCTGCGGCACCATCGGTCTTTACCTGCTCGACAAACCGGAGGATTACGAAATCTGGAATTCCTCGTCGATTCGAAGGAAATCGTACGGAATCGTAGGCGATTGGAGGCTCGTGACCGATAAGAGGCGTTGATCCGCGACACGGGCGTAATTAATAACCGGTAATCGGGGATGCCCTAGAGGTGATGGCCGATACACGGCGCGGCGGCCGACGATCGGCCGAGCTCGTTCCCATTCTTCCTGCTCGCGATGAGCGAGAGTCGTGTCTCTCCCCGTAGACTGCTCCCCGGGAATTAATTCGATCGCAAATTAGCTCGAGCCACGAGAGCCCGTCGGCGCGGGATAATTGACACGTTGTCGAGGGGGGAAAAAGAGAAAAAGAAAGGGAGCGAGAGGTCTTCAAGGATGTCCACTCTTCCAGGTGAAGGCGGCCGCGAGAGCGCTGGAACGCCCCGCAAATCAGCCGCGGACCGAACGTTCCGGATTCGGTTCACCGAATTTCACCGGAATCGCTGTACTCTCTTTCGCTCCGCTGAGAAACTTCACGCTTCTGCCAGAGAGAAATGATTTTCAAAGAGCGAGTGGTTTGATAGAGTCGCTTGAGGGGGGCGGGGAATCAGGGGGTCGGAACGGCTCCACCGAGAAATTCCGTCGCGGCGATGCCCCCTCATTGAAATTCACTTTGTTCGAGATTATTAGCCGCTCGCGCATCCGGGCGCTAATACCTGGGCGTCGTTGCTGAAACATGACCGCGTTTAGCTTCTATTAAACGCGCGAGTTTCCGTATTATGGAAATTGCTGGGTAGAAACGTCGGAGGCTCGATTCGATTACACATCCTCGAGATTAAAGCCCGGGGATACACTTTCGATCCCGGCAACGAGCCTTCGACCACCACGCCGGCTACATTGTTGCACAAACACGAGCCCCGCCGCGCTTCGCTGCTTTCTACCGCCGAACTCTATCGATCCGCCGCCGTGGTTTCGCACTTCATTTTCCGAGTTGCAGCGATTCCGCCGATTAGCCAGCTAAAGGGCAGCCCCGGGGGCCTGTAATCTTCTCGCCGAATGTATCGTTATCCTTAAATGGCAACAAAATGGCCTCCCCATCGGTCCATCGGAATCAGAGTCTCGTCGGGGCATCGTGTACACCTCGAAGATCCCTCTCGAAACGACGGAGATCTGCATTCCTACCGTGAGTTGTGAAGATTAATAACTTTAATAGAATCTACAAGCTATTTTCTTAATTACCGTGGGCCACGGGCAAAGAGATGCAAATATCCGTGGAATTCGTCGGGCGAGACAATCGAGCGAGGCGGATCAGCGTCGAGATCAGAAAAGGAGGCTGTTGCGGTCGATCGGTTGCGAATTAGCCACGGCTCCCTGCCGGATAGGCTCGGATCGCTTCACACTTTCCGCGATTAATCCGTCGGGATCGTTCGTGCCGCCTACTTAACGGCCGGTACGCTCGTTCAAGTAGCGATCTCGACGTTCTTCGGTGACCTCTTCATGTATCGTGAAACGCCACGGGTCAGCGGTGTCAAGTCGTGCCAAGGCAGCCTCGACTTTGCTAACCAACGAACTTGCTGCTCCTCTTTGCCTATCCTCGTCTCCTCCTTGCCCTCCCTGAACCTCTGGTAGCCACATCGCTCGTTCATTTTCTTTTAACCGCCGCTTCCACTCCCTCGTCCAAGTGCCCCGCGATTCACCCATTCGAGGCGGATTCTATCGATCTTCTCGAAAGACGGAGAACTTCAGAAATCCATTCCTCGTTCTTCTATTGTTCCTGGAAGCGTCGCGTGATTGCTACTGCGCGGTATTGTTACCATCCATCGGCAAGGTTTCGAAGGCTCGATCGAGGCTAACCCGGTTAAACCGTGATCCCTCTATCAAGCGCGCTGACCCATCGCCGCTCTATCGCTAAATTGACCGTGTACCGATATAGGCCAAGCGAGAAGATACGCGGCACGGTAACAGCAGAGTTGCCGTTCACGCGGCGAGTCGCTGCTGCTTTAAGGTTACCGTTTCCTCCGTTTTCACGTGTCCTTAAAAATCCACCGGACGTATTAATATTGCCGCGAGATTGCATTCCCACGAGAGAGCCAGCCGAGGGAAGAGAAGGAGCGCAAGGAGACTGGCCGGGCAGAAGGCGGACGCTGGGTTTCACCCTCTTCTTCCCTTTCTTCATTTTCCTTCCCCTGTGACACTGTTCTGGGTAAACGTCAGCTCGTGGTCGAACTCCAGTTACGCGAAACTGGCAGGAGAGTGACGAGAGACTTGGGTCTTTAAAAAATCCTTCGGAGACGAGAAATCACGCTCGAATCACTTTCGAACGGTGCGTAACACCTCGAACGACGTCGTTGGCGTTCTTGCGCCTCCGAAGAGTACGTACTTGATCGACATCCAGTCAAACAGTGAAACTGCATCGCCCTGCTAGCTATTCCAAAATTCCATTCCCGCTTTTTGCCCCTAACCGATTCGACTCGGTGTTGCTTTCATTGGCGAGCACAGTGGAAATTTCACGAGAACTGTGCATCGAGCTGCCTGTCGTTCTTCCTGGTCGCGGAGGAGTGCTTCTTCTTGCCAAGTCGACAGTGTTTTCTGCAATACAGGAGCTGGGGGCTGCTTGGCATCCGTGACAGTTACCTATACTTGGACGAAACACAATTCAAACTCCAATACACAAAGGGCCTAGCAGAGTAAGCATAGGGGAACGGCCCCAGCACCAATTTTATCATTTATGCTCGTTAAAATAATGCTCTTTGCATGGAAAATTATTATGAGTAATTTCAGACCTGTAACCCCTCTCGTAAGGGTGATATACGGACAACCCCAAATTTTATGATTTTTTTTCTCGAAAACTACTTAAGATATTTGAATGCGACAAGTTGCAAATATTAGGTACTTACTAACTCTACTAAATCTATTTTTTTCAAAATTTTGGAGTGATAATTAAGGGTAGAAATAAAGGAATCAATTATTTGAGGGTAGTTTTTGTAAACAACCTCTTGAGTGACACCAACGAAAAAAATATGGATAATAGCTAAGTAGTGAGGCGTTACTCATGATTTTTTTCGTTGGTGTCATTCAAGGGGTTGTTTACAAAAACTACCCTCAAATAATTGATTCCTTTATTTCTACCCTTAATTATCACTTCAAAATTTTGAAAAAAATAGATTTAGTAGATTTAGTAAGTACCTAATATTTGAAACTTGTCGCATTCAAATATCTTAAGTAGTTTTCGAGGAAAAAAATCATAAATTATGGGGTTGTTGTCCCTGTATCACCCTTACGGGAGGGGTTACAGATCTGAAATTACTCATAGTAGTTTTTCATGCAAAGAGCGTTGTTTTAACAAGCATAAACGATAAAATTGGTGCTGGGGCCGTTCCCCTGTGCTTACTCCGCTAGGCCCTTTGCAATCGAACTCCTCAGCGTGGAGTACTCCCGTGGCAGCGAACGACGGAGTCGCTTGGCGGGTGCGAGGCTCGCTTCTAGATACAGTTTTCAGATAGAACGCCGGAGCTGGTACTCAGAAGGCAGGTACCACTTGCCCGCGTGAGAACTGGGGCGGCAAAGAGAAGACACGCGACAACCTTTATCAGCCCGTTAGAATATAAATAAAGAATCACGCCGCGGCTCGCATGCCGAGTGAATCACCATGACGGCCGACGCTACAAGCTGCGTGGCCGTGTAATTGCCCGGCAAAAAGCGCAAGGATAATATTATCGCGGGTAAACGCGCCGAGGAACGCATTATTGCGATACCGGCTAATCGTAACGCGATTACAGGCGCCCGGTTGCGAGGTAGCCGCCTTACGAAACCGGCGCAAAAAGCTCGCCACCTATTCCCCGCGTGTTGCAAGTGTACGTAATCGATTCGCGTCAATTCGGCGATTTTGCGTCGGTGTGCCTGGATGGTTGGCATCGGCGTGCTCGCAGCTCCGGTACAGAGTTCGGCCGCGCCGCGGCGAAACAGGTGAGGCAAGGGTGTGCCAGGAGCACTGTCATCGTCCGCAGATGGTCCAGATTTAATAGAATCCGCTTTCTACCTAGGCATTATTAAGAGACCGAAAGGAGTTATCAAGGTATCGGTACGGGAAGGCATGGCTGGAAAGCGCGGCCCGTCATGGGAACCGAACAAAGAGATCCCCGGCTCACGTGTGCATGATTTTAGAGTTTAGACGAAGCAGGAAGACCGCGTTCGGGTTCGAAGGTCTCGACGTGAGAATCGAAACGGCTGATCGAGCCACGCCGCGCCGCTACGAAGACGCCGGCCGCCTCTATCACTCGGCAGGAATACATCAAAGGGACGCGGGAGAGCGCTCTTTCATCCAGCGGCCGCCTCGTGGTACCCCGGAGGTCGAGAGCTCGTGGAACATCCGAGGGATCGTCCAGGATGTCGTCCAACGACCGGCCGTCCCGTCGGTTTCCGGGACGGCCACTTGCGTGGCGGGTCAACGATAGCGTGCGGCTTATTTTACAACTACAGTTAGAGATAGGGAAGATGGACGGACCGGTAGGCGGCAGAGGACAGCGCTCGGACGCGTTATCGAGTCGTCCTTGATTTTTGCCGGCGTCCACCTCTCGCGCCGCACGATGATTCCAATGGGTGCCACGAAGGAGAAACGGATCGTGTTCCCCCCCCCCCCCCCGGTCTGTCGTTCTTCCCGCTATCGATAGGAAATATGGTTTATGTTGCAGTCGCGGAGCTCGTCCTCTTCGTATTTTACCACCGTGCCGGAGCGGAACACGGTTGCTCGATGTTACGGGCAGATTTACAGAAAGAAAGTCGCCTACTCCGCGTGTCATTGTTAATACGAGCTTCGCCTCGCGCTGCAACGAGCAACCACTCCACTGTTCCCTCCGTTACTTTTTCCACTTTCTCCTTCTTCATTCTTCTTTGCCCCCCCCCCCCCGCCCCTCGTCGCTTTCTCCTCTTCAAGCGGGCGCAACGTAATAACAACGCAAGTTATTCTACCGGTGGTGTCATCGAGTGACACCTCCGGAGTAAAAAGCGCCGGTAAAAGCGTGAAAAGTGTGACGTCGCGTTCGATGCTTATCAGCGGCGTCGAAAGGACACCGGCGCTCCCGCTGGACAGGACAACGCGACCAGCTTCGTCCGGATGGCGAGGGGAAAGGAGCCTGACTCTGTAGCAAACGATATCACCGCGGGTCTATCAGTGCTTCCTCGGTGCACCGTGCCACGCCTTGCGTCCACCAGGCGCACAATGCGCCGCTTGTACGCTTAGTAACGACGATCCTAACCGAACGTCGAATTAAATCGGCTACCAGCGAACCGATGCTTGTCGCCACAGATTTCTCAGGCCACAGAGACAATGTAGGTGCTGCGAAACTAGGGCCACGCTCCGCCCATTCGCTCTTACTCAGGTTGCTGCTGTAGAGTAAAATTCGTTAAGAGCTTGCAACTCGGCGGGGCCCTGCTACTCGATAAAAGGGCAATGAGGGTCCGTCCTTGCTGAACGCTAGACCGGGGCGAGCAACGGTGGTTGCGATAGCGCCTTAAAGGAGTCGAGAAGGGAGCATGAAAAGTCTCGCGTGGCGATATCACGCCGGTGGTATCGGTGCTTCCCCGATGCGAATAGGAGAGAAAGAGAGAAAGAGAGCCACGCCTAGCGAGCAGCGACACGGCGCACAATGCAACGCTCTGGCCACGGCTCCGCTTGCTCCGGGGCAACGTGAAACGCAACCGATGCAACGTGCAACGTGCAACTTGACGGCGCAGAACGTATAGGAGAGGGCTGATCCAGCCGGGATATAAAACGCGCGCGTGCACCGTTCGTCCACGCTCCGAAAACAATTTAGCGGGGCTGGCTGGTGCTCGTGAATGAGGCAGCGATGACTGTGCGCCATCGATCCAGGGATCGACCCCGGGGGATCGTTTCGTCCACGTAAACGGGCCGGGGCCAGTCGAAGTGAGGCGTTTCTTTCGAATCGAGAGCAGAAGACGTTGCAGCCTCAACATGTTAGGTTAAGTTGTAAAACAGTCTTTGACTGAACTTCGCCTGTTGCTTGTGTCTTGTTTACCTTCTTTTAATAACGCTTAATAATAACATGTAGCAGGATGGAAAAAACAGGTCGATGAAACTGAGGGAATTGCCGATGCAAATGCGTGGATTGTATGCGGATCCGAAAGCGTTGCGCGTGTACGCGTCCGGGCACACACGGGACCGAGCGAGACGCTTGGCGCGCAATCATGCATTCTGCTTTGTTGCAGCGGCGCGGCTCTAGTTGCTCGAGTCGCTCGAACGCGCACCGAACGATTTTCCAGACGATCTTTTATCGGTTGCCACATCGTGTCTGGATTTATCTGCATCGTTAAGCGGCCGATAATGCCGGCCCCGTGCACGACACGCCGCTGCCGAAGCGAACGAGCGGAAAGAAGCCTTTCCCGACGTGCGCGCACGCCGTCGCCGCGCTGACACCGCGAAAGGGTGTAGTTGCCGCGCGGAATTCTCTTCCAGGATTTTTAGCGGCGGATCTTTATGCATCGGATCTATCGATCGGCGTGCACCGAGGCTGCCTGGGCGCCACGTGACCGCCATTAACCTTTCAGTGCTGTGCTTCATGCAACGTCTAGCGAATCGAGGAAGTACGGGAACTATTAAGGGTTGGCTTGTGATTAACGCGTGTCACCCTTCGAAGGGACTATCTACTTGTATTGGAAGAGAGAGAGAGAGTGGCTTCGGATTGTGCCTACTAGGCGAGCAAATATGAATTCAGGCATTCAGAGCAACAACGGAACCACCCACATTTTTTTTAGAAATTCAGTTAATGGCAATAATGTATTCCAATAAGTTTGAGGGGAGAGTCGTGCAGTACTGACCAGCTTACAGTACCGAGCTAAGCTAGTTTTCGCTTCTTCGGTCAGATATTAGCATTTTATTTGAACTGACCAATGAAAATCACAAATCTCTATAACCCATTTCGGGGCCAAATTGTTTATTCCATTGCTCTCGATGTTCTGAGGCATTAAACGTATACCTACGTTGATATACAGTGGGTTAAAAGTTATTTTTTAAAGCTGATCTTTTGTTTCTCGTGTAAGTAAATGAATTTGTCATATTATATATGCTATCTCTAGTTTATTAAGTTTAATAAAACGTTCCAGTTTTGCAATATTTTTTTGTACATAATATACTATTGTCTAAAATGTTTCCCCGTGTTTGCGGTACAGTACCGACCATCCAACAGTCGAGCAGTACCGATCAACAGACTCTGCCAACCACTAGAGACCAAATTTTTATCTTATCAGTAAGTTTAATCTATTAGCAATTTAGATTAATTTATAAGATGTTCATTTAGCCTTCATTCTACCTTTTCCAGCAGAAAAATAAAGTAAATAAGGATAGGTATGAAAACCTAACAAACAAGAAGCTAGGATTTAATGAAAAAGTTATCCAGTGTGTTATTTGCAAGCAGAATTGGGCATTAACTAAATAAAAAAAGATGTAAATAAGGATCAAATAAAAGTTACTTTAACTTTAGATTATTTGACGAATAAAGTTAATTTTTTTTATTCGATGAGAATTTATTTGACGAACTAAGTTAATTTTTTTATTAAACGAATAAATTGATTTCTTTTATTCGTTATTAGAAATTTTATTTAAATAAAAATTTTACTCATCTCTGTTTGCAAGGAATCATTTGACACAGATCAGGAGAATATTAATTATTTCACTTGCGAGTTTGTGTAAATAAAATTTGAAAAAATCTTGTATTGTACTAATTAAGTGTCTTTTAATTTACATTGTTAATCATTTAGACCTAAAAATTTACTAATTTAACACTTGGTAGGTTACTGAACGACAATTTTTCGTTTCCTAGAAATTACGACTTTTTTACTTTTACGAATTATATCAATTCTTATTATTAAATTTCACAAAAACAATTTCCCTTCTCTTATTAAGTTCCATCTATACTACAAACACATTTTTGAATTTCTGATTTTTATCTACGCTACCTCAAGATATAACAAAAAAACTTAGAGCAGTCGGTACTATACAACTCTCCCCTAATTGTTTTACGATATAGATTTTCCGTTTTTGCTCTCAATGCCTGAATTTAGACTCTGAAATGGAAAGTGACGAATACCTACCACGCTGTGCGAGCCACTGCTACCTACTTTGTTCAATTCCCTCGTGCTAGGCTAGGAAACGTAACAGTGTGTCTGGCCGAGTGATGTACCGAGCCTATCGCTGCGGCCACAGTCCTCGAGCAGTTGGAATGCCTGTTCGAACGCTTCTATCCAGCACAGAAAGTTATTCAAGCGGCGGCCGGTTCGGTTGATAGTAAAACCGAACGCGGCGAGGTATCGATCATTAATGATCGGGCTGAAACGCGGCTCGGATCGCGGGCAGATAAGATCGCCAAGCCCCGCAACAGCGTTTTTCAAGTAAAAGCGGGGAAAACGAATCGGGAGGAATGCGAGTCCCGGGGAGAGTCGCGGGCTGATCTATCGCGTTTCGCCCGCGTTCCGTGTCGGTGAACCGCGACGAGGGGTCACGATGTTTCTCAAATTAATTTATGCGAAATGCATCCGTTGGCAACCTTGCACGCCTCTATTCAGTAGATTACGTAGGAGTGGTTGGCTGGTGTTGGTGGCAGCCTACGGGATCCGAGCTTAAGCCGAGGGGTCGAGAGCCGAGGCCCCGGAGAAGGGCGCGCGTCTTTTTCCAGGGCCACCACTCGCGGGCCAATGTTGCAGAAGTGCAAACTAATAAGTACGATAATAGGAGTATTGCGACAACTGGGTAGCTGCCCAGCTTCGAAGGAGGAAGAGAAGGAATGGCGGATCGCGGCGGAAAAGAAGCGAATCCCACACCTCGGTTTCGATTATTCGCGACGGGCTGGCTCAGGGCTTAGACGCTTGCAAATCAACCGGTTATCTGATAAAATTATTCACTAAGCGTCTCGCTTTCTCGCATGCCGTTCTCAGCGGCTACGTGCCACCGGGACGGGACGCTCGTTGTTCTCGGTCCCTCCTTGGACAATGCCACCGTTAAAAGGAGCAATAAAGTGGCGGGCCGGGCCGGGCAGAGCTGGTGATAAAGAGGTTCACTGGGAGCTGGCTGCTCGTCGGTGAATGCATCCGCGCGAGACGCGCTCGTAATAAAGTAACGCTTCGCGTTTATCTGACGCCTCTGCCCGAAGAAGTAGCCCGAGCACCGGTAGTCCGGTGATCTCTCGCGCGGTCGCTGGCAATAATTCCCGACTTCGGAACGCTGCACGAGATACTAGCCCTGGAATGGAGAAACTTCCTACCAGACCGAGGGAAAACGCTCCGTCCCGGGTCTGCCCCAGGCTTAACCCGGCCCTAGCTTCCACGCGATTTACACCCAGTTCTCGGGCCCAACTGTGCTCAATGCCCGTAGAAGAAGACCCCGAGTCTGATCAAAACTAAGCCCTCCTTCGAAACTGTACCGATACGTCAGGCTCGGTGAATTAATTATCCGTTGCACGGAAGCAGGCGAACGCCCGAGACAAATTTCTCGCCAAACTAAACGCGAGAGTTTCTAAAAGCGAGCAGTAATATATTCAGGGAACTGTGCGCGACTTGCGATTCAGAAGATTAAAGGATGCAGCCTAACGATCCACCAGGAAATTAATCTTTCCGTTGTACAGACTCGGACTTAACCCAGATACGATCCCGGAAAGCAGTTGCATCGCGAGGCGATGGGACAGATGCTGCTTCCTGCGTTAATTAGCGACTTTCGTTCGAGAAAAACCGAGCCCATGAATTATGCGTTTAATTATCTTTAATTGCCGACTCGTTAATATTAGCCCGTCAACATCGAATCCCGCCAGTTCGAGATTTCCATGAACCATTACATATCCCCTCTGCCCCGCGCGTCCCGAGCCTGTTACCCCTCCGTCGAAACAAATCGTTCTCCCTTGACCTTCGTTAATAAAGACATTACTTTAATGGTATTCCTATAAACGCGATAATAATGGCAGACTAATGGCGCTCGCGAGCCTGCCACGACGGCAATTTATCACGATTATCGTTGCGCTCGCGAGCTCGATACCGCTGCTTTGTTGTCCGTCGCGTATCGATGAAATATGGACTGCGCCGCTTTTCTGTTTATCACTTTGAAATCAGCGGACTCGAAGGTACTCGAGAAGCAACGTTCGCATCGCCGCGTAACCGGCGACTCCGTTCGCTGGCTGGGGACGATGCTCGCGGAGACGTAACGCGAACCCTGGGTGACCGTTAAAAATCCTCGCAAATCATAAAAACGTGCAATTACAGAATCTCGGGTTGAAATCAAAGGCGAAGGCAGCGGCGCGCACGCCCACGCGCGTTCGAATTACGGAAAGAGGGAGAGGCGGAGGAGGAAAGAAATGAAGACGCTCCGGGAGTTTCGAGTAACCCAACGCGCGCCTCGTATTTCCTCGTTGCGCGACTTTATCTCCGTTAAATGGCAAGATTTGTATGCAAAAACCGCGCGGCCCCGCGGAGGGGAATTTCCACGCGGCCCGCGGCACCGCGGAGCGGACACCCACGTGCCCCGGGGCGGCGTATAGATATATCTCCGGCAGGCAAACGTAAATCATCCGCGTGATGAATGCGAGATCTATCTCGCCGCGTTTTCCCTATAAATTTCAGGGGCGCGATGCGCGCGCCAGACAACGCGGCCAGGCCAGGCCTCCGCTGCGAGCACGTGGGCGTGAACGGTGGAATTCAACGGTAATGGATATGAATATCGCGGCCCTTCAGAGCTTCTCCGGTGCTCTTCCTTCGCGGGCTGAACGAGCGGGACGGCTCCAGCGGATTCACGTCGCTATTAGTCTT
Organism: Andrena marginata; assembly: GCA_963932335.1. NCBI lineage: Eukaryota > Metazoa > Arthropoda > Insecta > Hymenoptera > Andrenidae > Andrena > Andrena marginata. The sequence goes on from OZ010660.1 coordinate 8,749,129, forward strand.
GGCGATCGCGTGCAACCGAGCCCTCCTCCTCCTCCTTCTCGCGGGGCGTGTGCCTCTTTCATAGTTCAACGGCTAACTCCGAGGAAGCTGCGTCGCCTCGCTACACACGTGCGATCCCGCTTAATTTATGCACCCGCTGTCGGCCGCGCCGGGCAGCAGTTGCAGCCTCGGCAAGAACAGCGCGCAATTATCTTTGTCGAAACCCATCCATACGCGCGCTTTCGTTTCTTTTTTCCGCCACTTTCGGATCTGCAATCGGCCGGCACCGAAGCCACCTTTCCAACGCGGGGCACGCAGGGAAGAAGAAGAAGATGCGTGTCTCACGCTCCACGGCCGAAAACGTGCGTGCACGTCCACGGCAATTAATGGCTTTCGACTTTTGATTGACGTCCGCCGACTGGCTTCACCTGTTACACGTCGCGTTTCACGGCAATCAGCGGCCCTCCAATTGCCGGGGATAATGCACGACCGTGTTCCCCCTACCCCGTTTTCCACGGGGTACGCGTTGACCTGTATCATCCCCTCCACGCGTTCTCGTAATCACTCGCGTCTCCGTGAGGAAGCGCTCGATTATTATTACAGATCTACTCCTGCGACAAGTGTATTTGTACTGTCGTCTTCCACTTCAATTTGACGAATAAAGTATTTTAGATTACAGACTCTTTATTGCGGGTTCCTCTTTCATGTTTACAGTTCTACCGACAATCTTTAGTCGCGATCGAGTAAAAGGCGACAGCGACCGAATCCCCGTATCGTATAATTTCGAGATGGGGGAGACCGGAGCTGGTAGGACAGTTTTTCAGTATTTGATTTTTAATGAATTATATGGGCGAAGTATCATTAAACCGGCTAGTATATTTGGTAGGGAGTACATTTGGCTATTTGATTAAATTATTAATGTTGCCTCAGTTTGACAAGAATTAAGGTATTTAATTCTATAACCAGCCCCATGTTCGGGGTTGGTTGACTTACAGTATGGGGTAGGTTGACTATATGTGGGTACAATCAGTTAAGAAAATGTTATTAGTAACTTATCTCAGTGGTAATAAAATAACACATTGTCACAAGAGTTGTTTCATTATAAACTATTCATTTCTTTCTTTCATGTTTTAATAATAAGCTGAAAATTTTTTCAACTTAAACATTAACTATAATGAATTTATAACATAGTGTAATTTTTAGGGTTGTTATCCCCATATCACCCTAAACAAAGTTGGTAGAGGTCTGAAATTTCTCTCAGTGGTTTTTTAGGCAAAGAGCATTATTTGGTACACATAAATACTAAAATGGGTGCCGGGGCCGTTTTCCCTATGCTTACCCGGCTAGACTCTTTAAACAAAAAATAAAAATCGCTTTATGAATAACAAAATAACAATTTAAACCTTATTAGTCAACCAGCCCCGACCGATCATTTTGACTTAAATAATCTATATAACCTTCAATTATTTACGTATAAACAAAAATACTATGTCAATAGATCGTCTAACAAACAAACTTTAAAATAATCCCTTAACATTCATTCTATCCTAACTATACAGAGCGTGAAAAAATAAAATCTTTAAGAAAAAATATTTACTTACGTAGTCAATTTTTCGACAAACGCTGATAACTGTTAAAAAACGTGGGATCGCGGGGTCGGACATAAATGCATGCCAGAGTAGAAGTGACTTCTTTCTACAGTGAATGTTTCCGCTGTAGAGCATATGTCGGTGCAAAGTTATTAACAATCAGTCAACCTACCCCTTGGGACAACCAGCCCCGGTTTTCCCTATTAATCCGAGATTCTACACCCCGTGTAATCGAACAGGTTCGGAGGACCGCAAGGACCGGCCACGATTTTTCTTTGTCGCGGAATCGAATCGTGGGAAGGACGCGAACCGGACCAGCGAACGAAAAGGGACGGCGTGCGCGTTCAAGGCGACGCACCCGTCTCTCCCGATGCACTTCCTAAACGGACGCGATGACGTACGGGAGCAAAACATCCATCATTATCGACGCCGATCGTGCCCGATGTCCATCGGCGTCCTTACGATTTCGATGTTTGATTTTTTGCCAACCAGTGTCTCGTTTCGCCGAGGGAAGTGGCTCTGCAGGCTCCTCGAGCTTCTGACTTTCAGACCTTCGACGAGGATGGAACTCGTCCTTGGAACCGGATGGAAAATCAGACGCAGCGTGGCCTAATCTCCCTTCAAAGGCGTTAATTTAATCCCAGATCAAGGGAGCACCGATATTATTTGCATTTTCCGGAGCGGAGGCCTCCTGGGCCGCATTGTTGCACCGGCGGCGCTGAAATTACCGTTCGCGCCGCGATTACAGTGATAGGCAACAATGTAATAATCCATTATTAAAATAATCGTTTGATCGAGGCTGCCGGGGAGTAGCATTACCTGGGCGCCCCGCGTTTCCGCCGATCGTTATTCGTCTACGATTTCTGATTCGTCGCGGGCTAATTGTTCGCGGAGGAGGCGCAAATATCGGGAGGGCCGGGCGTTCGAGGGACTTCGCCGCGGGACGAATTCGAAGCACGATGATCGAACCCGGCCGCGGTTCCGTTTTGGCGTCGCCTTGAGGAGATCCGTGACCTCTGTCTTCCAGCCGCAAAAGCCAACGCGACCTTCCGACTCGTGGAAAAATCAACGCTTCGAGACCGGTCGAAAAAAGAAGATCGCGCCCGAGTCCTTGAGACGATCGAGTACGCGATCCCTTATTAACTCGTCAGGCTCTTCCGAAATCCGACGCGCGGCTGGCCGAGGCTGAGGCGACCTAGATATCAGATCCTTCTGCTCTCGTTAGCGTCGCCCGTTTCGTAATACGGCGAGCTGCCGATGGAAGTGATGAGTCTCGGTGTTATCTCAGACCTGAGTAGGCAACCACGCACCGCGCAGTAGATCGACACGACAGATGGCGAACCAGCGTCGGCTGGCGTGCCAGGTCAAAAACATACAGGAAGTAGCGTCGGTTCCGCGCCGGCCATCCAGCAGCCATCTCCCCTCAATTAAATCGAATTCGCGTGGTTCGAAGTGCGGTTAACGGTCCGGAGATCGTTCTCGAGTCGCAGCGCTCCGACGCGAGCCCCCCTTCCCAGCGATCGTCCCCGTCGATCTGCAGGACATTCCACGGCATTGTCTTAAAAGTGGCCCCCGTTGACAATGGGCCGGCTGGAACGCATTTAACTGTACAGTCGGTCGATCGGTTTTAGCCGATTATCCGCGGACAGCACGATGTGCCGTTTGCGCAACCGGTCCCTACGCCGTCGTCCCGATGCAGGGAGCAAGCCACGACCGTTAGACCTCGGACACACGAGAACGCCACGCCACGCCACGCCGCGCCGCCGCTCTCCCCCTCTAACAAACAAAGTTAATAAGCAATATCTAGCGGCGTGCACTGCCGTTACCGATAGCACGGTGCACCGTGCTGCAACATAATGGTGCATGTAACGATCGCGGCGGCGTTCTCCTCCAACGATCGGCTTCGTGTATCAGTGGCACGCAAACTGGGGCTTCGTTACGCGTAAATCGCCGCTGATAGCGAGCTCCCCCTCGACCGGCAGCAATTTTATGTCGCTGCGCTTCCGGGGCTTCGAATTTCGCGAAACGCCAGGCTACCGACGCTCGATTGCCGATTACAAGGTTACGATGGGTGACCGGATGATCGCAAAGTAGCACCTACGGGCGAGGAGTTACGAGCGTTGAATCAAGCGAAGTCTAGTAGGGGTGTCGAGATTGAGAGAAGCGTCTTTTGTTAGATTCTTCTTCGAGGAGACAGTGTTAGTGAAGAGGACTCGAGGGACGGATGTTGCTCCGAAAGATTATTAACCGAGCGTCGGAGGCGAGGTACGCTAACTTGTCAGAAGTAATGCGGGCTAATTGCTATTTATGATGGGATCACCGCGTTGCGTAAAGCGTTCTGTAAACATGCCGGGAGAGTATAATTACTTCTCACGATTCCATTGTAGTAACGACACTTATACCTCTCTCACACCAGCCCGCCCGATTATTATATCGCTCACTAGACCGACTCCGTCACGGGGAGGAGGTACGTTCTCGAAAAAGAAAATACGGCACAGAATCGTCGCGAAAATTCTCCACACTTGCGCTCCTCTATTCCACGTTTCTCCTCGAACCGGCTGCCGATCATCCCGTCGAACCTGTCGTTCGAGCATCGAATGGCTGAAAGTAATCAATGGTCCCCAAAATTCACTCCCGCGGATCTTCCAAGCCTCTCTAATCTACGAGCTCCGCGTTGATCCGAAGGCTCCGAAAGGCCGCGCGGGTTTGAGAAGAAGTTTGAGTGCCACTGTGATAGAGGGTCGCAGGGAGCCAGCCGGCTGGCCAAGTGAACGAGGTCCACGAGAGTGATTGTACTTATCCGCGCGCATAGCGAGGCGCACACGGACGTGCACGACCACGTCCGTGGCCACCTTAGGCTCAATAGTTAAGGAACGATGCGGATGGCAGGAGTGAAAGGCCCACGCCCGTGCCTCGGGCTCCTCGGCAAGGGCGACTGGCCCCTCAGCACGCGCGCGTACCAGCGCACAGAGACGCTCACCTACTCACGTACACGTGCTGGCACACGTGCAACAGGCAACAGGCCATCCACCAACTCCGGCCGCTAGCTCTCCTCTCCTTCTCGCTCTCCATCCCGCCGCCGCCACGCCGTTCCCCGATCGCACAATCCGGCGCTCTCTCGTTACGAGGTAAGTACTATATACGAGTACGAGCGAGCACCTATGCACCGCTCGCGCATTCGGCTGCGTTCGCGGTCTACTCGCATTTTTGGCTGCTGCCCCCGGGCCACGGAGCAAGCCATTTTACGATCGGCTTACTGGCCAGCTGGCCGCACTCGCTGAGAGGGATCGACGTTCCAGTTAATCGCGAAAGAGGGCTGGATCCTTATCGCGAGCACCCTTGCCCTGGCGATAACTCAATACGGTTTAAGGTAGTTCGATGGTGAGTGGTGAACGAAGGAGGGAGCAGGAATCGCTGGTAACTGGTAACGCTGCAACGATCCGCCATTCATCTGCAGCCGTTGCTTAAAACGCAACTGTTCCGAAAACTGGAACCGCCAAGTTGCATCGGCGGGGAGGCGTCCGTCATGATCGCGCGTTACATAATCCGCTCGTGACGCGCGTATCTCTCGACGGTCGTGACGTAATTGTACCCTTTAGCTCCGCGGGAGCCTGATTCCCGGCGAGGGCGAGGGGGAAGCGATAAAGAGGAACGCGGCTTGTGTGTGTGTGTGTGGAACGGAACGGAACGGAGCGTAACGTGGGCTCCCAGCAGATGCGCCTCGCGGTTTCGCAACGCGGGAGCAGAAGACGCCCGATGTTCACGTAGCCCGATCCGTACTGAAAGGCGAAGAGGACACGTTCCCAAGGCGTATTCCGTACCGATCCTATATTGCACCCGTCCCAGTTCAACCCGTTACCGTGTCTCGCGCAAAAATCCAGGCGCGCATCTCTGCCGCCGCTAGCGTCCGATCGGGCGGATCGGCTCGGTCAATGGATCGTTTATCCTTCGTTGGCATTGGAGCGAAATCGCGCCTCGGATCATTCATTTCTCTCTGCCCGATTTCGACAATAGGAGACCCGGTCGTTTATCAGAGCGATCTGGTAACGATCCTCCGAGCCTCTGGAGCCTCGAGCCTCTCGGCCGAATTTCGCGAGCCGTAGATCGATTACGGGTTTCAGGGCAGTTTTTGCTTCCCGCTGCGAGTTACGGTTCTGAGGATTACAGTTCCACCGGCGCTCGGCTCGAGGGATGCTGCGTACCGGTGAGAGGATCGAGAATATCGGGAACACTCGCGTAACATCCTCGGAGACCAGATTTGCCCGACTACTGTGCGATCCTCGTCGATCACGGGCTCCTCGCGTGTTCTCACACGCGCCAGGAAGATCGATGGTCGCCGATCGCAGCGAGACGAGACGGGACGAGACGAGACGGTCGATGGAACGATCGATCGATCGGGGTCTCCTTGATCGCCGGAGGCGTCTAGACCGGAGGTAGCGCGGCCGATCACGGATGAGAGTGGGTGGAGCCGTAGCTTCGTTGCTCAACGTGCAGAGAAGCAGAGAAACAGAGACGGAAGGAGGAGGCGAGACAGGACGAGGGGCAGAGTGAGAGAAGGAGAGGAAAACGATGTCCTCGAGAGTTATCGCGATAAGAAAGGCCATCCTAAGGACACGCCTGGCTCCGGGAGAAGGAGCCCCGATAACGATCGACATCGTCTGTCTCTCGGCTCGTATCGGCAGCGATGCTTGATTTCCAAACGCTGCCACCGAAACCGCTCGCGTACCCCGATGACATTTCTTATCCGCGGGACTTCATCTTCGAGTCGGCGCGCCGGTCTGAAAACCGCGGGGCTCCTTGCCTCGTGATTCTTTCCCCTGTACGGCCGCACACCTCCCAACGGCACGATGATCGATGCGTGTACTCGAGCCTCCCTACTAAATCGCGTTAATTGTCCCACGGTATTAATTTTCAAGTGACACGGGCCTGATCGATCGAGCCGGACTTCCTTCAGTTTCTTCCCCTGACGATTTCAACGAAAGTACACGTAAAAGCACTCCGCTCGTCCTCCTTGTCCATCGGACGAAGAGTTACGACGCTGTCCAAGCCGATTCCGTTACGCTTCCGCTTAAGGAGCAGCCGATGCCCGCCATCCATCCTCCGTTCTTCGCGAATTCGTTCGCCCGTGACCGTCAACGAGGTCAGCCATACGTCACTACTGGCCAGCAATAACAGATTCCGATAATCGTCGCATCGAATGCAACGCGATCGCCGTCGATCACGATAACCGAGGCTCCTCGTAAACGCTTTGGTGAAAAGAAAAAGAGAGCTCGCTCGAACGGACCTCGCGGAGGATCCCTGTCCACTTTGCTTCGCCGCGAACTCTCCTCAGGCTTCTCTGGCGCAAATTCGAGGAAAGAGGTCACGATTTTGAACGGTGCCCGTAAATTACCATACAGAGAGGCAGTTCGCGCGCATTAAGCCGAACCGCTTCCTGCTACAGACCACATTGACCGCTCGTCAGCTTGCGAGATCGGATGATCGTGAATGATGCGCATAACTGGGCATCTCGATTTCGGGAAATTTCAATGCGAGATCCTCGCAGAAGCGTTCGGTAGAGATCGTTAAGGATACGGGGGAATTCGGAGCGTAAGATCGAGGCAGTCGATCGGACATACGCGAACCAGACGAATTCCGATCCGTCGATCGATACGGGCCCATCTGCCCGATCGGCTCCTCCTCGTCTTTACGCGGAAGTAACGGAACTCTGTCCACGGAATCTTAAGTGACTCGCCGTGGATCGTTGATCCCTAGAATGTAGATCAGCGCCGAGGTGGCATCGCCTCGAAAACATTAGAATCCGATTATGCCGATGGCCGGCGACCGGCGTCACGAGTAGGTACACGGAATTTGAACCTGCAGGTGTCTTCCGCTCGGCGAAGACGAAGTCCTCGCGCTGCTTAGGTATTCTAATGCGGCTCGCTTCGATCCGTTATCGCGAAGTAAACACCGCGGTATTAACTTTTTATGCGTACGTACGCGGATCAAAGTGCGACGAGACGCATCGTTCGGATTTTATTCGACCGATCACGGTTAATCGAGATTCTTTTTCCTCCCCAGCTCCGTTTTTTGCCCGCTTCGATGCCCGTCGTTATCGATCGCTTCCTTGTAAATGTCCGCGGATTATGCCAACGCGGGCGTGTAACGCGAACCGATCGCAAAAGCGACCGGAGCTCGGATCGCTCGCTCCACCCGCGCCGAACGAGTAGAAAGTTGCGCGACTGTTCGTGTCATTGCCGGATCATTTGCATGTGCCGTTCTTGGTACGTAATCTGGTAAAGATCGCGTAAAGATTTCAGAGCGAATCCTCGAGTACTGGGTGCAAGGGGACTCGTCGCCGCATTACGGAGACCGGTGGCAGCACCGATGTAAAAAGTAATACTTCGCGGAACCGTTCTCCGACTTGGGAGGGACGGCCGCAAGAATCGACGTGTTCCACGGATAGACGGTTTTTGCGGGATCTGGGCCACGAAGAGGAGCCGTACGGTCAGAGATCCATCAAGATCAGACCACTCTGCCTTTCATCTTCCGCTAGGTCCGATGATGAGTCACTGCGCGACTCCGAATGGGCTCCATTAAGAGTTTTTCGTGCTCGTGTGTCATTCGCGGACTCGCCACAGGCGGATCGTTTTTGCCGGTGAAACGGAGAATCCTCGCGGTGGCGCGCGCTCAGCGTCGCGGCGCAGGCAGAAAACGAGAAGAATGAGAAAAAAAAACCGGTTCGATCCCGCCGACAGATACAGAAAAGAGATTGTCTCCCGGTGCCTTCCTCGTGCTCGGTGTCCACGGTGTCCGCACTGTCCGCAAATAGCCGCGTAATGACAGAGCGCTCGGCCGCTTCTAGAGAAGGACGAGGCGACACGGGGGAGGACAAGCATCGCAGCGTGGAGGGGAAGCTCCAAGGAGGAACGAAATTAAAGCGACCGCTGGCTCCTGCCATTTCTGACGAGCGACTCGCAGAAGGCCATCGCCGGCGATGCTTCCACGGAAATCGGAGCAGGTTTCGGCGACCTTCGTGTCCTCGACGATGACGTCCTCCTGCGACAAAAATCAGGATTCGAGACGACGCGGTATGCGCGTGACGATAATCGGATGGAGCCTCGTCCTGAGCAGCTTCGAATAGCTACGGATGGCCTCTATTCTTCTCGCACACCGCCGATTACGCCAGCTGCGGGCCACGTTAGATCGAGATTTATGCGAAACATCGGTCGCTTTAACTCTCGGCCGCGATATCGGGTCAAGTTTGAAGAATTCTCGGTTGCGATCGGGTCGGGCAAGCATCTGAACTCTGCCGATCTTGGGCTGGTGAAGCTGGCTCGAGCTGGATTTAAAGAGGCTGGCCAGGCGAAAAGTAGATGGTTTAATCGCGGATGGAACGATCGTGTCCTCTTTCAGGTGATCTCGAATCGCGGCAACCGAGGAAACTAGAGATCCGTCGAAATTACGTTTAGCTAATTGCTCGAGCAATCATGGCTCGTTACACAATCGTGACGGTACAGTTTCAACAACACTCAACAGGAAGCTGACTTGTTGCGTATCGGTATCTGCTTCGCGTGGACGGCAGATCCTCGATCAATATTTCCAAATGAATTCCAAGACTTTCACCGATGAATTTTGATTATAATAAATGACGAGTACATAAATAAATCCAGCGGTTATTATCAGTGTTGAGAATACGAAACAGTCGAGCTCGCGCCGAAAAGTATGTATGTGTATATTGTAAGTACGGATAGAGCCAAGGAGAGGTGAGGCGGTTTCGCGAGTCGAGTTCAGTTTGCGTGTAATCGCCATTGAAGTTACCACGCGCGGAATAAAGAATTGCGTTTAAGGGTTTTATTAAACTTCCAGTCCTTTAAATCAACAATCAGCTGAAAAGAGCGAGCTGGAGATCCGAGTCTTGGGACTCCGGGGTCACCGAGGTGAGTACCGATTGGATCGTGCAGTTTCCACGTAGAAAATCGATCGGCGTGCTGCAACTGCAACTGCACAGCTTCGGCGGGGGCCCATTACCGTGATCGCAACGGGTCGGAGCGAGCACGATCGGCGGATCGACAAAAACCGGGAAACCGATCGTCATCGTCGGTGCCCCCGATCTATGATTTAGAGCTTCTTAAACCAGCCTGCTCGATCCTTAATGAATCGCCAGACAACAGTGCAACGTCGCTCTTCGCATCGCTGCTGTTTTACGCGTAGATCCTCAAAGTATCGACTAGAATAATGGAAACTGGATCCGCGCGACGACAGCCTGTCGCTTCCTATCCGCTCGACTTTTTCTCACCTACTACTTTCCATTTCGTAACAAAGTCCCCGGCAGACCTTACGGGGAGGGGCTGATAAAAATCCAACTCGCCGCGTGTCCCCTCGAAGAATCACTTTCCCCGGCAGCTCGCTGGAAGCATCATCGAGCCAGCCGACCACAGAGGCGTCCACGTAATCCAGGGTCTAAACATTCGCCGGGGTAAGGCGATCCAGCGGCCGGCCAGACCTCGAAGCGATCCAGAATCTAATCCAGTCGGATGCCCCTGGGCTTAGAAAGGCGTGGTGCCGAGCCGCGGCGAACGTAGGAGAGAAGGTGTCGTCAGAGTCGAAGAGGACGGCCGCGAGCGTGTAGGTGGAGGAGCTGTTGCTCCGCGTCGCGTATCGCTCGTCCACGTAATTAGGTCGCTCTCCTTAATGGGGCCCAAATAATCTGGGCCAGTCACCGTGGCCCACGGGCGTAGCTACGTCTTCGCGTCCGTCCATCTGGCTCTCGTGACGTAAGCGGGCGAAACCGACGGACATTAAGGTCACCCCTAAAGGTAAGCTCCTCGCCGCTGAGCGGAGTAACGAGAGCAAAAAGAAAGGGGAGAACGCATCGGTAATGACAGAGCGTTGCGCAAGGCTCCTCTTGAAGTTTCGTCAAGTGCGTTCCATCTTAGCACGGGTGGGGGGCTCGGAGCGAGAGGACGCTCGAGGAAGAAAGGGTCCAGGGGGCCTTGCAAAGGTACATCCGTCACGCGACTCGTTATTAATCGTTATCATTTATTGCGCGCCTGTGGTGATGGAGGATCGAGGATCGAGGGTGAAAGTGCCGTCTCGTTAGTACCCGGAGCGGCCTTATGCAAAACGGCCGAACGGCGACAAAAGGAAGGACCAAAGGGGACAGGACGCGATTGTGCTCTTTCCTCGGAGGCAACAGGAGATCGCGCAACCGGCCTCGTCATCGGACGATTCGACGCAGATACACGGGGCGTCCTGTCATCGGAGCCGAGCAGACGAGGAGGAAAAGGACTGGAAGGATAGAAGGAGCAGCCGGAGAGGAGGGAGAGGGGGAGGCAATGGGTATTGTGGCACGGTGATGCAACCCAACTCCGCCCCAGTTACTCGCAGAGATCTCGCCGCGGACCGAGAGTGAACAGACGAAGAGGAAAAGCGAGAGAGAGAGAGAGAGACAGAGGCGAGAGCAAGACGGGGACGAAGTAGGAGATAGAGAGTGCACGGACGTGGTTTATTCACGAGGAACGAGCCGATAACTCCGGGAGATCGTTGCTACCTATTCATTATTTCGCTAAACGTTGATCGGCGAGGCGCCAAGGCCACCGGTTCGTGCCTCCAGCTCGCCATTGTTCCGAAATATTCGTCTGGTTCAATGAGCACGCGTGGGCGGCACCGTGCCTCGATCGCCGCGAGCCTTCGTTTCAAGGGGTTGAGATTGCGTCGCACCCCACGCTGGCCTGAACTACTTGCGATCGGAGTTTCCGAGGATCGGCAAGGAGCCCAGGCACTTTAGCGCGCGAGGCGCGCTTCCACGTGGGTTCGCCTGCAGCCAGACACGCGTTCGCGGTTGCGACAATCCATTATTTCGATTGGGTCGTCTGGTTAATTAGAAGGGGTGTATAAATAGGAGCGATAGCCGCGCGAACAGACGACTTGCTCAATGCCGGATCTAACAATAAGAGCGACGCTAGTGTAGGACGGTAATTCTAGTCTACGCGATACAATTATCGTTATTCACGCTCGCCTTTACTCTGCCAGGCGGAACAGAGGACAATCGAGCCGTTCAATTAATTTCAATACCATCCGCCGAGACCGTCCTTGCGTCGATTAACGGAGGCTCGAGGAATCTCTGCTTGAGCGAAGGACGCTGATTCTCGCTTGCTCGTGAACGGCGAGGTAGGCACCTATACGCTTCTCTGTTTCCCTGGTCGGCCAACGAAAATCGTATCGACGCCGGAGAGAATACTGTATGGAAATCGGTCGGCCAACGTTCGGGAGACAAAACGAGTAGGGAGACTTTCGCCTGGACGGGCGAAGAAGCCGTTCCCGGTTCGTTAACGTGGGTCACGTCGGGGCTGAGCGAGGATTACGCAGCTGGAGGACCGAGGGGGCGGAAGAAGGCAATGCGGCGATAAATTTAGCTGAACGTTAGAACCGAATCGCGCGTCAGGACTAGGTGTAGGCGGTTATATTGCCTGCGCGGCGACCCACTATAGACTATTGCACGCCGCGCGGAGCAGTAAAGGAATTTAGCCTTATAAATCAGCAACATGACTGCACCGCGCCACACCTTTCCCTTCTTGGGGCAATCACGAGTCGTCACCGTATCGGCAACATCCCTGGCGCTCAGACTTCTTGCATCGTCTCCTTTTACCCCGGGGGGACCCAATCCACGATTACGAAATCCTAGATTTTTGGATCTTAAACTCCTGAGCGCCACTAGCACAATTTCTTCATACATGCACCAAAGCTTCTTCTTCTTCTTCTTCTTCCTACTCCACCTTCTCTTCATCATCCTCGTCGCACTCGATGACATCCCCAAAAGAAGAAGCTTTGTAAAAATAAAAGAAACCTGGATTTTATTTCTTAAATAAAGTCTTATAACCGCCCCAATGAATTTCGTCGAATTCACGTTAAAAATATTTTTATCCCTCCAACTCGGCTCCCTCCAGAATTAAATCCTGAGTGCGCCACTGGCCCACAATGTACTCGAGCTATTGTACGACAGATCTAGGATTCTTGGATCTTTTTCCAAGTCTGACGTGGACAGCCAAACAGTGACACTCGTCTACCGCATAATAGATGCCTAATGCAACGATATCCTCGCATTGACGCATTGTTTGCGCAGCTGCTCGATAACGCAAACACAATGACGACCAGTGTAACGAGGTGTAACGAGGCATAGAGAGCCACTTACTGCAACTATTTCAACGGCAGACCACGAAGACGACGACCAAAGGAAAAGCTGGGTAACCGCGGCAGGCTCGTTCTTCTTGTCGGCAGGATTTTTCTAATCCAGGCCGGCGAAGCTATGATTGGCCAAGCGAGAATTACGATCGCCATACGTCCCTTTGGGCGCGGAGAATCTGGGACGCCGTGGAACGAGGAAGAAAAGCCTGCCACCCCGAAGGGTGCGTGCGAGCGGCAACGGCTTCCTTGCAACTGCCCGGGAACACGCGACGATTGTTCGCGCGCCGCGCTACAATGTTGAATCAATCGTGCACGTACGGCAACATCGAGAGGTATCCAGCGCGTCGTATCGTAAATTGAATATTACAAGGAGGCTAAACAAAGCTTGCGACGCTAAGTGATTGCTAATGTTACCGCAACTTCGATTTATGCTTTGCCTTGAACGTAAGGGGATTGCCATGATGCGTACCCTACTAGCATTTATTTGTTGGGAGTTTGATGGGCCATTAACGCGTTATCGGTTGGCCAACTGTCGAAGTGTCGCTCTGTTTTTAAATGGACCAACGATTGGAACCAACGCAGGCCCCACGTCACTTAACATAAGGCCCAACTCAAGGTTTCCTTCCAAAAGACGTCGTAAAGACGTCTTCTTCAGGTCTGGTTCAGGAAAAAAAAATTTGGCGGTGACGAGAATAAACTAACCCAAACTTTCTGCTTACGAAGCAACCGCTGTTCGCAACTACCTAATAGACTTTCTTGTAAGCACTTTTAATTTCTAGGTTCATAACTAGTATTAATTGTTTGTAAAAAAAATGCGCAGCGACGCGAAATATTCTACAAAATATCATCATGCGACCTTTAGGCTCATTCCTTAAAAATTCACATCCGTCTTAAGACAAAAGTCTTTAAGATGTCTGAAGACAGGTGTCTTAAAGATATCCTAATGTCGTAAGATGTTCAGACCAAGAACAGACGTAAAATGGACATCTTTTAGACGTCCTGTGCTATAAGGGCATCGATGACAAAAGGCACCCTTTTCTGAATTGATATTATTTTCACATCTTTAGACTAAACTGGAAAAATTTAAAGAAATAAATAAATTCCAAGATTGCATACGACAAAACTTTAGTGGGCTAACCATGGACCGGTATTAACAAACTGCGGTGTATGTACGTATTTACAAATAAGGAAAGAAGAATCACAACTTGGAATATAATAACAGGTTTTTGGATGTAGCAAAGTTTCTGGTGTTTGTAAGACATTTAAATGTAGGCTTACTTTGGTTAGCCCAATGTTACATCATCGTTGTAACTTTTTTGTTTATTAACCAACCATAGTAATTGTAGGCCCAACACTGAATATTCGTAGGCAAATTGTGGCCATTTTTTTGTCTTAGGCCCTATTTTGGGAATTTGTAGACAAAAACACTAAATATATCCCAACTAACTTCCAACTGTTGGCTACCTTTGGCCAATCAAAAATGCTACTAGGGTAGTGTTGATGGTGGATGAACTCAATTGAAGATGAACCACCAAACGTCACTTACGCCCAAAACTCCACGTTAATTTCACGAAGCAGAGTACAACGAAGATATCGTCGCCATATGGAGACTCCCTGCTCGATCGGCGTTACCTGCCGCAAATAACAGAACGAGGGGTATCGTCGTTAATAAGATACGGAGGCGGCGGTAGCTCATTAATAATCGTTTTCTCGTTGAATTCGCCGAAGGGCCAGCCGCGAGAGGACCGGTTCGTGAAGCGCGGAGTGTTCGCGGTCTTAATTGGCTCCCGCGGAGAGCTCGCATTGTGCGTGGACGGTGCACAATGGTCGCGAGGACGAGCAGGCGTCGCGCGGAGCCAGAGCGCGTCCTTTCGGCCGCGTAGAAATCGCGATCGACGAAGCCTTGCGGGATAGACGGAATTTTAACGAACGCCGGTTTCTTCGGCCGAGCCGCGATTTCCTCGCTGTTAGCGGTTTTGCTCGCTCCATACCTGGACCAGGCGGGTAGAACGTACGACTCATGTAGGTCTGGGTTAGGACTGCATTAGGTGCAACCGGCGATCGGCGGATCCCCGGCTCGATAGACGGAATTTTAACGACCCGAGTTTCTTTAATCGACCGGCCACTTCTTTGCCGCTGATTCGGGCGCGATGTTATCCTTATCTGGAGCGCTGAAAGTAGAATTTGCGTGTCCGATTCGGGAACGGGTCAAAAGATGGGGGGACGATGTGCCAGTTCGGTCTCCGGGCAAACTCTTGAGCCTGCTTCGATCGATTTCACTGCGCGCTGGGCACGCGGCGACGACATGCAGCGGCGGCAGAGTTAGATTGAAATCTGGGGGTTGGCGCTTCGAGCCGTTCCCTCTCGAGCAGTCTCCGGTATAATAAATTCCGTCGCGTCGAACGACGCTTCACCGTTACGGGGCACCGTGGAAACTCTCGAGGATGACGACGTCGTCTAGGAACCGGCTGGATTCGCATGCGTGACCTGTCCTTAGAGACCGCCGCGCGCGATCCAGGCCGGGCTAAAGGTAAATGTTAAGAGAGACACGCCGGGCTAGGCGATCTGCATAATTATATTCGCCGGTGGTTACATAACGCCGGTTATCCGGTTATCTGGCGTGGTAAGTGGTACCGTTCCCCCCGCGCGAAACCTCATCGGCTCGCGCATCCCGGCCGCTGCCGAGCCGTGTGAAAATTGTCCGCATAATTCCCTGATAAGACAGCGACGGAATTTACATTTCGATTACAATGTTGTCCCCGCGTCTGTGAGTTTCTCCGGCGACTAGCAGCATCCACTCCGCTCGGCGTGATCGCGAGTTTCGCGCAGTGCTAGGGAATACAATCTCGGCCATTATTTACTATCCCCGGATTGCGGGATTTCTTAAAGTCGATCTCGGGATTCCGGGACTAATCCCGGGATAATTTCAGTTATTAAAATGATTTATTATGCGCAAAAATCCTAATTCTTTAATATAAACAAACTTACCTGCGACATATAATTTAATATAAACAAACTTACTTTCTAGCATTAGTCTGAAACATAAGCTAAAATCATTTTTCGCAATAAAAACAGTAATGGAGAATAATAAGGTCTCAATGAGGACGAACGAACAAGCAACAAAGCACCTAAAGTATTTTTCTATTCTTCTTCTATTTTTTTATTTTTCCCTTCGATTTTACGTGTTTAGACAAATTGCGATTTGCAAGTCGCGCGATTTCGAAATAGCAAAACGGGAGAATATCATTGAAAAAAATAAATATGGTACAGTTAGTTGTATACGACTTAATATTATTTATTTTTGTTTATTATTATTATTTAAATAAATCATTATTATTACTGTCTTTATTATTCTGAAATGACTATGTTAATTTATTCTTTTTATTTTTATATTTTTCAGGTGTTCATAAAGTATTTTTGTGTTCATGTTACATTTTTAAAGAATACCGAAATTCTCGGGATTAGTTATATCAAATCCCGGGATTTTTGGAATCCAAAAATTAGTCGGGATCGCGGAATCCCGGGATTGTATTCCCTATGTAACGCACATACGCGCTCCTCGACTCGCGGAAATACATACACGATTACGGCACGGTGTTTTTTTACCGCGCGATCGCTCTCGATACGATTTAAACGAGGATCGTTTAATCGAGACTAAACCCTCGATAATTATTAGTGCTGATTTAACGAGGTTGATTCACGAGGGAAGCTGGCTTCTAACCGGTTAAGAAAATGTAGTTGGAAGTACTCCAGCAATTGGAAAATGTGAGTATCGAGAAATTTGAATACGTTTTATAATTCATTAGAATATGATAGTTTCTGGACGAATTCTGAGGAGACTGTTGATTCTCCAAGGAAAGCTTCGAGGGAGACTAGAATCCTCGAGCCATCTGCCCCACTTGCCAGAGAAGCTAGAATTTCTCAGCAGGCGAGCAGAAGGAGCGAAGAGGTGTGCGTCGAGAAGCAGTGGGTCCTCGAGGATGGGAATTGCGATGGAAGGGCCGCGAGTGGTTTTAAATCGAAGGGAATCGACGAGTGCACCGACGCCGACGCGACGACACGACTCGCCGGCGAACGATCCGACGTATCGCATGATATCGGCTCGCCAGGGAAGCAGAACGCTTCCAGAGCCTTTCGAGCGGGGAATGGAGAGAGAACGATACGGAACAGACGGGGATCGTAGCTCGACGAGGGAAGGAGAGAGAAGCGGATCCTGGCAGACAGTCACGTTGCTGGCTGCCGGTTTGCTGGCTGCTTTCTTGGCGACACGCCCTGCCCTGATAACACCCACACCAGCAAAGATAAGCCGGTATTAATAGATGTGCGTCCCCGGTGCTTTCGCAATTCGAGAGCTCCGCGAGCGAGCACGTTCACGCGGAAACGCCGACGCGCAACTGGACCGGCGCGGCGCGGCGCAGCGCGGAGCGGAGCGGTGCCCCGCGAGCGGGATGCGTTCCCCGAGACAGGAAAAAGGACGAGAACGCTGGGAAACAGTTAAAGAGCAAGGGTCGACGAGATTACGGGCGGCTATAAATCGCGGAAGCCGGGTACGAGTGGACGCGACGCGATAATTATATTTAATCGCGATAATTTGTAGCGGACAGCCCGTAACGATTACCGATAACGACGCTCTCGCGGCGATCCGTCGCTTCTTGTCCCTTTTCCCGAGCAGCCTTATATCGAATCTCCGGCTCCCCGCGTCCAACCAGTTCCCCCCGTCTTATTACGAGCAGCGATTACACCGTCGCCTCGATGCTCCGACTGTCCACGGCTAATTAATGCGAATATTCGACACCGTTCCGCGACACGGCCGCCTATCTCCGTTGCATCGCGATCAACGAAGATGCACCCATCGATCACCTATTTTTCCCGGGGCATAATGCGAATACGCTGAAGGTGCTCGGCGGAGGGAGGCTGTCGCGAGTCCCATCCAGGTATCCGGTAGGAGCTGCATCGCCAAGCGGTCGCTAATTATGTAAACTGTCCGCGTGCAATTAACGCGAGTGCCCGGCCCGGCGTTTGCATATCTCTATGAAGCGAGGTATCGCGATCAACTGCGAGTTGGATCTGTGGGAAAGCTTTCCCGCTGATGGATCCAGCCGCGGAACATAGCCTCCGATATACGTGAAATCTTCTGCTCGCCGTCTTTCATTTCCGCTGGCCGCGCCGCCAGGAGAATACGATGAGTAGGTTAATTACTCGCGAATTCCAATCTCCTCGAGCGGCTAGCAGCGTGCCCGATCGAAAGACGGTTCCTCCTCGAGTTAATTAGCGCAACCGCCCTTTTTGCTGCGTCCAAGAAAGTCGAGCCTGCGCGGCGCTCGAGTTACGTAAACGGCGGTTTTTCGTGTCCCGCCAGCGCAGCGGCGGCTGCAAAATTATCGCGCGGCGAGCTGTTAGGAAATTATCAATTAATCCGCGCCCGCGCCTTTCCCTGCGCGCTCGCGCGCCAAACTCGCCGCGGACGACTTTTCAAGGTGGTGCTCCGCGGTGCTTGCACCTGCATGAATCAGCTTTCCTTCTCGTCGCCTCTTTTTTTTCCCCCCCCTCCTTTTTCTTCTGTCGGCCGAGGGGAGTCGCGCGGCACCTCGTTTCGCAAACGGAACTGCTCAGCGCCGCGACGTCAGACGTCCCAGCATCGCGTTCAGACAGGTTCCCAGGTCGATATTTATCCCGCTACTGTATCGCCGAACGGCGACATCCTTTCCGGGTGAAAAGGATGCGGCACGAAACGGCTGGTATCCTCGCCCGCTCAACCCGTTTACTTCTCTGCTATCCGTTTTAATTTGTCCGTTCTCATACGGCGCGAATAATTGATAGCGCGCGAGTTAACCGGTCTGGCGACAATAATTTGTCGATCGACATAAACATAAATCGCTCTGATCCGCTTATCTGCTTTTTACAGCCACTTCTCGCTCCGCGCTGACGGGGAGGTACCTTACGGTCGCTCCATTTTTTTTTTCTCCTTTTTTTCTTTACCTTCTCATCGGGAACGACGTCCAGTTTCGCAAACAGAACTCGTTATTTCGTTACTAGATTTCCCTGCAAACAGCTCGCGCGACTCGAATGCTAAAGGGTTCTACTTGTGATTCTGGACGCGACGCTGGAACGAATCAGCGGCTAGAGAGGAGCACGTTTCGCGCGATTCCGCGCGATAACGGGCCGGGGTCGGTCTCCTTTCCAGGCCCTTCGCGGGGACAAGTAAAAGTAGAGAAACTCCTTCCTCTTCGGCGAGGCAGAGTTCGTCCAGCTCCCGAACCGGATCCTAGGAGAAACGTTCGAGTTGCAACACTCGGATGAGACGGGAACTGAGAGCGTCTCCACGCGTGCCTCGACGTCTCTTCACTCTCCCGTGGCCCTCGAAAATGCTGGATGAAGCGAGGACCGGGCGAAGGGTTCGTTCCATCCAAGATTCGAGGATCCCGGCCTCTGCGTCCTCTTGTAAACTATTCCAGCGATTGCACTGGGGAGATCGCGCAACCGAATGCGATTAAATGAAAATACTCGCTCGGGGGTTCGGTCGGTCCCGAGAGCACGCCCCTCCGCTCAAATTAAGCAGCCGTAAACGGTGAAATTACGCGGGGCGGTCACGTCCCGCTGGAATTGCCCGCACAACCGATTAACGGCAAAAATTACGGCCGAAGAGGATAGGCAGTTTTCACGAAGGGACCGAGGCTCCGGGGGAAGGGAGCCGAGGAGCCGCTGGGAGGCCCCGTTAATCCGATTACTCGTTTTCCCGTGGTAATGGAAGGCCGCCGTGAACCCGAGAAGGAGAGGCTCCCCGCTCCGCGATCGAGGCGAACGGAGTCATCATGTTGCAAATGACCTCTGCCTACCGGCGGAATTAGCGGATGGTCTTCAATCCGGAGGTAATTGTAGTGCCACGTAAGAGATGCTTACGCTCCCGGCAGCGATTGCACACCGCTCCGGCGCAGATCCCTTAAATCGCGAAAAGAAAGGAACCTGCGCGCCGATGCGGCGGTAGAAGCTCGGCCAAGTGAAAAGAAATCGCCGTGAAACTTCTCGATCCACTCCTTCGCGGCTGAAGTAAAGCCACGAGATTCGCTGTTGCGAGGCTGATTCAATTAAAGTAATCGAAAGCGATATTGATGGAAATATACAGAATTAGACAGTTTATGGATCTGCATCGATTCCAATTACTGGCGCTCGTTAATTGTTTCACCTGCTCCACTTTCCTCGTACGTTTCGTATCCGTGTCGACTTCGCAACGCCCCGCAAGAGGCGAGAGTCTTCCGAGCGTAGGTACAGAAATTCGGATCTCTTTGCCGAGTCGAGGAGCAGATGATCGAGGTCGATCTATGATCCGTAGATAATGCCGGTGGGCTCGGTAAGCGATGCTCGCCTCGGCTGGTAATTGGACGGCTTCCGAGCGCAAATATATTCGCCGCCACTGCCGAAGAGAATCGAACCTTGAAACGAAAGCGGAGGAACGCGCGCCGAGCGAATTAAACAAAACGAAAGACCGGTTTCGCCTCGCGTACGATTACTTTCGGCAGGAATTTACTTGGCCGATAATTCAGTGGCGGAACGAATACATCGGATCGTTTATTATCCACCGAATCGAACGTTAATTTCTACAAAGAGATATTGGAAAGGCCCGAGCGGCGCGGGCTCTTACGGAAACGGCATGCGCGGCGCTCGGCCGTGTTTATATTCGCGTAATGCGGCAATTAATCGCGCGCTGACGGCATTAATCAAAGCTGCGCACGATGGAATACCGTTCTTCTGTGAAACTCGGGCGACACCATCGCCGGTGCTATCAATTTCCTGCTATCGAATCAATTACCTGCTCGTCGATAACGCGGAGAGCAAAAGAGCTCGAAAGGATTCTAATTGTGAGCACAGTTGGGTGTTTCTGGTTGTCAAGAAGACACGATAGCAGGCTCGACTTTCGTCCAGCCGAAGAGGGGAAATATATCAATTCCGCGGCAGCGCTGAAGCGGACAAGAAACTGCCGCGCGGCACGTGGAAAGGGCGAAAGATGGAGGCGTGGAAGGACGATTTTTAAACTCGACCCGCTCGCGTATCTGCGTCATAGATCGTTATCTACTCAAATGAATCAGGTGCCGGGTGCACCTTCGGATTTTTTATCTCTCGCCACCCGGCCGGCAGTAGATCTGCTTTCGCAATTAGAACTCGTTATTTCGTTGCGCCACGTTTCCGTGTGCGCTCGTGTCGATAAGACGAATGGTAGGGTGGCCGATTTGCGCCATCGGTTCGCCACCTTCTCGATCCTTCGAGGAGAAGGATCAGAGGAATCGCCACAAAGACCGAGACCAAGCTCCTCGCCTCGATCCATCAGCTTCAACTCATCACGATCAAACACGCGAAGCGCAGGGAATCGAGACGAAAAGCCTCTCGATAGGGGAGAACGGGGGTGGTAGGCCAGTTTTTCAGTATTTGATTTTTAATGAATTACGTGGGCGAAATATCATTAAACCGGCTAGTATAATTGGTAGGGCGTAGATTTGGCTACCTGATTAAATTATTAATGTTGACTCAGTTTGACAAGAATTAAGGTATTTTAATGTTTTTCTAATACCTTCCCCATGATCGGGGTTGGTTGACTTACAGTATGGGGTAGGTTGACTATATGTGCAGTACAATCAGTTAAGAAAATGTTATTAGTAACTTATCTCAACTGTCACAAGAGTTGTTTCATTATAAAATATTAATTTCTTTCTTTCATATTTTAATAATAAGCTGAAAATTTTTTCAACTTAAGCATCAACTATAATTAATTTATAACATAGTGTAATTTTTAGGGTTGTTATCTCCATATCACCCTAACGAAAGTGGGCAGAGATCTGAAATCTCTCTGTGGTTTTTTGGGCAAAGAGCATTACTTGGTACACATAAATACTAAAATTGGTACTGGGGCCGTTTTCCCTATGCTTACCCGGCTAGACCCTTCAAACAAAAAATAAAAATCGCTTTATGAATAACAAAATAACAATTTAAACCTTATCAGTCAACCAGCCCCGACCGATCATTTTGACTTCAATAATCTATATAACCTTCAATTATTCATGTACAAACAAAAATACTATGTCAATAGATCGTCTAACAAACAAACTTTAAAATAATCCCTTAACATTTATTCTATTCTAACTATACGGAGCGTGAGAAAATAAAATCTTTAAGAAAAAATATTTACTTACATAGTCAATTTTTCGACAAACGCTGATGACTGTTAAAAAGCATGCGATCGCGGGGTCGAACATAAATGCATGGCGCAGTAGAAGTGACTTCTTTCTACAGTGAATCTTTCCGCTGTAGAGCATATGTCGGTGCAAAGTTATTAACAAATAGTCAATCTACCCCTTGGGACAACCAGACCCGGTCTCCCCTACGTTCTTTCCACGGTTCGTGTTTCGGAGCAACAATCCGACATATCGCCGTCGACGCGCACCTCGGATTATGATTCAGATCTGATCGATAATTGCGAATCGAGCGGGATACCTGGACGCCGCGATACGTTCGAGTAACGACGATGCAAATCGCGATTAAGTAGCCGGGCTGATTCATGAGCCGCCGTTTCCGTATTTCATTGAAATCGAAAAGAGAACACTGCTGTTAACTAAACGGATCGCGAGCAGGGTGGTACGCGCCGCAGGTAATGATTTTTTACCCCCGGCTCCGTTCCTCTCGTTGCAGAGCAGATCGCTATCGATCCGTGTTTCCGCGATACGGGCGAGAAGTTTATTATCGCACCGTGCTCCTAACGGACCATTGCGCTGGCGCGCTTAAGAGGTCCGAATCGTAATTACGAATTAGATGCCGCGGGAGGCGGCACCGTGTCGACATACCTTAATATCGTGACGGGGGCCGCGCAAAAAGTCTCGCGATATTGTGCGAATACAGCGGAGCCGGGTCCGATAGCTGGCGAGAATTATAGAGAGCGGGGCCGTCCGAGCTTATCGTCCTGGCCGGGGTTTATGGCAACTTAACGAGTTACTGACTGAGAAGCAGATCTGCCGCGCGATAAACTCTGCTCTGCTATTCCCGGTATTTGATAAACTAATTGGCCGATCCGCGGTTCGTCGTAGCGTTTCAATCAGCCGTCCCGTTATCGCCGTTAACAGGTTTGCCCGTTTTCTGTTCTCACACCGCCTGCGTATACCTCCAGCCCGTTCGTCCGGGCGACCGTTTCGTCGCCGATTCCACCGTGCAGGAGGCCGCGCGATAGGCCGCGGTCCTTCGCAATCGACCGATCGCTCGAATAATCCCGCTTAATCGACCGTTAATTACCTGGTCGCGGAGCGAAGCAATTAAATGCCGATTTTTGTGGGACGGGCGACGACACGGTCGCTCGAGATACGATCGATGCGACGGTGGAAAAGATTTCTGACACGGATCTAATCGGTGTAAAGCCTAGCCTTGGGTATCGGCGTGGAACAGTGCGGAGAAGTGTAAGTGCCAGGCAAACGGCTGCGGTGGGGTGGATGCAGCGATAGAGGGCTGAAGATGGGCTTTTAAACGACGGTACTTGCGATACCGCCTGGCGAGCGTGCTTCCAATTGGCAATAATGACGGTCGTGACAAAGGGGTTACGTATATCTTCACGCGAGGCGATCGGATCGGGGAAGAAGGAGTCGATAAAGTCACGGTGTCACGTTGGGCAACGATCGCCATCAGGAATCGCGTGCTCCAGAAACGTTTTAACGAGACTCTCCGGGCTTTCGATGGCCACGATACGTCACCAGAATACGAATCCATTACCATCTGGCAGAACGGTCCGGATCGTCTCGAGGAGCGATCAAAATCAAGGGCAGACGTTGAAGAAGTATCGTTCGACGGAATCTTCTCGGCGGAGCCGCGGAATAGAATATAGAAAGTCGATCGATCGCTAACGATCGCGGCTCGATTTCGGTACCGCCGCGATTACGAATGGCTGGCCGCGGCACGTGTTTCGCGTCACATGGAAACAGGTGAAAGCCGCTGAACGCGGGATTAATCGAGGGAATGGAACGGCGGCCGAGCGATTTGCAGGTATCGCGATTAGACCGAGTCATAGGGGAATCTTCTTTCCTCGGAGCACGCGCGTGAAACGTCTGCGGAGTCGCGGGCTAATCGACCTATCTATCATCGCGGATTATTACCATCAAACAGCGGCGGAGAACGGGGATGTAGAAAGTGGCCGAGTTCAACGGGTATCTTGTCAACTATGAGACGCAGACGGGAGGACGCGACGCTCGTTTCCGATTTTATGAGAAATAGGTGAAAGCCACGCCGAGCTAGTCCAGCTAGGAGCTACGTCGAGTCGATCTACCTCGCAAAGGAATCCCTGGAATCGCGCGCCGTCTGTCGTTCCTCGAGCTCTCCTCGAGAGCTCTGCTCCTTGCCGCGCGAGACCAGTTCCTCCGCGACGAGACCATCCCAGGAGCCGCCGAGATACACGCGAGTGCTACCCAGCCCGATTTCACTAATTTGTAGAAGCGAAGGCGCGTGAGAAAATTCCGGGACGAGCCGATGGATTCCGTAAACATCGACGAGCAAAATAAATATATAATTCACCGGCACGGTGGCAAGCGATCCATTTGTCCTGGTTCTCGCGTTCCGAGCCGCCCTCGAGGCCTCGAAAGCGCGTCGCGGGTGTTCCGGTCCCCGATCGATTATCTCGATACCGAGCTATCCGAGCAATTAATCGCTCATACAGCACGCGGCCCAAACATCCTCTATTTTCTAAGCGCGCCGACCTCCTCGGCCGCTTTCAGCGAGCATTCCCGTCTAATTGCGCGCGGGTTAACCGTGTTAATCGGGCAGCCGACTCCTTTGACGCAGCTCCACCTGATTAATGTTCCCATACCGCTGAGATCGCCACCGTGCAGCAGCTCCAGCCCATAAATTTCTGGACCACTCGAGTCCTGCAACCCCGCGCGCACAGATCTCTGGCCCGATCCCGTTCCCTGTCCGTCCGCAGCGTTTTCCAAAATGGTAATTACACGCGAGCCGAGTGGAACTGCGGAGATTCAAAGGTGGCTGTCTCGGTCTGCCAGGCGAGGAGGTCCGTAGATGGAAGCGGAGCGCGTTACAGAGTTACTAGCGACTGGCCAGATGGGCAGAGAGCGGTGTCAGGCGTCAGGCTACACGTAGGCAGATAATGAGCGGAGATATATACGCACGGGGATGTAAATGACACGCTAAATACTAAGGTAGGAAATGCCCAGTACGGCGCTATGCATCATCCGCGGCCAGGTGCCGAGCCGAGGTACACAGTCACTTCTCCTGTTGCGGCTCGACATTGTGTGTCACCGACGAGGCACCGCGACGGCTAGGCTCGCCACCGAATCGCGCTTTAAGGTCGGCCGACCTTATACGCCCTAATCAAGCTTAACGGGCCGCCTCGGTGCCGCTTCGCGTTCCTTCCGTGTCTTCGTTACGCACGTGACGGCCTACCGTCTCAGGGTCGCTGTTCGACAAACTCCCGCGGCTCTACGCCAAACGATTAAAGGCAATTAGCGGGGACGAGCGATAATTAATTCCCGGGACCCGCGCAGCCTCCTTTTTCGTCCGGTCGCGTAGCTTTTTGCCGGGATTTCGAGAGAGAGAGAGACTTCCTTGAATCGCTTTGCTCGATAGATCGGCAACTCGTTGATTCGTTAGGGAGCTTGAGCAGAGACATCACCTCCAACCCAGGCAGGGAAGTGTCGTAACTGGGCTATTTCGGTGATCCGTCCGAGGATCCGCGAAACGAGCAACATAATGTTCCGTAATCATCCGCTTCCTCGTCCCGTCGTTACGCTTCGACTAATCATTTCCTTCGAAAACCATAATGGACGCCGGATGAGTGGCGAAGGGGAAGAAAAAACCTTCCACCTCTCCGGCGGCGATCGAGCGTTTCAAGGAATCGTAGAGAACGCGACGAAGGTGGCTCGCAAAAGGCGTTCGGAGATTCGCCGCGGTGGCCTCCGTGGAAAAGGACGACGAAATCTCCGTCGAGGCAGGCGCGCCAATTCACCGAGTTGTCACGCATCGTAGACGACTATGCCTCGCGTACACGCTCAGGTGGCGCCTTCGACAAGATCGATTCGCTTCCTCGAGAAGATCGCAAAGCGAAGCGGACCCTCTTCCTCCGTGGGAGGCATCCAGAGGATCCAGCCGAAACCGTGGGAACGCCTCCTCCTACTCGTCTCCCTGCAATCTTCCATCCGAATTTTCGGCAGTCCTCCTCGAATCCACGTTCCTCCCTCGGCCTAATAGCTTCTCGAAACTCCGCTGCTGGCTCGCAGCTCTTTTTCATTTCCGTCGGAACGTCCTGGGTCCGATTCCGCGATAGTTTCCGGGAGGCTTCGGTGGATTACGTATAATCTTTAGGAGGAAATCGTTTCGTAGCAGGCAAGGGGATCGTCCGATTTATCCGTCCGACATTCGTTTATTCGGGAGCGAATCGAAAACTCGTGCTCGCTATCGAGATTCGTTTCGGTACGATGTTCGCGCGCGGATACGATCGCCGGAACATTAATTTATCGCGGCGCGCGATGACTTTCTCGGGCCCGTTGTTAATTCCCCGGCGAATAAATCCGCCTCGGAGTGTAGGCCGAATCCAGTTTCAATTGTCGCCTCCTCCCGCGGAGGAAAGAACGGGCGAAGAAAGCGGACGGCCTGGGACGAAGACGGGAAGGAGGCTCGCGACGACGACGCCCTTGCTGCGATCCAATTAAGCCCGACGACGAATTCGAGAATAAATCTCTCCGCCGTGAAAACGGCCGCTCTCCGTGCCGTGGATAATAATTCGGGACCCCTCGAGAGCTTCTGGTTAACGATTTCGCGTCCCCGCACCCACGTAACGCGTTTTTGTTCGTGGAATTGCACGTGTCCTGGGTGCAACGACCCTGCTCGAATATGGAACGCGGAGGGACCTCTGCTTTGGGACCATTCTTCGATGTGGACTTCGCGCGAGAGGAGACGAGGGGCAAGCTGAACGTCGGCTTGTAGCGTCGCGCGCAGTGGCTCGGGTTCGATTCGGAGCAGAGTCACAGCGGCCTAGGATCGAGAGGGAGCCGATCGAGAGAGCGACCGTGGATCTCGATCCTTGCATCTGCGAGCGGCGTCGAGCGAATAGTAGGGCGTGGGGTGGCTGACTACTCCAGGGCCTAGATCGCTGCCGCAAGGTGGTCTCAGGTGGGGGGGTTACGGGCGCGGGGGCGAGGGATGGGGGGGGGGGGCACGACGACTTAGAAAGTGAAACTGAAAACGGCAAGTCGGATGCGAGAGGGCCCCACCCTGGCGTGGTCTACTCACACACGCGCGGCCGCGGACGTCCTGACACGGCGCGCGGCTGATAAACGGGCACATGCGCGGCGATCTCGAGCGATCTCGAGCCAGCGAGCTGTCAAAAATCTGCAACCGAGTCGTCCGATGACCTTTGGAACAAGGACTGTCCTGCGCTCCCTGCTCTCTCCGCCCGGAAACACGCCCAACCAGCCAGCGGCTCGAAAGGGAGCAGCTTAGGAGAAGGGAGGATCTAGAGAGGATCCCGTAGATCTGCCAGAGAAGCGGTCCGCGGAAAAACGGCCGGCACGAAGGATTTCACTGCAGCCAGATGCCGAAAAAGCAAAAAACTCCTCCCCTTCACTTTTCCCCCTCGGACACGAAGAGGGAGCCGAGGCTAGGCGAGCACACGAAAGCAGAAAATCGGCGCTCGACTTCGTCCTCGAAGGAGTAGGTGTACCAGGACACGTCGTCGCACGACGAGACCGTTCAGGAAGGGGGGCGCGGGCACCGGGGGGGAGATGTTAGAAAGTAAAACCGAAGAGTTAAACTTCCACCGGCGGCGAACCCCACCCTGATGAAGCGGCGCTCCGCTCCTGTTGCTCGCTCCACGTACACACGTGCACGCGTCCCCCTCTTCGTCTCTCCGCTCCTCTCCCGTCCCCGAACAGCATACACACACACACACACACACACGTACGCATGATTAGCGAACGACTTCGCTGCTAGCAGCCCGTGGAAATGTGGTGCAGTTCGCGGACGATGGGATTCTCAAGAGCAGAGTAAAAGTGGAACGGCGCGAACCACGCCGCCGTCTGCCTTTTTTCCCTGCCGAGCCAACGAGCATCCTCCCGTTTTTTCCTGCCACCTGGCAAACCGGGCAGCGAACGATCCAGATTTTCCTCGGAGAACGTTCCGCGGAAGCGAACCAGCTGCAGCTTCGGAACGCGGATGATCCGGAAAACTTGCTGTCACCGGTCGAGGTAGAAAGTGACGATTGCAACAAAGTACGGGACCCAAGGAGAGAAGCAGATTCCTAGAGCGGGTAATTAAGAGGGGATCGGCCGCGGAGGTATCGAAGGCAACCGCGAAAGAGCATCGGGCGAGGGGGGAACTTATTTACGAGTACATCTGTTTAGCCTGTTAAGGCGTATCGAGGCATTCCTAACTGAGCCGAACGGGACGATCCCTGGTAGCGCGCGACTGCCCTCGCAGCTGGGATAATGGGTCACCGCTTTCGCACTGGCACACCTGCGTTCCGCCACTTTCCTGCGTTCGCCTTAAATTTCGTACGGCCGAGCTTTGGAGAAGCACGTCGGGCACAAGGACAAAGCGCCAGCTATCCTCCCCGCTCGCAAGAGCAACCAACGCATCGATCGCTAAATGAATTGTTACCTGTCCTCGCCGGGAATTAATTACGCGATGACCCGTGCATCGATCCGCGCGATAAAACGGCAATAAACCCTTTTCTCGCGCCCACGTCGATTCAAGAGGAGCTATGAGAACGCCGAACCGTATCTCACGCGCGTCTTCCACCTCCCACAACGAGCCACACTCTCCGTCAGACATTTAGCGCCCATTGAGAAACATCGCAGACGATGCTGCGCCCTGCCGCCTTCGTTCCTCTCCGATCCGCGGTTAACCGTTTCCTAGGCCTGCCTCGGTGACTTTGACGGGCTCCTCTTCGTTAAAAGCCTCGATCCTGGATCGCGCCTAATTCCCATTTGCGAGGCGTATGTGTGTAGCTGGCTCGGCGGAGCAGCCACGCCGCCGGGGATAACGCTTCCCACGGCAGAAAAACCGAGGATTCTCCTGTCCCGTAAACGGTTCGGATGTTCCCTTGGCCCATAAATGGCGGTGCACGCTGCACAGTAGTGGCGGCAAGCCAGTTGAGAGTTCGTATCAGCAGCAGGCATCTGAGGCACCGTGTACCTACCGATGTGTTCTTACACGTGTGGGAAGAATGTGGAATATCGCGAATGGAATGAAGCAACCCGGGACACGCCGTGTGTAATGCTCGCTCGGCCGTGCTCGTGTGCGCGCGCGCGCGCGCCAACACAATCGCGCGCCGCCGCCCCGGGACCCATACACGGCCGTCGATGTGCTCGATTGCGCGTGTAAGCGTATAATCGCCGAGAACAAAACGCCGCGAATTACCGCCGGCCGGCACCTTCCTAAAGCGGCGTCTTCTCCGGCGACCGCGACGACCACGGCATTTTCACGTTTTCACATTTTCACATAGGCAGTCGCGTTGACCCGCCGCGATGCAACGATGTTTCCTACCGATTGCTTTCGAGCCTCCGTCAGACTTCCGGTGTCTGCGCGGAGGAAAGTCTCGCTGGAGGGATAGGATAAAGACAGGTAATATGGAACGGCACGTAATATGGAACTTCGTAAAATTTCGATAAAAAAAAAACGAACTCTTCGGAGAATCGTGTATACTAGATCAGCCGGACATCCATCATTGAAAGAGAAACGTTTATATTTTTCGCGGGGTGTAAATGTTTCTGAAAAGTGTATGAAACAGTTAAATATTGTATCGATGGTATGTTCCAAAGTATTATTTTCATATAATTTATCATTAAATAATGTGCGTTCTTGATTACTCAACAATAGTTTACCAATAAAGTTACTTTCTTCTTAGTTTAATTCTGAATTTCTTGTCGGAACAAGTGTGTACGCAATATGAAACATACCGAGTAACATAGATAAAGTTGATAATGACGATGACGACGATGATACGGAACGCTTATTTTACGCTGGAAATTATAAAAATAATGATAATGAAAAGTAGACATATTATTCACGGTGCCCAACGTGTAAGAGACACAGAGAGCACGAATAAATTCCAAAAATGATGTGTATATATTTATTTCTATCTACTACTTAATAAATCTTCATTTTTAGAAAAAAAAAAGTAAAGATTCTTGAGTTTTCTTTACAAATTTCTTAGGTGTTCCATATTAGGTCTCATTTTTCAGACGGTCGATCTTCACTCTTTTCAGTTTAGTTTATTATAAATTCAAAACAATTGGATTTTTTACATTTGACTATGTAAACATGATTATACATTAGTTCCTTCGTCCCCTCATTTCAATTTTATTAAAAAAGAAATAATTCCCCTACTTTTGACAAGCTTTTGAAATCAGATTTTCCATACTTATTACCTGCCTTTACCCTACCTACGGTCAAGGGATGAAGCTAATGACGGAAAACATTATTTAGAAGGCACGATAACGATTCGTTTATCCCAGTGACGCGTGGTAGATTACTTAGTGACGCGCATCCGCGGAGACAATAACGCGTGCCCACGTGTCATCCATCCGTACCTGTTTAGAATGCTAGAAAATAAGACCGGCGACGTGGGACTAGGTAATTACAGAGGAGTCGCCGTTCGCGGGCGTTGCGCAATCGCCCGTCCCGAATTCTGCACTTTAAGATTAACATTCTTGGTGGTGCACGGAGCGTTCGCTTCCCGCGAGCTCTTAATCCGGCCGGCGATGCCTGGCACGCTGGAACAATGATCGCCGGGCACGGGTAAAAAATATATTGCGCACGCTTTAGACATGTCTCGCGTGGAGAGCCATGCTTCTAAATCCCTTCCGCGAGGAAAAAGAAGACTCCCGTATTCCCTCGGAAGCGAATCAAGTTTTTCTGCCGGTTACTCAACCGAGAGACACTGCCGAAGCACTCCTGTCGTTTTCTTCTTTTGGACCGATCGATCCAGGCGAAAATAATTCGCTCGTCCAGGAAGTTCTCGCGAGTTTACGGAGCTTTACGTAACAACGAAAACGTCCACTCTGTCGGCGTTCCTTCCTACCTACACTTCGCTCGGGGATTAAGGAACGAAATCCTCCGGATCGATAGTCGACGAAGGAGAAAGAAGAAGCAAAGCCACAGTTCCCGTGTCAGCGGCGAGCAAATTAAAATTCTCCGGGGAGAGAGAACGGCCCCGAACCAGTCGCTGGCCCAGTTATAATCGAGAGCGAGAGTAAAAGAGAGATCATTACCGAACGCGACCGACAGATTAGGCGCGCGCGAGGTGGGTGGGTTACTTTCGATTGCGACATCCCGCGAGATTTCAAGGACCGCTCGGAGCTGACCGTCGAACACCGGGGAGGGTCCGTTTCGAGTGTCGGGTGACATTTCGCGACCGATCTACCACCATCTTTATTGCTAATAAACAGAAAGCAACTATCAATGGAAGGGAAACGTGCCCGGCGGTGTACACTTCTTTGTCTCCCCGTCTTTCCATCGTCAACCGATCGCCTTTTTCTCCTTTCGACGCCCGATCAGCTGGACCGAGAAACTTGCAACTCATAGCACGATGCACTTTTTTTTTCTCGCTCCGCTGAAAGCAAACGTTAGCGTTATCGCCGCTGCCTTTTTTTCGCCGTTCGTTACACGAGCCCTGCAGATAATTGCGCTCCCGTGAGACGCTGGAACAGTCGAGGAACGTTGCTGCGAAAGAATCGTCGAGTGAGAATTCCCATCGACCAGCCGAGTAGTTGCTTTGTCCTGGATCGATGATAGACTGCAACGGGTGGTACGGATAACGAATGTCTAAAGGCCGTAACGTGCCTTCGTGCGACAATCGACGCGCGACATGACGAAACCGATAGGTCGCCAGGGTACACGTAATATCGGGCGTATATCAGGTACCGTTGCGGCCTCGCGACGTACCTGCGGGCCGCTGTAAAATGCGAAACCGGAGACGCGCCCTATTCCGTAGGAAAAACAATACCGTTTTATATGTAAATCTACACCACGGTTATGCAGCGGGGAGTAGTTGGCTCGCCGTGCCGTCCTCCGCGACAGAAACCTCGGGCCCGGTCTTGAAATGCACGACGGGGGCTGTCGGTCCGAAGCCGCTGCTCCGCCAGCTCGGTCCTTTAATCATCGGTAATTATCCGCGCGTCGGTCAGGATCGAGAGCGATCGAGGATCCATCGGAAGCCATCGATTGCTGCGTGGAAGGTAAGCGTAAGTGTTTGAGAGATTTCGTGAACGTAAACTGTCAGTGTGAAATACGATCGGTGAGGGGATCTGACGCGAATTAATCGCGAGGCAAAGATCGGCTGGAGGAAGTTACAGTGATGTCTGAGTCCCGGTTGGCAAAATCCTCCGGAGAGACCCCCGGGAGGTGAGCAGCCGCGGTTGAAACACGATCGCTCGAAAAATCTGGCAAATTCGCGCGTGACGTAACGCGGGAAAGGTGCGGGTAATTGATAACGTATCAAACGTTACATTGAAATATCGTTCGGAGAGCGGGAGAAAGGTTCCGCGAGCCCGTGGTGCGGCGCGCACCGTGTTCCGGGCCCTTTCTCGGGGCCCGAGATCGCTATCGGGCCGCTTGATCTATCATTCCGCCACCAGAAGTCCAGGCGCATGCATGCACGCACGCGCGCGCGCGCGCGCGAGCGCCAATGCGTGCGCACGAAAGCGCGCGCGCGCGCGCGGTCGCGTCCACGTAACGCCTCGTGCACGTAATCAATTTTTTACCAGTCCGCTTCTCGACGTGTAATAATACCGCTATCGCTAATTACGGTTATCAAGCGGAATAATAATTCCGTTATTACCGAAGGGAAAATTTTTGGCCCAGGGGAAAAGGCTCGTTTCGCGGAAGCGGCATTTCGCGCTCTTTGGCCCCGTATTTTTATTCGACGAAGCTCAGGATCTCCTCACTGGCTCGAACGTTATTTTTCTCTTTCCCGGGATATTTCAGGATATTTCAAAATATAGTACAAGTTGCACGGCTTCTATAAAGGCTATTATATCCTAGACAGTTCGTTCGAAGAAGTTGAATGAAGACGCGGCGAGCCGCACAAGTATCCATTCAGTAGTTCGAGTAAACACGTGGGGAGACAACAGCAGGAGCATTCTTTCGGTGGAAAAACACGTGTCCCTCGATACATTAAGCGTGTGGTTACAACGTTCTCGCGTGGCAAGAAAGCGACGATACTTGGGCCGTACAAAAGAAACGGTTGGAAAAAAAGAAAGAAGTCGCGGCGAGCAATGTACGTAACATCCCGCGCCTCATTTTTTCCCTCTGTCGACCCTGCTCGAGATCGCTATCGGTAGAGGTTCAGCTCGATTCATCACTCCGTCGCGTCGCCGCGTCGCCCGGTGCAGCGCGTGCAATGCACACGCGAGGCCGCCGGAGCTCGTAGCACCGCGAGGAGGTGTAACGACGCGGATGGCAGACGTTCATCTCGCTGACAGGTACGTAGGCTTGCA
The DNA here is from genome assembly GCA_963932335.1 of Andrena marginata. Lineage (NCBI taxonomy): Eukaryota > Metazoa > Arthropoda > Insecta > Hymenoptera > Andrenidae > Andrena > Andrena marginata. The sequence goes on from OZ010660.1 coordinate 8,782,334, forward strand.
TTATGCGGGTCTGCATGCATCCACCGCGTTCGCGCGGTCGCGTAAGCGCGAGCGGAACTCCTCCCACTGGAAATTCAACGTCGCGCTGACCAATCGAGACGGGAACGGCAGTCCTTTTGCCCCTACCGTCAGACGTCGACGGCGCTGACGCGCGTCGTAAATTGCGTTCGCTCGTCCGCTCGCTGGTCTCGTCGGTCCCGGGCAAATCGGCATCGACGTGCGGTGTAAACGCGGATAAACCGCGATGGCCAGATTTTCCAGAGCGAAAATTCGTCGCAGTTCCTACCGAGGAGTTGCCACCTTGGCGTCGGCCAGGCAGCACCGAAATCGTCGCGACTTCGATCCGCCGCGATCGTTAATCGTTCACGCCCCGCGAGTGCACGGCTGGCCTCGATTTTTTGCCCGCGGAGCCGCGGTTTCCTTTTCGCTCGTCGGCGGAGCGTTTTCGTAACGAGCTAGGATCTACGAAAGCCCCGAGTCGTGCACGGGCAACCGGACCCCGGGTCCAAGAACTGGACGATCCGCATCGGCGCGGCTAACTAACGATGCCATTAAAGGAAGATTTAGAGCGACCGTTCCCGCCGAGTGCCGCGAAAAGCGCAACAACACTGCGGGCGGGATTCGATCGTCGCCTATAAAGAGGATCGGGACACCAGCGGATCGCTGATGGAACACGAGAAGGCGTTACGATACTTCGATTGGCACACCGAGATTTCAGTCATCCGATTCCACGTTGCCTTAAACCTTTTTTGCGCGGGAAATACCGCCAGCTCGGCGTAAACGTCTGGCTGACCCAATTACTCGTCCGTTTCAGTGGAATAGGCATTGTCGTTCCACGGGCAGCTTATTCTACTTGGCGCGCGCGTCTTCCCTCCGTACGTTCAGTAGAATAGGTACTGTCTCCCCGCGGACTTCTTATAGGTGCTGTTTCAAGCAGAAGGGACTCGTTTACACTTTCCTGCTTGCGGGGTAAGTCCGGGAGAGTTCGACCACCGGGAGAGTCCGGTCAGTGTTGATATATTAAGACTGACGCAAGATAGTGCACTGTGTGTCATTGACACAAAATAAATGAAGGCGATTGTTCTTTATCTCGCATCGACCATTGTCACAAATCCATGTTTGAATTATAAGATACAGTTAAGACTTTATGCGGGGCTGAAAGTTTTTAGACCAAGTTACAGTGGTGGTGATATTTGAAAAACAGGTAAGTTTATTTACACTCTTCCGATATTGGGGATATAATCTGCATATAACTACAGTGTAACACCAACAATACGTATATATTCGTTTTTAATTTTTTTTTGATAAGGTGGTCGATCGCTCCCTTGATTACCCGTAGTGGGTGGACGGTCTAACCCCGACCAGTTGCAGTGCCAATGTTTTTCGTTGACAATGAAAATAAATATTTGAAATTATCGCACACTATAATTTATATATACTCTAAATTGCTTGGGCTTTGCTTTAATGTGCATAAAACAACAAAAATGTGAGAAACAACGATGCTACAATTTATTTTCCAAAAAGTGGTCGAACTCTCCCGGACTTACAATACTAAAATTCTGGAGAATCTCTGGAACCGAGCACTTTACTTTCTTCGAGGGGCGCAAAGAATGTTTCTGTTACTCGTTGTAGGGGAAATTAGGAGAAAACCGGGTACTTGGGTAAAACTGGGACGAGCTATTATTTTTAAAATGGCCTTAAATTTTCCCGCGTCGTCGTAGCGACATATTGTCGGGATATTGTCCTTTTTTGTGTGAATTATGTTAGTTTTTGCATATTAAAGTGTAAATAATTAAGACAGCTTGTTTGTACTTCGCCCTGGTATTGCTGATAATTCGTAATATTTACAAAATTGTATGCTAGGGCAAAACCATACGGGGTAAAACCGGGTACTCGGTTTTGGACAAAATCTGTATAACAATGAAACGAAAAAGAGGAAGTTATCAATATTAAACTAAATCATAATAAAGGACTACAACTAAAGAGGAAGAAAACCAGAAAATTAAACAAAATACGGAAAGATAATCATAACAGTGGTGATGAAGACGGTGATGACATTTGCATTTAAGTCCAAGAATCCTATGGTTCGTCCAAATTGAATAAAGGTTGAGTACAGTGTTGTAAGTGCGCTCACGAAGGCTGTACTGGTTGGGAAACTCAAGAATTCGACGAATTCCGTTGTTATAGGTGCTAGGGCCAGTTTTTAGTATGCTACCCGATTTCACCCAGGCCACGGGGTAAAACCGTAAAAACGAACCATATTTTAAATCGCAATTTTTGTGTGTCTGTTACTGTATTAAAAAAATGGATATATACTATTGTTTAATAAAGAGTTTATTCTAATGAATCCTAATTTTAATTTCTTTTTCACATTAATAATGTCGAAGTTATAAGCTTTTATCCCTAACGACCCGGTTCTGCCCCTACTTCCCCTACTTGGGAGACGGGCTTCCGGGCGCTCGGCGCTGTCAACGACATTTCTCGGCGCGATCCGCCTCGATTCCGCTGCTCGTGGGCCTTTTGTCGCGACAACGACGTGTCGCGAGAGGTTCGCGCCGTCCCCGGCGATATTCGCGCGCGTAGGCGTCTAATGATGGGTTCTCACCGCGTGCACGCGTACGTCCCGTGTCGCGTCAATCCCGCGGGAAGTGTCATCGTACAGAATAGAATGCGAGAGGGAAGAATCCGTCGCGACATGGTCGCGAATTCCGACCCACCTCTGCCAGCGTCGAATATCACGATCGACGATCCGCGATCGTGGCAGCGTCGGGTTGATCCAATATAACATCGCCAATTCCGCGCTAATAAGCGAGAACTGTTTGTGGAAGAGGACCAGTGGCCTCGTCCGCGACGTAACGATTAGAAATCCGACGAAGAGACCGTTGTAGGGGAAGAAAAACCAGACTCCCGTCGTTTCATTCGAGCAACGAAAGGTCGCAAAAAAGTCGCGGGGGGGGGGGGGAGAAGGGCGTTCGAGAGTGGCTCACGTTTCTCGATGCTCCTTTTTCATTTCTTTGATCTGGCCGTAACGCTCTGACCAGGTAACTGTGTCAGGACTGCTGTGCCCGAGATCACCGGCGACGGCGAGATCGTTGCGCAACAAGGCGGAGCGAGGAGATCCACGAGGATCCGATGATCTAAGGTCTCGAGGCGTGTATACCTACGCTGGCCTCCTCGATTTACCCGTCGTGCTTAGTTTCTCGGCCGGCTCGGGCAACCTAAAGCTAAGAAGCTAACCAGAGATTGACCCAGAAAGCTACAGCTTGGATAAAGTTTCCGCCAAATATGGCGGCGCAAGGATGAGTAATTCGCGCCGAGCCCGACCGTCCGTCGGCCGATCGGCGCTGATTTAACGGTCGCGTCGCGTTTCAATTACGCCAGGACGTTTGTTCTTCGATCCTTTTACGCGGCGGTTTGGTCAACCAGCGGCCTTTAATTTGAACCGTGACTCCGGAACGGTGCGCGACTGGAAGTTTCACGGTTTAACGAGAGCCGGCTCGAAAATCCCGTAAACCCCACTGACCCATTCGTTACACCGTGACTTTCTGGTAGTCGGGGGTGGGGGGGGCACTAGCCTGGTGAGAAAAAACCAACCGAAGAAGACAACGGCTTAATGATACCTGAAAAGACAATACCAAGTCGCTTGATGTCTAAGACAATCGACCTGGTGCAGCGGGTCGAAGAAATCAATTTTTTTTTGCATAAATCAATAGTTAAACATCGCGATAATATGGTCCCGAAGCCGCAAAACGAAATTCGAAAAATTAAAGCGGATATAGCCGGTTTTGCTACGGAGCACCAGGTTACCATGTGTTTTTCTCGAAACGACAGTTTTACAATTTCCGGGCAATGTAACTCCAAAAGTATTCGACCAATCAACTTGGCCTTGTGCACGGATATTTGTGAACATTTTCTTCGCAGAGCTTAGCTATTGGTATAATGACATTGTTTAAATAAATAACATTTTTACACATTTAAGGCAAAATTTCGTTGGAAAAAGTGAACTTTTTTTCAAGAGGCCGCCATTTGTTCAATTGTGCATCTTTTAAGTTATGAATTTATACGATTTGTGTGTATACTCATAAACCAAACGAAAATTGTTCGAGTTTTGGTTTCAGATTAACCCGGAAGACGCTACGTTGCTCGCAGTGGAGCAATTGCGTCGCCAACGGACTGGGCATAAGACTTTATAACTTTGTTATTTGCCGCTATTTTTTAATAAAATTTTGTAGTTTATCTACTTTAACCTGATAATACTTTAAAAAAAATTCCCGAAAAAAGCCTCGATTTTCAGCTAGTTACACCAGGCTCCCCCCTTAATAATCGCGTTCCACGTTTCAAACTGTATCTTTCGATGACAAGAGTGAAAGATGAAGAGAGTCCCAGCCACAGTCCCACTGTGCTCGATCGTCCGGGTTGCACCAAAAGGAGCCGTAATCGATTTGCAATCGTGCGAGGAACCATGAACGAAACGGTAACGAGTTGGCCGGTGCTAGCCCGGTCCTAGGACAACCGGATCGTCATCGCGGAGAGCCGAAAAACCGGCATCCAAGAAGCTGGTGGTAGGGGCAGGGTACAGTTGCGTACATGAAATTAATGGGCCCAGAAGCCAGGAAGTAAACGAGAGTAACTCGACGAGGACCGTCCAACGTCGGTGGGAGACGGTCGAAAGGGAACCGACGAAGAGGTGGAAACGTTGACACACCGATCTACCCGCGAAACTACTCGATAATATCGAAACAAAGGCGCACGTGCAGCAGCGAAATACAATGGCTGTGCGGCGATTGAATTCCAGGATTCTGCTGCTGGAATTTTGGATCAGAGGAGGAATTTAGGCGACACTCACGGCGAACACCTGTGACCATTGGAGCAGAGTGTTCGTCGCTGATCAGTGCCCGATGATCCAGGAAAGAAACTCCCAAGAGGCTTGCGGATGGAGGAAAAAGAAGAAAGGCATCCTCAGTGGAGCAGGCCGGTGGGGGTGTCGGTGCAGTTGCAAAGGTGAATTAACCGACCAGGAGGTTACGCCGCGCGATTAACCGCGGAGAGGAGATAGCGAGCGTTCCTCTCCGTCGCTCCTCTGAACGGCGCACCGTCTGGTGGGAGGATTCCGGTGTGTCGGTGTCCAGCGAGTAGGAGTGGTGCCACCAACACTTCCATCCGCCGTTGGAAAAGCGTCCGTCTCGCTCCGGCGGGTTTCTCCCTTCGCAGTTCGCGGAGAGGAAAGGAGCGAGGGAAGGGGAAGGCTGAGGAGGAACCTAGGCAGAGGAAACGATGAGCGTTAGAGGGAGAGGCTGAGGCCGCTCTAGCAAAAGTAGCAAAAGGAGGAAGATGCTGGGAGGGGAAGGCCAGATGGAAAGAGTGAGACGGCGAGAGGAAAGACGGGGGTAGGAGAGGGCAGGTCGCGTGCCGGCGTGGTGCTACTCCGAAGCTGAAAGAGAGGAGAGCAGAGCACCTTCCCGACGTCTCTCACGGTTAACACGCAGGGGAGCTCCTCGCTATCCCGACGCGCACACTGTCCCACTGGGAGCTCACCGACGCCGCGATCCACCCAGCCAACAAACGACACAGACGAACGTCCGCCGTGTGTTCCTCGTGGTTCACCTACCTACCTACCTACCTACTTACCAACCTACCCGCCAACCTACGGGTTCAGTCTCCCCGCCCAGTCCGCGATAGGCTACCCTTCTCTGTGTGCGTTCTCCTCGCGCTCTCGCTCTCTCTCTCTTTCTCTCGCCCTGGTCCCTCTTTCTCACCAACGATTCAATCCCTTCTTCCTCCTCCTCCTCCTTCTCCTCCTCCTCCTCCTCCTCCCCCGTGGTCTACTTTCCTCTCTCTCTCCTTCTGCTGCTCGTGTAGCTTTTTCTCCCTCGCTCCGTGTACCACGATATCCCTCTCTCTGTCAGCTCGCGCGACACAGCTCAGCTTTACTCACAGCTATACGGAGCCTCTCGTCTCAGCGCACCACGCCGCTCGGCTCCGCGCCGCGCCTCAGCACACCTGAGCTCGCCTCGCCTCGCCTCGCCTCGCCTCGAACTGCCCCCCTTCTCGAGCTGGAGAGCCTCTACCCGCGGCGAGTCGCGTCTCACGAATCTCCTCGAGAGCGTTCGCTGATATTCCGCTTCGTCCACGAGGCAGACCCGACGGGGGGGATATCACACGCCTCGAGAGAGGACCTGGACAAGGAGCACCAAACGATCGCCGGACGGTGCTGAGCAACGTGCTTGACTCCTTCCGTTCCTCCGTTCCTGCAGAGCCGAGGAACGAGCAGTCAGGACTCGGCTGTCCTGTCGACACGACACGCGAGCCACGCGATCGATCGGATCGCCACCGGTGCCATCGGCCACTGGACAGGATACACACGGTCGCGGCGTGCTAGATCGATCGTCGGCTGGAACCGGGTCAGCAATCATCGCCACTCGATCCCCTGTTCCTGTCTGCCGCCGATTATCGGCGATCCAACCGACTGCCAAGGGAGGACGTTTCGCGAGGAGGAGGTGGTCCTCGCTCTAGTCAGCAACGGGAGGATAAAAAGAAGCTTGGTCCAGTGATACGGAGGGACGATCTCCAAGGGACCAGCGGGAACGAGGCTCGCCGCGCGAGGAACGCGCGTCGCGATCTGTCGCTGGAACACGTGGTCGCCACGAGGCGCGAGGGTACCGCTCGCCATAGCGAGGAGAATCCCCTCGCCCGACCTCGCCAGACAGATCCGCGGGATGTTCGATCGGACGTCTCGATCTGGATACCTGTAGAACACGGTCCGAGAGGATCCCATGAACGAAGAAGAAGAAGAGTGCTCGAGTAGTGAGGATAGTGTGCTGCTGTTTGTTCAAACGAGAGTGCTACTTCTCTTTCCCACTTCGCTTTCTTATCACCTCTCACTCTGTTCCTCCCCGACCCGATCGACTCTTCTGTCATCCCACTGTCTGTCTATCTGTCTCTCCTCGACTCCCGTGGAAATCGTGGTGAACTCGCATAACAGTTACCCGTGGCTAAGCAAGGGAGGAAAGCAGCAAAAGGGGAGCGAGTTTGAGAAGGAACGAAACAAGGGAACAGGTGGGACAGTGAGAAAACAATCCAGCGGAAGTGCAGCCAAGCTACCCCCGGTTTCAAGGTCGTGGAATGACGTATAAGGTAAATCCATTTGCTTTTTCACCCGCTCCCGTTCCCTTACCGCGACCGAGGGTCCGCGGCTCGCAAACGCGGCCGGCGCGGCGCCTCTGAATATTTATGAAGCCGCCTGATCTCGCTGGAACCCCCGCCGCCGCGCGCCGTGCGAACGGAGCGAAGACGAGACGACGAAGAAAACGCGACGGCCTCAAATTGATTGAGACATTTCGCCGAGCTCCCGCGCCCACCCGTCCAACAAATCCTCATGCCTACTCCTTCGGCCTGTTTCTCGATCGGTGTACACGGGGTGTCTTCCCTTGCTAATCCATCCTCGCGAAAGGGTGTCTGACAATTCTTCCAACGGAATTAAAGCTCGGGGCGCCTGCGCCGAGGAAGTTGAGATGTGAACGGTCGTTACATCGAGGATAAAGCGGAGGGATAACGAATAGATCCATAGATCGTTTCCCGTAACGCAGGAACGAGACGGTGTTCGCACGCAGCGCCGCGAGGCGTCTGCTCCGGGCGTCTAATTCGCCGGGGAACCAGTTTCGAAGTCGCGCTTGCGATTCCTCTTGAAAAGTAAGCGTCGCCCACGCTCGTCCTTATATCACCGAACGGTTCGTTCTGCTGCTCAAGCAACGAGACACCGCGAAAGCTATGTTCCCAACGCGATTCCCGGCGTTTCCTCGTTCATAAATTTACGCGCCTCCAGACACTGGCGAGGGACTGCGCCCATTCGAGGGACCGTAGTAACGCGAGATAACCCCGCGCAAGGTGATCACGCCTCGCGCGAAAACCTCTCTCGTTATTCGTGGGAGGCGGATTTTTCATTCGTTCCTTTCCGCGCGTATCGCGTCCGACGTAACTGGCCCGAATCGCTCACGATTCCTACGATCAGTTTCCAGCCCGTCCGACGTCTACCCACTCCGCCTTTCGGTGCCCCAGCGAACGTCACGCGCAGCTCTGGGCGATAAAGTTTTTCCGTCCGCTTCACCTAGCCATTAACTTCCGTGAACTGTTAATCTCATTAAACTGCTAATGCGTTATTTACTCGCGCGCAGCTCCACTACGTTGGATCTTTTTTTCCCCCCCTGGAATCTATATCGCCTGCTCGCATCTTCTTGTACTCTGTTTGCTCGGTTGGTTCGCATGGTCGGCGATCGAGGAAGGAAACGCTGGTCGTAGGATTCTCATGGCCGCGCGAGGATATTCGTGGGTGCCGCATAAATCTCGGCGAGTCGGTCGTCCGTCCGCTCCTAACGATCCAATGATTAAATGCCACGAATTCCCCGAACCGAGATACATTATTCATAGAGAACAGGGGCCCCGTTCGATAGCGCACGCAGCGCTTACGGTTCCGAGGGTGCAGCAACGTTAACAGTTAATTGATAACAGGTAAGCCAGCGGCGAGGCGCCTCGATTTTTGTTGCAGCCCGCCACGCCGATCGAAATAGACCGACAACACCGTTAACGGTTGCGCTCGCGGGCTCGCGAGCTCGCGAGACCAATCGGATCGCCGACTCCCTCCATCTCCTCCCGCCAGCTCTCAATTATTTCCTTTTTCCGTTTCGAGCCGCCGCTCGCCACCGCGATCGCTCTCCCCGTTAACGATTCATAACGTCCTTCGCGACCGTCTCCTCTATCTGCCTCGATAATTCACCGGGCCGAGCTCTCCATTATTTCTTTTCTCGCCACGCGGATCTGGTCGGCCATTTGCGTCTGCTCGGCTGGTACAATTAACGCGGCGGGAACTGATAAGCCATGGGAATCCAGGGCGGCTCGAACGAGAGCGCGCGCCCGATTTATCGCCCAGCGGGGCAACTCCGTCTCGGCGATCGATAGCTGGATCCCGTCGAGGATCGCGGAAGAAGCTGGCGCGAAAGCCGTCCTTTGCCAGGCGTCGCTTCGGACGGAACCGGGTGCAGGAACCAACGCGACAATTCTGCAGCATAGTTGCGCTAACGGCTGCAGCTGGCTCCCCCGTTTTTTCATCGCCGATTGCCCAACGATCGCGATGCGTAAACGTGTGCCGACGTTATTTGAATACGGCCACCGGTTACGAGAATGGAAAGGCGCGACAATCATGAGAGACTCCCAGAGGTTCGAGGCTCGAACAATGTCCTCGCCCCGCGATCCACGGCTCTGGACTGGCGCAAACGGCAATAAAACGGTTCCTCAACGACAGCGCCGTCTTTGAGGCCGCTCGCCTGTCATCGTGTTACCTTATTGTCCGCCGCGGCGGCTCGGAAACTCTGGCAAATCCCCGGCGAACGCCGTTAGCCTCGGGTCCCATCGACGCTTTCCACCCGCGGGACTTAGACCCGCTCCCGTTCCGAGGCGCGTGAAACCCAAGGTATCGCCGGCTAATATCTATGAAGCCGTAAGAGATGGCTCGATTCCCGCGGGGGACTCGCGAGCCAACCCCGATAAGATTGTCCGCCGTTGGCGCGCCAAGGCGAAACTACCCGCCTCGCGGGGAATCGCGTTTAACGAGAATTTATACGTTCTTTTTCTAGCAGAGGCTCGCGGTTGTAAATGCAAATTCGACCGGGCGGCGAGGAGGGACGCGGATCTTCGGTGGCATAAAGCTGCTGCGTGGGCACGCGCACCGAGCAGCGCGTCTATTTATACGCGCGCGTGTACAATGGGCCCTGGCTGCTTTCAAATTAAATTCGAGCAGTATCGCCGTGCCATTGTTAAGCTCATTGCCGTCGTCGAGGACTCCACCTATCGTAGACGACGACCGACGCACGCCCACTTCTTCTCCGACGTGGCGAAAAATTCGTCGCGGTTCAGCGATCCACCGCTGCCGAGCGGGGCAGCCCGCGGGCCTACGGTCGCGCGCTCGCTCCTTTAGCGAAAAGATACGTCAGATGGTGTGTTTTTAAGCGCCAACATGTTTTCCTCCGGTGACTGCGTTTTAATCTTTGACACAGCCGAGGGGGGACAAAAACGGCCAGTTTATAAACTGGTTGAAAGCAGCCACGCAATTCGTTGAAAGATCATTCCAGCTGCAAGTGCCGCGGCACAGACGCGACGCCGCGCAGTGACATTTTTACGAGCGCGGTGCAATCGTCCGACATTAGCATGGACGTGCAATTTTTTTTTTCTCCCGCCGCTTGATTTACAGCCGGAATAAGGAACGAAACCGTCTCGCCGGGCGTAACAAAATTGCAACCGAGACACCGGCCGTGTTTGTCCAGTGAGAGCTTCCAAAGTAATCCCGCGAATTACTTGCGAAACTCTCCCGTTCACGGAGGATCGCCAGTGGAACACGTGGAAAAGAAATCGCTGGGTAGATGGAAACGATCGGGCCTCGTTCCGATCGAGATTCGAAAAGCCGTCCTTGGCCGTTCCGCGGGCGAAAACAATCCGGTGGCGGCGGCTTTGGCAGCTTAAATTTCAGGCCGCAGTCTACGTTCGTGACGTAAGGATGTTAATCGAGGCGCAGCCGTAACCCGGGGAATAACGAACGCGAAAACGACAGATCTGGTTAACAGTGAGCTGTTATTCAACGCGCGCGCTTCCCTCGCTGGCGACGCCGAAAATTCGTCTTAAATCTTCGTGAAAGTATCTCCGCCCAATAATAATCGGCCACTCGTAATTAATTGCGCGGACGTGCCTCGGCATCGACGAGCGGCTCTTGCGTTGCTTTTTATATTAATTTCATTATGCGCAGACGGTTTGCGGGGCAAGCGTAACGCCGTCTGGATCGGGCCACCGCCACAGTGTTTCGCGTACATGGGCGTTCGAGGCAAAGCTCATAGCTTCTGGACTAATCAGTTTTCGACCAAAGTACCCTAATACTTTTTTAAAGAGAATATAAAGATGCATCGATAGGTGTATAAAAGATATGCAGTTCCATTAAAAGAAATGAGGTGATCTTGATTTATTATTGGATAAAAAGTTTTTTCATTAATTTTTACTTTTGCAATTTGTCATCAACTGAATACTGACTCACTTTTTTTTGGATTTTTTTTTCATCAGTTTCGCAGAAATACCTGAAAACCGTTGCGGTCGTTTTATATGTGTGGATTTGGAAGAGAAATATCATAACTTCGTACACATTCAAAATTTTTCTTGTATTTGGTTTGTAATTTTCATTACGTAGTACGTAAAACGTAAAAAATAACATACAAATGAAAACATTAATAAAAAAATTAAATAATAAGTAAATGAGAATATTTCTTTGTCATATTAAATCAGAATCGGGCTCGGAACATGTGTCTGTGTTTGTTTTTGACGATTCGCAATAATTTGAATCATCTACTATCAAGTTTTTTATTATGTCCGCCGGGCATAGCACGCGCCTGAGCCGTAAACGTCTTAATGATTTCGGCTATTTTTTCCGTTTCGGGCAAATTCGGGCAGTTGAAATTGACGCTAATATAAAGTTTAATGTTCCCTGAATTAATATACAAAAAATCGCGGAGGTACTTGTTTCAAAACTCAAGTCAAAGATGATGAACATTTAACGGAAAAAAATCGAGACAAATTCTTGATATTGCAAAAAAGTTTTTCGTTTGAAGAAACGCGCCGGAAATTGGAATAAATTTCAAGCATGATTTTTCACAACAAATCGATAAATTCAGCAAAAATGATGGTTAACATTAAAACCTACGTTCCTTTATTAACATTTTAAGATAAGAATTTGTAGATCGAACACTTTAGATTCTTCGCTTTTGAGCATTACGCGAAACACTGAGCACCGGTGAATTACGATTCCCCCGGTGGCGCGAGACGATCGCGTATCCAGCATCCCTGGCGCAGGTTCGAGACGCTGCTGTGCGATAATGCTTTCGACACGGGGGTAATTTAACGCGCCAAGCAATTCGCCATTCGCTCTTTACGCGGATCGTGTAAGATCAGCTTTCGATTCTTTGTTCCCGCGCATTGTTCTCGATACCGTGCTGGTAGATCTCCAAACTGGGGCCGTTCGATTAATCATGCACGAATGCCCGAGTTTGGAGGATAAAGACGACTCGCGGAACGCGAGGAATTCTTCTAGAAGCGAGGTGCTGCGATGGATGTTAAACTCGAGTGACGACTCGCGCGCGACACCGTTCAAAGGTAATTCCCCGGATCGGTGGATTTCCATTTAAACTCCGTTTCGCTGACGAAGCCAGCGGTGCAACGAGTGCACCTGCATTATGATTCGACCGATTCGATTTGCTGCATCCAGTCGCCGTGTCGACGAAGGTTACAAGCGCGTCCCCTCTTCGCCTGTCGTCGCGCTTTTTTTTCCCCCCCTCGCGACCGGAGGCAGAGGTCCGATCGTAACCAGTCGGCTCCGAGATCGATCGGCCCGGTGAAAGATCGCGACACCGATTCGAGACGAGCGCCCCCGAGGAGAGGAGCAACGCGATTTAGGCTGCCGAGCGAGCGCGCGTCACGTTCGATTTGATAGTAAAATCCGCGCCGGCAGCGTTATGTAAACAGAACGGAATCGTGGATGGCTTTGTTCTCGCGCTGCCAGGAAAATATGGGAGCACCGAGGCGAGCCGGGTAACAGAGAGAAAAGCGAGAAAAAGGAGCGAGAGAAACGCGAGAAAAAAAGAAGCTCCGCAGCTCGTTTCCTCGAATTCCCTGAATTCTCGCGGGAATCCTGTCATTTACGCTTGTTCCGCAAATGATTGGCTACCGATGGCCTTGGAAGGACACCGGGAACAGGCCGCGGAAGGTGCGCGGCGGGGAACCGGCCAATTTCGGCCGCGATCAGGTAGCTATTAGGGAATTCTCCGGCTTCCTAGAACATCCGGTCGTTCTTTTCTCTCTGACCGTGAAATCGCCGGCCAACCCGCGATCTCTAATCTTTCCACCGGCTGCTGGATGCTGAAGGCAGCTTTTTACCAGATGCAAATCGCCTCGATGCTCCCGATCCCTACGGAAGCGACAGAGGCGAGGCTACAGTTTCCACGAGGCGAGCGGTTTCCGCGAACAGAGGCGGCCGATTATCGTCAAGGAAACGCGCAATATCGCGTTACGAAACGGACGAAAGTGGTAACGGGGAACAACGAAACGGTACAACGTACGCGGCACGTTCGTGGAAAGCTGATGATCTCTGATATACTCGAGCAGGGCCTGGCCAATACCGTCCACAAATATATACAACGATCGGCCCCGAAATCAGGAATAGATTTTCATGAATTTTCCTCCGAGCCGGCTCGAGCCCAGCTGCTGGCCTGATTCCCTCCTCCATCCATCGCCTCTTCCCCGTCGAAATACCCTTTCTCCTTCCTCTTCCGCCAATTCCTTCTCCCTGTGTCGTTATCTCGGAATACCTCCATCCCTCCATCTCCGAGCAGAATGTCTTCCACCGGCGGTGCTCCGACCGTTTTCTCATGAAACATTCACGCAGAACGGTACGAAATCATGGTCTCTTAGTCAACCATCTCTCCCTCCGTTCGTCCCCCTTTCTCCGCCGGCCCATCGTGGCCGATCGCTGCCATCCCCGGCCGATTTCTTCCCCCAGCTCTCCTTTAAACTCCAAAGTAACACGCTCGACGAGTTCCGCGTGACGTAACGCGAGAGAAAAATAAGTCTGAGTAGTGCGTTGCTCTCGCAACGGCTGATTTACACCCTTTCGATTTCTCGAACGTCCCCATTCGCACCCCTCCATTGACGGGCCGCGGAATCTCGCTCCGCGGCTAGGCCCGGTCGCCGGTATCGCAATTAATCACAGCAACGAGGAGGGTTTATTGGTCCGGATCTATCGTGGCCGGCCGCGGAGGCTAATGCCGGGCCCGATGCATTAATTAAAACGACGCTTTCTAATACGTCGAATTGAATTACAGTGGGTCATCGATCTCCCGGCGTGGCATCGCTCACGGGCGTTCCCCTGTCTCTGTTTTCTACGGTGTCGCGCTGCTCGTTTTCTCATCTGCCTCAGATTTCACTCCTTTTAAATCACAATCGCCTATTAGAGCCGGAGAAGGTGCGCTCCCATACGTAATTTTCGTATCTCGGCCACGAGCGGACGCGCGGGATCGCTCGAAATCGTCCAATTATATAATTGATTGGATCGGCAAGCGGGCCGCTTATCTAGCAGCCCCTCCGACAGATCTGCGCCCGGCAATTCCCCTCCCTTTTCACTCGGCCCGGCAGGAATTTCAATTGCAGCTTGCCTTTGCGCCGCGTCCGTGCACCGGCAATAACTAACGCTATTTACCTATTCGCAGAGAAAAAACGCAGGCGTACGAGAACGTTACCGATCTCCCGCTCGGCGCCCGCGGTCCGCGGAGCAATCGAGAGGGAAACCGCTCCATTATCGAATCATTTTGAAATCGAACCGAGACCGCCAGCGAACCGATAAACTTTCCTCCGCGCTCGCCGAGCAGTTTATTAGTTGGCAGAAAAAAGTAGCGCATATCGTGGCGTACGCATCCAGTGCACTTTCAAACGGCTGGCAAAAACCACCGACGGATGCAACGCTCCGACACGTGTCCCCCGAGCCTGACAATACCTACGCCGCCGCGAAGCAAGAAGGGCTTCGAAACACCTGACGGTGCCGCCAGGGTGAAAGGGATGCGTCACGCCTGATAGTAGGTTAGCCAGAAGGATGAAAGACCAGTTAGCTCGACGTGGATCGCAGCGACTGTCAGTTTTACACGCTCGGACGTCAGGGAACGCGCATTTTTCAGAGGCCGGGACCGGAGAAAATGATCGTGGCCTGCTCCATTGGCGTGTCTAACGGCGGAGCTAACCGTTTAATGTCTTTGTCCCCGACGAACCCTTCCTCCGTTTGCCGCGCCTTTCTCTTCGCCCGCCTGCTTCCCTGGAAACGCAACGCTCCGAACGATTTTCCGACGGTCCGATCGAGAAAGGCGTAGCTTCTTTCGACACTCGGCTCGGCGCGTCGACGTCGCCTCCTTTCAGGGGATCTTGCGAAATCGATTCCGCTCGCGATAGCGTCTGGCGGTTTCGATCCAAAGGATGTGCCGGCGACGAGGCTGCCCATTCAGCCGGGAACTGGTTCGGTTCCGAAATCGATGGAATTCAGTAAATTCCACGGAGGTAATCGCGATAATTGCGGCGGGTCGAAGGAAGTCCTCTCCGAGAGTTCGTCTCCCCGCACGAGTCACTTTCTTTTCCCGTGCCTCTTCTTCGCGTCGCTCCCCCATTATCGCGTAATTTGCAGACAAATGGCTGTTACCGTTGCCAGACGTGGCCTAAACGCGTTGCGCGATCCGTGAGAAAAATTCTCAGCCGACAGCATTGTCGAGCCAGCGATCTAACGGCCATAAATGGCATAATCTTCTTCCGGCGCGGTGGCAATATTTGGCGAATATTTCAGGCGATTAGCGCTACGCTGAAAACCGGGCCGCTTTTGCATAATGCACCGACAGAGCGGCTCCCCCCCCTCCCCTGTCCCCGCCCTCGTCGCTTTCTTTGTCTTCCTCTACACTTTCTAATACCACTGGTCCCCTGCGTCTCCGCAAGCTCGCGTGCCTCCGACCTCTTCCTATTTTTTTTCTTCGTCCCTTTTTTCTGGCAACTTTTTCTACTCCTCCTGCATCGAGGCAGCGAGCAGCGAGGAATCCAAGACGTGCCCACGGTGAGAGTCTAACCGGCGAAATTCCATCGGCGCGCGGATAGTTTAGGTTTCATAAGGAAACGCCTGAAGTGCGTTGCCATTTATCTAAATCATAGAGCGACCGTAGAGAAAACTACCGAATGTTATCTCATAACGGGGACGCTGAAATATGCCCGAGCAGCTCCCCTCAAATTCTACGAATCGCTGGGCTGGAAAACCTCTTCGGAATCGGCCGATCTGCCTCGTGACTCTGCCTCGCGTTCCCCGTGAATTCGAGCCAGCGAATTTTTCCCCGCCGGATACCGCGCAGGCGCTTTCGAATTTATATTTTATAATTTATACAGTCTCGGTGTGAGTCTCCAGCCAAGGAAGGCACCTGAAGCTGCTTCGCATCGCGGCTTAGTTTCGCTTGGACGAGTTGCTAACTGCGGGTGAAGCTAAGTTCCGCGGAGAGCCGGTGGAACTAAATCGGTTCGGACCGATAGCCAAACCCCGTGGGCCTGTTGGAAGCCTGTTTTATATTTCGCTGAAACGAGCCGCTGCTATTTTTGCCGAAGGCACGTAGGAAGATATATTTGTCCAGCGACGTAACGCCATTAGGGAAAAGAGGCCTCACAGCGGACAGAGGAATCACGGATGATACGTCGCTTCCTTGGAAGCGGGATTGCAGTCATCGCTGACAGCATTGTTCTTCCCGCGATCCTAATAGGCGACGCCTATTAGGGTCAGGCCGTCTGTAAAAGTACCGGAAGCCAGCCAGAGAGCCTTCTTAATCCATTCATCGCGACTGAAACGGGGAGATCGGCTCGGCAACCGATAAGGTCGGCGAAGCGCGACACGGCGGCGCTTCCGCGGCAAATGGAAACAAATCTCCGCTTTCCAGCGGACGAACTCGATGCACCGAAACGTCGATGCTCGATGTCCGATGCTCGGAGGAGTTGTAAAACTGGTGGGGTAACTGCGGCACGCGAACGAAGTGCGGGATCCCGAGCAGTGTTGCGGCGTAAAGCGGAATCTCCGTTCCAGGCGTGTCTAACTAGGGACGGGCAGTTTCTACCGCGAGGGCAGACTTTCTCGGCGCGGGCCAATTTGCGAGGCTCGCGGATCAGTCGCGACTATTCATTCCGGCCGCCTGTCGTCCGTCAATTTAAGGTCCCGCGAGCGTGTCGCGGGGAAAAGAAGAAACTCGATGCTCGTTCAGCCGTCTCATTAACGTCCCGCGTATCGAGACGCGATACGATCGGAACGCGACGCGACGGTGTCGTTTCTCCGTTTCTCTTTCTGCCGAAACACGGCCCGCGGCAGAGCTGCCCGCAAGGTTGGCGGGTTGGTTAGCGGCGCGCGTAGGCGATGACCGTCGAGCTTTTACGTGGCGGGGGCGAAATCATAAATAATAATCGGCGGATTGTCGGGCGAGGAACGCGCGCGCGCGCGCTGGCCAACGGCGAGATGTTGTCGACAAATTAATTCTGCCAGAGTGGCCGGCGCAAGCACCACGAAATACGAAGCTCGATGAATAATGAACGGTGTCGCCTGTCAGCCCGAATGAAAGTAACATTGAAAACGATTAAGCCGGCGCGGGAACGCGCGGCGACCGAACGCCACGAGCTTGTGCTCGCTCTGCCACCTTTCACCGATCCTTCCCTCTTCCACCTTCATTGTTTATCGCTCCCCTTCGCTCTTAATTTACGGACCCCTCTCGAGATTCATCTTTTTCCACGTCCACGCCGGGCCGCGGCTCGGTGTCCCGCGGGACGCCGCAGAGTTTCTCCTCGTTTCTGAGAACGCGCCCGACATTTCGACAAGAAATTAAGCGATCAGCGTTTGGCCAACGAGCACTTCTCAGGGACTTGGCGTGCCCCGCGACCGTTTCGATGGGATGTAATTGCCAGGGGGATCTCGATCATCCGAGTGAACGGCGTATTCGGGAGCTGGCGAAAAGATTACCGCGAAGTCCCGCCCCTCGATCCTAGCTCCCGCGAGTTAGCGGTCTTATTATCGTCGCTTTCGATCGGCAGAGTCACCCGCGTCTCGCGCGTCGGTCAGCCAATTACGGTGTCGCAGCGGCGACGCGGCGCGTCGATGCGATTGCAACCGTGACGGGACAAGACCCTGCACGGGCAAAAATTTTCGTCGACCCACTCGCGCGCGTAGAGCAATAATTTCCACGCGCGCTGTATGGATCCAGCAACGGGTGGTGCGCTTTATCGCCGACAAGCGAGCGCTTAAAGCGGCGCGCGTCGTAATTAAATGCCGGCACCTCTTGGCCCCCTTATCGGCAACAACGATCGCGCCTCATACGGGGGCCCGTGCAACGAGGAAGGACACGGATCGATGCGTCCTCCTTCCTTCTCCTTTTTCTTCTTTCTCGCTGTCTTTCTCCTCCGTAACCGCGGCCCCGGCCGTCCAACGATCGTGGATCCTCCGAAATCCGCTGCAACGTCGATCCTCTCTCGTCAGACTGACGAGGAGCGGCAACAGTTACTCGCAACAGACCTCTCTTAATCTCGGACTCCTTGCGTTATCAGAATGATTTTCTGGTTTCTGCAGCTTTGCACTTGGAGTACTTGCGGAGCTAATTGCGCAGTATCTCGCAAGTTGCAGCCGCGTGATAATAGCGCCTTGACCGAAGGCGAATAATAAAGTAGCTCGTTAAGCTCTGAATTTGAATACTTTTTCCACTCGTCCCCCGCGTCCCTGCTCCTTGCTGCCGATCGAAAAAAAAAAGAGGAGACTTGCGTCACGCGAGAAAGAAACGATTGGAATCTTCCCCGCGAGCCTGACATCCCGGCCAGGGACGTGGCCCGCTCGAGTAACAAGTGGCGAAACGTTGCACGAGTTACATGAACGATGTTTACCGTGCCGCAGGAACGCACTTTCAATCGTACTGGGGGAATCGTGGGTGAGCACGTAGCGATTACGTTCGAGTGCTCGAACCGGAGAGGACTTTCTCCAAAATAAAGGGCGATCTTGAAAGGAAGAATTGGCGCGGAAGAGGCTGGGCTTGGAAAATCGCAAGATTCGCGCGGTAGATGTTTCGCGATTGCGGAGATACGAGACAGAGTGACATCACGTGCGGCCCTGGAGGCGCACTTATGGTGCACGTAGGTGAATGTCGGGAGAGAAATCATACCGGCAAGGACGACAGAGCGAGAGGCGGAGGGTGAAGGAGGAACGAGAAGAAGAAGAAGGAAAGAGAGACAAACCACGCCCGGCTCATCCCGACTTTCTAGAAACCGAAAACTGGATCGTGGATCTCGGCCGATCTCGAGCGGCGTCAGTCCGGCTTGATTCACGTAACAGATGTCAGTCTCCGTGGATCGTGCCCCGGCTTTCCTTCTTCTTATTTCGACCGCCGTTCCACGGAACCAGCTACCGTTTCCCGAGGACATTATTCACCGAGTCGCGCCGGAGAAACTCCGCCTTTCGGGAGATAAAACCGTCGGCTGGCTGGATGGAGACGAAATTCCGAGAAGCCCGAAGTTGACCGGGGAGAGGGGGATCTCTTAAGGGAACGCGAGTCGACCAGCTCGCGACGTCGATTAAACCGCGGCGGCAGCTCGTTAAGCCCGAACCACGTGAATTCGACCGTTCGACGTTCAGAAAGGAAAACGCTGACGGGCAGGCGGAGCCGGCCGCGCTCTTTAGATCGCCCTATCTAAAGTGGACGGGCGTTACGTCGCCGGTGTTCCTCTGAAAAATCTGATTAGCGAACGCGAGTTTCTCCTTGCAGCGGGCCATCCAAGGGGAACGGGGGAAAGTACGATATGTAAATCGAACCTAATCAACCGGATCTAGACGGATGGGACGGTGCCAATCGGCTGTCGCTTTCTTCGATACGCGAGGGAAACTGGCAAAGGAGTCACGCGCAACTCCGCGCAATCTGGCTAATTCTGGCAATAAACGCTCGAGTATTACAATCACACCGACAAGCCTTTCCCCTCTCGTAGAATCCATTCAGCTTTTTACACGGGACTATCGGTCGGCAGCTTGTAATCGAAATCGTTCGGCCGTTCCGGACCATCAACGGCATCGGCGATAGAACGAACCGGCCTTCTTTTAGCCGTACGTATACTTTCGATACCATCTGGACAGAACGCCCGGTCGTCGTCTTCGCATTCTCCGCACTCGTAATTAACGCTTTTCACTATTGTCGGTGGCGGGAGCTTTTTGCCTTTGCTCCTTTTACGCTGTAACGGGGTTCTTGCTCCACCGCAGCTCCTCCTTTTACCCGTCTGGCCCCTTCCCCGCGCCGCTGTCAACGTCTTCCAGCGGATTTCTCTTTCGTTGGAACCGGACAACCAGCTGAGTATTAGCTACTTCGGTAACTAGATCGTCTCGCGTGAAACGACACCGGCTGCGAAAGGATCCCTCGATTTCTCGGATTCGCCGCAGCTTCCTTTATCCAGCGATGCTAGATTTCCGCGGCGAAACCAGGCGGCCGATCGCTCCGAGTGCAGCGTATCGAGCGAATTCGGTGAAACGCCGGGCTCGCGGCGAACGCTGATGGAGACTTTAGCGCGCGCATAAGTAATGCTGGGCTCGGTGATCTGAACGCCAGATAAGGGGAGCGTTAATGCGACGGCTCGCCTCCGCCGCGCTGTGTAATTTCCCATAATTTCTGGTAAATCGCTGTCGAGGTGCCATTGGATTACAATGTCGCCCCCTGTACGCGAATCGATTGCGAAATTAATGAAACAGAAACGAGCCACTTTCACGTGGACGCGATTAAGGGCGTTTGACGGGACAGCCTCGATGCGTGCCTGTTAACGTGTCCATGAAAATTATGCAAACGATTCCCCTCAAGGACCGGGCCTCCTTTCGTAAGAACGAAGCCAGGACGTCGCGGTGTATGATTCATTGATTAAGCTAGATAGCGCGTGCCGCACGCAGAGAACCATCGAATCGGTAGCCTAAAATATTCCCGCTGTCAATGTGTCAGCCGAACCAGTGGTTCCCATATCCTTTCGCGCCACCTGCCTCTTTCACGCCGCTCGTTAGACTCCGCCGAGTTTCGTTGCGACGATCGACTTTGGCAGCCGCTGACGGTACACGCTCGCCACGTGTCCGCTCCCGTTGCTTTTTACCATCGTCCAGTCTGACGTGGAGGCAGAAAAATGCGAGCAGCTCGAGAGATCGGTTTCTGTGGCTTATAAAATCGCCCGGTATCGCCGCCCCCGGCCCAAGCTAACATTTATCACTTCGCGTTTGACGCTTCGATACGTCCAGCTCTGTTTTACTTGCCCCCTCCTCCCCCCGCCTCGCTCCGACTTGTGCGAGAAGCCCGCGCGAATGGAGATCCTTTCACTAACGTTTCCAAATCGTCGCCGTGTGCCAACGATCCTAATACGATCGTTCATTCTAAGCCGGCCAGTTACGGGCCCGCTTTGTCGGAACGAAGAAAGGAACACAAGTGTGCTTCTGATTCATGACAGAGCGGCTTGGCTTGATCGACGACGCTTTCTGAATTGAAATCACCTGCGCCGCCTCAGACATCGTGACTCGATAATTGTCTCTCGGTTCCCGAGCTGTCGGGTTATCGAGCATCGTCCTGCAACCGGATCCCTCCCGACTCTATCCCCCCCCCCCCCTTGCTTTTCTTATGATGTTGAGAACAGCACGCGTCACGTGAACTCGTTTGCGTTTGCAGGTAACCCCGAGCGAGGAGCAGGGGCAAGGACTAGGGTGACAGAGGCGGTGTGATGAGCGGATACCTCGACAGGATCACCCTGCCCCCGACGTTGCTGCACGACCCGAAGTACCCTCCAGCCATGCGGGAGAAAGACTCGAGTCCAAGGAAGATGCCGGGCCACATCAGCCCAAAGCAAGCGAGCATTTACCCCCTGAGCGTCCGCGTGCCGGACGTCGAAGAGCTGCCGTACGACTTGAGCCACGGCCACGGTCGCGGCCTCTCGAGTCCCACGAGCCAACAGCAGCAACAGCAACAGCCCCACATGAGCCCCGCGGCCCGGCCACCGCAGTCCCACCACCAGGACGAGCTCGACTGCGAGCCTCTCGATCTGCGCGTCGATCACAAGAAGGAGAGGCTCCGGGACGAGAATCAGAACGAGATCGAGGTGCTGAACCAGAACAGCCTCGGCGGCAGTCTCCCCTATCACACGGTACTGTTCCCTCAGCACCACGCGGTCCACCCGTTAGTCCTGGAAGCCATGTACCGGTCGCACCACCACGGCTCACCGGTCCCGGATCTGCCCAAGATCCAAGTCAGAGCCCTGCCCACCATGGTCCCCTTGCCGCCCAACAGATTCTCCTCCACCACGTCCTCCACGTCGTCCTCATCGTCGCAGCCAGTCCCGAGGATACCCAGCCCAGCCGCCAGCCAGCCACAGCAGCCGCAGAGCCACCCGAGTCAACAGCAGCCCCAACAACAGCAGCAACAGCAACAGCAGCAGCAAGCATCCAGCCTTCCACCTTACTCCATCAGCGTCCAAGCCGGTCTCAAGCCCAAGGACAGATACTCGTGCAAGTTCTGCGGCAAGGTGTTCCCAAGATCCGCCAACCTGACGCGGCACCTGAGGACGCACACCGGCGAGCAGCCCTACAAGTGTAAATACTGCGAGAGGAGCTTCAGCATCTCCAGCAACCTGCAGCGCCACGTGAGGAACATCCACAACAAGGAGAAGCCGTTCAAGTGCCCGCTCTGCGAGCGGTGTTTCGGGCAGCAGACCAACCTGGACAGACACCTGAAGAAACACGACGCGGACGGGCCAACGATACTGGACGAGGTGAGGTCGAGGTACCCCGGGCAGTTGCCCAGGGCCGACGAGTCTTACTTCGAGGAGATTCGCAGCTTCATGGGCAAGATCACCTCCCAGAGGCAGGGTATACCTTACTTCACCGGGCTGCTGGGCCACGGGGCCGACGAGTTCAGGAACGACAAGCAGCAGCTTCAGATAGAGGAGAAGAGGGGCGACTCTTCCTACTTCAGCGACCGGGACAACCTCAGCTCGAGGTCGAGCAGCACCACCAGCAGGCCCGAGAGCGTCCAGGAGGAGCAGAGGGAAGTGAATTCTCCACCTCTCTCGCCCGGCAACAACACCTGAGCCGGGGAACCCGATCGTACCGCCGACGAGCCATCGTCGGGTGCGATTAGCTAGAGGTCGAAATGTCCCTGCGGGTCGATGCGATTCCGTCGGATCGAATTAGGAATTCGGTATAGTGTCTGCAGCGAGAGGTTCAACTGCCACTGATGGACCGATCGTCGCGTGGCCCTGTTCAAGCCTAGAGTTAGAAAAGCCGTCTTTCAGAGTGTAGACTCTAACGCTGGCGAAACGAACTAGCCCGCGATGGACCATTTTGCCGGCCGTAACGTCACGCACAATTCTGCCACGTTCAAACCGAGCTTCGTCGCGTTAGAGAAGGAGATTTCCCCGAGTGTCGGTCGAGGACCAACAGGTGCCTTAAAAAAGTACGTGCCTAAAATATTCTCTAGAAGATCCGATCCAGCAAGATCGGACAGCGAAGCGTTACACTTAAATTAAGTAGACGATAAACTCCACCTAAGTACCAACTTTTTAGTTACTCGTAGATGATCGCGCGCATTAGCGAGAGGGAGGGATAGGAAAAACGCGCGTTCCCCATCGTTGTAAATCAATCTCCGCGGAAGACAGGGGATAGCTATTACCATCAACGCTGTCCATTTAACTTCGATTTTCTTCCAATCCCGCAAAGTACAATGTAAACTCTCCCTTGCGCCTCGGAGACTGATTTACGCAACTTCCGTGACAGAGTAGGAGTCGACGCGGGGCATTTTCAAAGAGCCAGGCTGTCGTAATGATGCTTCAGTGTCCGCGAGTCGTTCGAAATTATAACAAGTCAGTAACTAACGAGCCGTCTGGAGTACCCACGCGACAGACCTACACCCGCAAGCTTTTGATCCAGCTCAGGTACCCCGGGATCGCCAGTTCCCGTCTCGAGGACATGCTTCGGGGGAATAATAAAGCAAACCTAGAGCCCTGGGGGCGATTCGTCCAACGAGGAAGAACGAGTGAAAACAATACTTCCGATTTTACGAGCTAGAAAGTGAATTTCAATAGAAATCAGTGAGCGGATCTGTGGGACTGCCAATCGCTAATTGGTCTGGAAATCGTTCCCAACCGGAAGAGGCGGGAAATCCATTGCCTCCGAAACGAGCCATTAAGTGGAAGCTGTCCAAGAGGTTCGAGAGTCCATAGACCCAACTGTCCCCGATATTAGTAACGGAAGATGATAGGAAGGTGTCGATGGGAAGATTTCGTGTCGAAGGCAAGTGGCGTCAGGTACGTGGGAAACTTGATGCACGCAGGATCCACGTGACATGGAAAAGCAGCGTGCTTCCTGCCGGCGATGATCGGCAAAAAGAACGGAACGAACAAACGAGCGGTGAGGCTGGCGAGCGGGCCGTCAGCAATCCCACACGCTGACGATCTATCCCCCTCGTTTCCTGCGGACGATCGCTGAAAACCGTACCCGGGGCGAAACGATCTAATCGCCTTCCGCTCTTCACTCTCCGCGGCTGCGAATTTACAGGCACTTTCTAACCAAGCTGCCGACCAACGCCGACGCTGGCGAACGAGAGGCACCTCGACCTTCAGAGCAAGTGGATCGTTTCGATTAATTGTACCTGATCCAGATGGAACGACGAGGTACGTCCAGGCGAACATTGGAAAATCAGTCAAATCCTACCGATCGGTGAAAGAAGATGGAAGCAGGAACCGCGCGGTTGTTTATGGGAGGCTGCAGCTGCAACGGAACGATCCAGCCGACTGACTTCCGACGCCGATATTAGGTGGCAATTTATCGGCACTTTCTACCTTGCACGGACGTTCACTGCAAGTAGCGCAGGTGTGAATGCGATCGATCCACGCGGTAGGGAGATCCTCTTGACCTTGGCAGCGCGCTGGGAGTCGTTGCCGCGCACGAGAGGCTTGGGCGTTTTCTTTGCCAAGGGTGTGCACGGGATGAAAATCGGATAGACAAGGTAAAGGATATCGGGGCGGTCGCGCGTGCTGACGCGTGAGAAACTATTCGCGCTTTCTAGCTTGGAATGCCGGCGATCCTCTAAATTGCCCGGGAAGCCAGTCACCTGCAACGCCGACGAAAATCCCTCCGGGCTCGATAAGAAGCGACATCCGTCAGCGTTTGGGATGAAATGGTCGCCGGTGGAAAAACCGGGCCGATGGAAACTCTAACAGAAATGTTGCAATCCCGTCCAGCGAGCGTATCATCGAATGCGAAAGAGGAAAGGCGGAGAATGGCCGGCAGAAATGAAGTACTTAAATTTCCGATCAGGCAATTCCCCGATCTCGGGAAATAGTGATCGGCGGCCCCACGGCTTTATCTCTCCTGCTCTCCCCGCCGGAGCATCAGCATGCGCATGAGGGATTAGAAGGACTCGGGCCACTCTGGCAACGAGGTGTTCAAAATCCATTTTAAGAGCGGCGATTTCGTAACGAGACGGATGGTACGCGAGCGTGCAATGTGCGTGCGCGCTCACGGGACGCGGATGGCGCGAGGTGTGACTAAGCTTCTGCGGCGTAGAATCTACAGAGTAGAGATCTCTCCTCACGGGTGAGGTCGAGAGAGGATGGCAGGCCCTGTTTTTCTTGCTTCACGCATACGAGATCCAGGCCCCGACGATGGCCTCGGACCTCTCTTGCTTGCGTTACACTTTTGCCACGCCCCGATCGGACGGGCAAGCTCATCGCGAAAGTGAAACGCAATAAAGGAGCCACGCCGAGGCGAGAGAGCGATCTCGACAACCATGAAACGCTAACGGAGAGATACACCGAGAGATGGAAAGATCCGGCGTGTCTGGGATCGAGAAAGAGGCAGCTCAACCGACGGACAGAGGGGGAGAGAGAGAGAGAGAGAGAGAGAGAGAGAGAGAGAGAGAGAGAGAGAGAGGGATCGGATCGATCGAGACCTCGAGGCTTGGAAATCGGTTTCCTCGCAGCCTCCCACAGCCACCCATCTGTGGTCGAATGTATTTCGACCGAAATCCTCAACCGATTTGTCGCGTTTAAGCCGTCACCTTGCCGATCCCGTTCTCGACGGACAGACAACGGTGTCCCTTTCTTTCTCTTGCTCTCTCCCTCGCAAGACTTCCAAGATTTTGTTTCGTGAAAAGGCATCGCATCGCGGCGCCGCCAGACGTTTGCGAAATTTCTTCGGACGAGAGTGATACTTATCCGCGGGAATACATGCAAGCGGGATGACGCGACTGTCAGAAATGTTTCGAGCGCCCTATTCGTAAGATGACACAAAACGACGTAAACGGAGCGTCGATATCGCGAGATCGGACAGAAACGCCGACACTGACGGAGCGCGATCGCCGACAGTTTCCACGGCAAGCGATCGGTCCAGCAGTCGCCCAGCAGAAAGCAAGCCGCGAAATATCTCGGGGGACGAGTCTATCCTATCCGCGAGATCGCGGCACGTTCCCGCGTTTTTCGATCTCATCTCGTTCCAGTTTACACGCGTGATTTCACTGGCCGCTGGGTGGACGGGTCAGGCCGATTTCAATTGCGACATCCTGCCATAAAAATGAAAGAAAAAGGAGCAAGAGAGGAAAGAAAGGAAAATGCCACCGCGTCGACTTCGAGATCGCTGGGCAGTCTGCTCCATCATCGTGTTCGTCGGTACCTTAGACTCGCTGTTCTTGCGTTACCTTTCGACTCCGAATAGCGATTAGACCATTCCCCTGTTTTGCCCTGCGAATCATCGCGCTGGCTTGGTGCACACGGACCTGTCGTTCTTTCTACAAATGAATTTTGATTGCTCACTAATCGGAAAGTTACTTCCAATGTTAGCTACCCTTCAGTGGCGCACTCAGAGGGAGGCTAACGAGCCCTGGCACCCCCAAAGAAGGAGCTTTGTAAAAAAGAAAAGAAAGCTAGATTTTGTTCTTTAAATAATATTATTGAATTTGCATTAAATGGAATTGAATTAAATAAATTTTTCTCAAAAATATTTTTATATGGAGTGCGCCACTGCTACCCTTTAACTCGGAGCTGCCCGGCTGGAAAAGTGAAACTCCGAGGAGACAATATTACTCGTGCACCGATCCAGTTCACACGCGTTACGGATATCATTAGCGAACTAGAGTATAATGTAATACATATAATATATGTACTCGTACACACGTGTACCTATAGCTGCTAGAATTCGAATCGAGGCTCAATTTAGTTAGTCGAAGTCATCGTAAAGATGTTAGTTTGCCGCGCATCCACGAGTTCCCGGGTTGCCGAGGGCGCGCGGGCCCGCGAGGTGGAAATTGCCAACGAGAAGGAGCGCTAGGTACGGATGAAACGGTCCGCGAACAAGCAACAACGTCGATGCGTCGAGCTCGTGGATGCGCGATGCAGAAGGCAGCTAATCCCGCGAACACAACGTGCAATTTCAACGACGAAACTCGCCTTACACGGTCGTCTCTCGGCGCGAGGCGCTGGTAAAACGCGCGCGAAGGGCTCGCGCCCCGAAATGGAAGAGATTACCATCGGTCAGATCCAAATTTGGGGAGAGACATGCGCGCGCGCGTGTCTCACCTTCTCCAATCGATAGTCAGCCGCGTGCGAGGTGTACCAAGCGAATTGTAAAGAGTACGTTTTAATTTTGATACTATATGAATTTATATATACACAAATGAATATAAATAGAAGTAATATATATATATATCTATTACATGTTACATGTATATGTAAAATCGTACCACGATTGTGATTTCACCGAGGTTACCGAGTTATACGTATTTACTGTTGTTTAGCCACGAACGCGGCGCCGTGGAGCCGACAAAGCTGTCAGGCGCTCCTTACCTTTTACAACCGCTAGATCCTAAGTGTCGAAAAGCTCAGAGCAACCTGCCGGGTTCCCCGCACGTTAACGCGTTAGTCAGAAATTTCGGATGGGACCGAAGTGCCTCGAGATCGAAACGAAACTAAACGGAAACTAAATTAGCTTCGTCGATTGTCGCCGCCGCGAGATCGTTCCTCTTCTCTCTTCTCCTACCGACGCCCCACGCACTTTGAGATTACGCGCGCAAACGGCGCATCCATCGAGTGTTACTAACATTAACCACTGTCTCGAGGATCTCGTCGCGACGACAAAACTCGTCCGTCGAGAGGCACGGAGCCGTCTTCACCAACGATTCCCCTCCCGTCGACGATCCATCGTTCGTCGCTCCTACTTTTCACACGCAGAAACACTGTTTGTAGCACAATGGTGACTGTATATATGTTCATATGTAACATTCGATTTTAAACAAATATATTATATATATATATATATGTATACGTACACAGAGCAACATACGCGTCAAGATTCATTCTGAAGAGACTTTCGGGTCCCCCGCTTGCGTTTACTTTCTCCGCTCTTTCACCACGTTCCCACCCCGAACCTCTCGTTAAACTCACCGGGTTTCTAAGGCCGCCCGTGAAATCGCGCCAGGGTTTCCGAGCTTATTGAATCGTTGCGAAATTCTGATCGAGTTACACTTAACGTTCTTCGCCCTCGCTTGTTGAAGGAAGGCGAGGATGACTTAATTCCACGCCAGCGGACAGCTTTCCCCAGGTACTTTTTAAGCGACTTAATCTTTGTCGATCGCGAGGCGGATCAAAATATTTATCCGCTTCCTGTGTCGCGCGTTCGAGTCGACGGAAAGTTTGCAGGGCTGTAACAGTCTACATCTGATAAATACGAAATTCTAATGGAGGCTCCTGGACGTACCGACACGTAAGAATTTACACCGAACAATTCTTTCCTTCGGGATGTAAATGTTGAGACTCCTTCTCTACGGAACACCATGCAACGATCGCTATTTTCATACATCCGCGCCGTCGCGGCATAATGCAGAGTTTCGCGAGCGGAGCTTGGAAATTCAGGTTCTCCGGGGAACGGGCCTGTTTCCAGAAAATCAACCTGATCCCTCCCCTCCTGCCAGTAGGAGGACTGGTAATTAACACGAGAAACGCCGGGTTGCCCAGGGTCATAGGTGTGTGAGAACCGGAACGCGCGGCGTACGAAACGAAGACGCGAACACGTGGACAAGGAGCGAGTCGAGATGTCACAATAATGTTACAGACGACTTGTCCAGTGATCTTCGTTATAAATCATTTTCCACCTCGTGACCGCGGTGCCTTTTTTTTCTCCCGCTGCGACTGCATCATAAATCTTCCAACGGAGAAAATTTTTTCCTCGCTTTCCGATCCCGATCAATATATTCCCTTATCGATCATCGTGAATGACAGTCTTCATAACCGCCGGGGTACACTTTTTTTTTACTAATAATTCGCAGTTAGAATTGCTAAAGTAGGCGTTCTCAATTACCCTTTTATTATTTAATTCCCCAGCGATTATCTCGAATCAGCGGTGCCGGCGAGCTGGGATTTGCGAGAAGAAGAGGCGCCGATGGTGTTTGCGGTTTCCCTGCTGGCGGAGCGATACCGATCCATAAATAAAGACTCACTCATCTCGGCCAAACTTGGCCTGTAGGTGAGCGTGCATCGAACAAACAGGGAGACTAGGCCGACTCCGAGCTAAGTGGCTTCTTGGCCTCGCCGAGGACGCGACTTTGACCCAGATATCGGTAAACTGCTCCAGACAGGCCGCGAATAAAGTGCTCGTGTTGTTCGCATCAAAATGATATTCCAACTGATACGGGGTACGGAGGAGCGTCGCTTTAAAAAAATCGATGGCGCTGCTCGAAAGAAAGTAAAATCAACTCACGCGCGCGCGATCTCGAAAACGGCGTTAACCTTGGCGTTGAGGACAATGAAAAGATGATTCGTCGCTCGTGACCTTAGCCACTCTATGAATCACCGGCCGCCGATCATCTTCCCTGGAATCGTGTCCAGCGCATCAGCTATTTAAGGAATTTCTAAATTAGACCGCGACACACGTGCGTTTCTTCGAAACGCCGAACTGGTCGAACCATAATCACCGATTTTACGGTTGTTTTGCTCGCATCAACCGGGCGATTGATCTTATAATACGAATATAGAACACGGACACGAGTAAGTGGTGATGTTAAATGGTATGCGAGAATAGAAATGACAAAAGAATTGTTAACAGCAGCTACAAATCTGCGTGAGTCATTTATGTTTATTTACAGTGGATCAAATATAGGCGCGAAAAATACTCACCTGTGTGAAAGTGAAATTAAGGAAACGGTAAGTTTGCTTAAAAGTGTCTGAAAAAATACATCTCTTTCAGCTGCCTCGCTTTTGATAAGGCCATTGCCTTGTTCGATGCTCGTAAATGTGTAAAAAAGAAAAATACTGGTAATGTTACTTCCATGGAACGGATTCCAGCAACCATTGCTGGTCAACGTTTCCCGTACAGGCAGCAATCACAGGACCCCCGTCGTTACTCGATTGTAAGCACATACCAGAAGAGACGTGCAAGAACGTCTTTGCCTGTTCGTTGTACTCCCATTTCTGCCTGTTATGGCCACTGCACGCCATTATTTTAACCTTTGGCGTTTTGCGCTGAGTGTCGCGATCAGGCGCGTCCAGACAGATACTCTCGTCCGTCATTACAACCCCACCTTTTGTCATCACGAACATTTGATTAAGAATTGGCCGTGGGATACGCGATTCGAGGACCGCGTATCCCGAGGGCTGCGAATAGGCGCCTTTAGCGGTTGGTCGCATAATGCATTTCTCTGTCGCGACATGCACGATCTGGTGTGGAAATGTGGTAACTTAACAAACAGGTTTACGATTAAGCGATATTATCTCAAATTCCACTCACCCTCCCGAAGAATCGATCATCTTTTGGGAAAAAGTGCTCCGGCCATACGTTATCCAAGTACCACTCGAAGCTTTTGCACTGCAACCTTTCGCGCAGAGCTAGTCTGGATCGAACAGGCTGCTTGTCCCTCAATCTCGCCGCCTCTGTAGCAAAACGCGCGCATTTAATAACGAACTTACGTCAACCGGAAAACTTAGCTTCCTAATCGCAACTCCCTTACCTGGATTGAACTTGAAATAGAACTCGGCCCAATCATCCATCCAAACCAGAGCCACTCGGGCCATGTTTCCGTACAGAATCTCCCCCACTCCGCCCGGGAACGTGTACGGCGATGATTTTCGAAAGAGATGCCCCACGTGGGAGCAGGGGGCGATTTCAACGCTACCGCCGCACTGCCACACCCGGAACGACAATTCCAAGTTCTCGCCGCCCCAAATTCTCATCTGTTCGTCGTAGCTGCCTAGCTCAAAGAAATAATCCTTGTTCATGGAGAATAAACCGCCGGCCATAGCGGGCGTTCTGAACGGCTCAACGATGTTATCGCGCCTCTCTCTCAGCAATCGACCGTTCAGCGTTAGCCAGCGGAAGTGCAAATCCCAATTGAACGCACCCCAATGCAGCTCGAAAGATCTGTAATATTATAATATGCTGCACGCAGTCCTCTGGTATCTTAAATACAAATGAGTGTGACTTCACAACTCACCGGGTGTAGCTAAACGTGTCGTCATTTATGATATCGATGACCGGAGATACTACTCTCGTTCGATTCTTAGCAACGGCTTCGAGTAAGGGCTCCAACCAACCTGCAACGCGTTAAAACAAAACCGCAACGTTAGAATATCGTTTTTCTATACCTCGTGGTGTGTATCGCGGAAATTGTGAAAGGAAGAGCTCACCTACCAACCGTGCATTCGCAATGGGCGTCGAGGAACGTGACAACTTCACCTTTCGCTTTGTTCGCGCCCAAAAGTCTCGCGTTCACTAAACCTACGCGTTTCGGAGAGCGAAGGACTTTAGTAGGCACCTGCAAACTCTGCACGTGTTCGTCTAGAGCATCCTTCAGAAACTCTGACAGGGGAGCATAAAATAAATTGAGTGTGGGGGTGGCGAGAGAAATAGGAAGCGCATGGGAATTAACAATCCCGCCGTTCGGCCGTACCTCTATCACTGTCGTCGTCAACGAGAATGATCTCCTCTAACAAATGCCGCGGCGATCTGTCGATAACGCTGTACACAGTTCGGAGCAATGTGCTCCAAGCTTCGTTGTGAAAGACAATGATAATCGACGTTGTCGGTAAGTTACCCAAATTCGAGTATCGAGAAACGCACCTGCATAATCATTTCGTTACCCACGGTCGATCTGTTACCGTTAATGTGAAACGTGGAAATTACCCTTTTCTTCGGACATCTGGCAGAGATCTGTTTAAAGGTATCCTGTCACTGGCCATTAGGTTGAATCGATTAATTTGGAAGAGTTCTTGCATCCTATAGAAATCTTTCGCCGGCACGAGCACCGGGCTGCCATTTTTCCCCTCGAACGGCCGTGGATCGAACATATTTTTATTAAGCAGCTCTAGAATTCAATAACAGGATATAAGAATACGCCAGCACCGCCCACTGTTCCGAAAATTACCTTTCGTGATATTCGGAGTTTTCAGCGGATCCACTGAATCCCCGATATAATGACCTACTACCACGTGTATTCCCCTACGATCTATATAATCCTTTTGATTGCCCAAAAGTCTGAAATTAACAATCGAGATTTTCCGTCTGCATTTCGCTCTGACTTTACGAACAAGCTTATACACAAAGAAAACGGAGAACCCCCGGTCTACACTAATTGATGCAACAGGTGACGGCGAAACTCGATTCGAATTGTTACTTTAATGATAAGCATGTGGTGCTTGCTTTGTCAATCACTCACCGCTGCGAGGCGTAATCGTTCCGAGGATCCTCGGCTTCCCGACTTTTCCTCAGCCAAACAAAGAATATCCCTGTCAGCACGATGATCGGAACAACGATCAGCCACGTGCGACATGGTCGCCTGAATCGTGGCCACATCGTGACCACCGTCGAAAGAACACTGTCTCGAGCTTCACTAATTTTCAGAACAGTCCCGTTTATCTCATTGCGGAATAATTAAGCGTTATCGTTCAAGTCGGACTTCCGTTATCATGGGCTTCTCACGACGGGTCATCGTGGGAAAAGAAAAAGTTCCGAGGTCTACCTTGAACTGGAAGAAGTTACAGAACTCAGGATGAACTTCGTAACGAATCGTTCGCGCGTTAGCACCGCTAGCAATTAAATAATCTCCGATTCTCGTATAGTATCTTTCACTAAAAACTTCTACACGATTGAAATTCGAATATTGAAATGAAACTTACTAATCTCGTGTCGCGACAAAAGTATACGCGATACCAATACAGAATAAGAGAGAGAGAGAGACATTTAATGTTTACAGCTTACCACGATCTTTTTAAAAATTCTATCACGGATCCCATCGGGCGCAGCACACAGTTTGCACCCGAGTAGTCCCAGGATTCTTCCTCAAAATAAACGTGAACCACCAGTAGGACGACTTCCTTTATCCTCACATGGCGCGCACAGCTTCTCAACGAAAAGTATCACTTGCTTTGAGAGCTATTTACTTGTCAATAATCCCACACGATCGACGCGTAAATGGATCGAAAATGATCCAGCGAAACAACACCACGCACGCACTTCTAGCGATCCGGCAACTGGAATCAGGAGCAAGGGGGGTGACACTCATAGAGGCTTGAAATATAACCACCGTTTAGTTCTCCTTCATCTTTGTAGACAGCGCTGTATGCAATTGAGTTGAAAGATTATCCACTAGATGGTGTTGATCGCGGAAACTAATCGAGGGCGGCAAATTTGAAACACGTGTTCGGTTCCCCTTACTTAAATTAATTGAACTGAAGAAATGACCAAGATACGATTTCTGTATGACTGCACACAATTATCTTGTAAGCATTCTGTATACAATTTAAAAGTGTGCACCGTTATACAGAAACTGTATCTCAGTCAATTATTTTGAAGGGAAAACCAATTGAACGAAGTAAACTTATCGTAAACATACTTCAACATACTTTGTTATATTTATTTGTTTGATACTGTATTGTTTCGAATTTTACAAAAATTATAAATAGAATATTTAATAATATTAGTAATAAATATATCACGCATACGGTCTTTATGCCTACATATAAAACTAAAATTTACATGATGCTTTACATAATACGTGATGAAAAACTTAAGATTACGCCTACTATAATATTTACTTAACATATATTTTGTAATATTATATACTTTTATAATACACCGCGAGAAATATTCTTTAAAATAGTTTAAAACATCATTTTCAATGTATGGACGTTGCTCTGCAATATGTATTTTGCAAAAGTTGCAATCTATTTTCGGTATTAAGTTATTATATACATATAAAAATAAAGGTTTTTTTCACCTTAGTGCTTAAGGCGGTGTCGCACACTCCGTCACTCCCAATATGTACCGCTGGTTCTTTAATAATCCTAGGTGTGTCTTCCGGATTGGGACGAGCATTGTCCATGAGGCTCTTCAGTTCAAATACAGTGTGATGTGAAACGTCTCTTGGCAATTGGCTCTGCTACTATGCTTGCCGGACACGTTACAAACTAATAATGTTTTGAACGATTCTTCAAATTGGGTGGCATTTAGGCTATTTGCTCTATCCCGGTACTGTCGGATTTGACTGAAAAAATTTTCCAAGGAATCTTGATTAAATTCCCTAGTATAGATGTTGTCCAATTTTTTGCCATATAATGATTTTATTAAATCCATAAATCCTTCCACTGTGGCTATAAAATTCTTCTGTCAAGGTGGCACTATTTTTTCTGCTGTACATATTTGACGATTTATCCTTGATCGTGAAATGCTGATGGCATACACGAACATTTCTGTAGACTCGCATAGGGTCTAACTCAACTAGTTTTGGATTACAAATTACTTCAATCCGTATATTGAAATGTGCTGTATCTTTAATTGGATTTGGGAATCAATGCGTTGTTGACGCTCGATCTTCGCACCCAGGTACGCAACATTTCATGTTGCTCGGCATGATGATTCTAAAAAATAAATAAAATATAACGCCTGTGCACTGTACGGACTCTTGTTCCGTTTCCAGTGATCAAAACCCGTGCAGTGTGTCCGCTGTGCGGACACTTAATATGTTGTATCACTTATCTTTGTTCCAGTTCGATGTTTATGAACTATATCCCAATATGTATCTCAATGTTCTGTCTTCGAGTCGCTATCAAGTTATGGGTAGAAATATATGGCTAAGAAATCGCTAGTAGACATTTAATGAGGATGTTAGTGTACACAGTAATGAATATTAACTTTACAGTATCTTAACATACATACCTATTGATTGAAGTTTTTAATATTCAAAAATAATCAATAAAACTAATCAGTACAACTGATTAACCACACACGAAACCACGCTACTGAGCTTGACTTGGATTTGCTTGGCTTGATCTGTTGATTAGGCTCGAATCAGCTTGAATTGAACTGTAACGGTCAATAATGGCCGCAAATTTAACCAAATTGCGCCAAATGCAGCCCGTCGTCAGCACCATCTAGTGGATAATCTTTCAACTCAATTGCATACAGCGCTGTCTTCAAAGTTGGAGGAGAACTAAGGCCGGTATTCATAGTCGCTAATTATTCTTAAGCATGCGGCATCCTCTACTAACCTAGTAGCTAGTAAAGGATACCGAATGCTTAAGCATTTGCTTAAGCATAAGTAGCGACTATGAATACAGGCCTATATGCTCTAAGTAAATTCTACCGCGTATTCCCAATTGCCGCCATATTAAAACATGTATGTGTATGAATGCATATGTATGTGTACGGACCCGATATTGAAATATTGACAAATTCATTCTATTCTATTGGTTGATAATTCAATATGAAGGATCTTGGGAAGGGCACGTTATTGGCTAATCTGAAAGGTTGCGCAAAAGCACACCTTATATCTTTACATCATGAGTGGGAGCTTGTCGAGATTCATTTTCGTCGCTTCTACAGTATTTGATGGTATTTCGTGAAATGATTTGGAGCACTGCCAAGCCACAGGTTCCCATCTAGAACATTTCTATTTCTTGAAGGAACATCACTGTGGCGCCACCTACCGTACTTCTGTGATTATCATAATTAAATAAATCTTCGTGGCCTGT
Organism: Andrena marginata; assembly: GCA_963932335.1. Lineage (NCBI taxonomy): Eukaryota > Metazoa > Arthropoda > Insecta > Hymenoptera > Andrenidae > Andrena > Andrena marginata. Next base: position 8,817,962 of record OZ010660.1, read on the forward strand.
AGTTTGAGATGCTGTAGCGTAAATGACGCTAAAAATAAATGTAAAATGACTTTTATTGCAATGAACTTCAAGAAAAATCATAATAATTTTATGCTCCTTGTTAATATCACCCATCAAATTTCCGTCGAAGCATGGCAGATGCCAGCACTAATAGACCCTACCAAGATGGCCGAAAATATGTACCTTCCCCTCAAGCCCCCTCGAAACTACACTCTCCGCGTCGAAGTTGTCAAACACAGGGGTTCGATACCCTTCGAAACCCAGTTCAATTTACACTCGTAAAGAATTTTTCAACAAACACATCATGTCCTTAGCAGACGAGCTGTTAGCAGATCTCGAAGAAAACGATGATTCTGATGATACCATGGAAGAGCCGGAGCCGGACTTCGTCCCGGCTTCGGTTTCCAAACCCATCGAAGAAGGTTATCATCCTTTCTATTACATTTCCTTTTAATACCATGAAATTATCATTACCAGTAACAGTATCGTTGAATTTTATTTATTCCGATTCCAAATGCATCTTAATTGCAGAGATAAAAGTAGCTTCTGTGAGAGAATTAGCAAAACTCGGTGATTCCGCACTGTTACGAAAAGTAATGTTGCACATAGACAAATACAGTAAGGTTCCTAGGAAGTCTGTAGATATTATTGGACCCGTCGAGTCTGATCCAGAATATCAGCTCATCGTTGAGGCTAATAACATGGCTGTTGATATCGATGATGAAATAGGTATACGTAAAATCATGAATTTTAAACATTCGCGTAATCTTTTTACATTCACTCGTAACACAAGTTATATTTCCAGCTACCATACACAGATTCACAAGAGACAAATACTCTAAACGGTTTCCAGAATTGGAATCTTTAGTTGTCGGTCCTTTAGAGTACGTGATGACTGTTAGGGAATTGGGAAACGACTTAGACAGAGCAAAGAATAACGAGACGTTACAGCAATTTCTCACTCAGGCAACCATCATGGTAGTTTCGGTTACTGCGTCAACAACGCAAGGGTAATATATATAGAGCGATAAATATACACTTCATAAATTACGTTCACTATTTTCGAAAATAAAACTATTCCATTTACAGACAATTATTGACAGAAGATGAGAAAGAAGCTATTTGCGAGGCGTGCGATATGGCGGTAGAATTGAATAATTGTAAACTGAAGATTTTTGAATACGTTGAGAGTAGAATGGCATTCATCGCACCGAATCTTTCTATAATAGTTGGTGCATCGACAGCTGCAAAAATCATGGGTAATAGTCAGAAATATATTCTTCTGTATTTATATATTCAAATACAATTATATTCTCCCAAAACGTTGAATTTTACATTGCATTTTTGTATGTTAGGTGTTGCTGGTGGTTTGACAAAGCTGTCGAAGATGCCATCTTGCAATGTTCTAGTTCTAGGCTCTCAGAAAACTACGTTGTCTGGATTTTCACAAGTAGCAACTTTACCTCATACTGGCTTTATATATTACTCCGATATCGTACAAGACACGCCACCTGTAAGTAACAAAATATATATTTCGCGTAGCTTTTCTATTACCGTTGTTTCTTCGCCTTAGGATTTAAGAAGGAAAGCGGCGAGACTCGTAGCATCCAAAAGCATGTTAGCCGCGCGCGTCGACGCGTGCCACGAAAGTACAGATGGTCACATCGGCCAAATGTTCCGTGAAGAAATTGAGAAGAAGTTAGATAAGCTTCAAGAGCCGCCGCCTGTGAAGTTTATAAAACCTTTGCCGAAACCGATTGATCCAGGCAGGAAGAAGCGCGGTGGCAAACGCGTCAGGAAAATGAAAGAACGTTACGCTATCACTGAGTTTAGGAAACATGCGAACAGAATGAATTTCGCTGATGTAAGTATAAAGGCCGTCACACATTTTTGTGAAGCACATCGAGGCGAATCAAAAAAATTAATAATTAATTGTCGCTGTGCAATTGTTCAGAAACTTTTTTCTTCGTATCGCCGCGCTTCGTCAAATTGCGCGACGGCCTTAAGGATTATATATCCGACGACATTCGCGCTATTAACTCATTCTTTTCTCCGTGCACTTTTGTAGATTGAAAACGATGCTTATCAAGAAGATCTTGGTTACACGCGTGGCACGATCGGCAAGGCAGGAACGGGTCGTATCAGATTACCTCAAATCGACGAGAAAACAAAGGTAAGGATATCGAAGACGCTGCAGAAGAATTTACAGAAACAGCAACAATGGGGTGGAAGTACAACAGTGAAGAAGCAGGTTTCTGGTACTGCATCCAGTGTCGCGTTTACACCGTTACAGGTATACTATTCTAGAATCTCAGGTCGGGGCCAGATATATTGGCCGGTGAATTCGTTTTCGTGGACAGCGATCGAGGAGAAATCAGCCACCACCATCTGACGATCGTGGATTTGTCAGTTGGAGTTGCGTGGCCCCCGAAGGGTATGGTGGGGTAACGGGAACGCTGCTCGGCTCCGCCTGAACGTAGCCGTGTGGCTGTTATTTATTCTTAGCGTAATAGTTGTGTGCGTTACGAAGCTATGCGTTAGAGCTGTTCGAGTACTCGAAAAAAGCGAGCTGAACCTGACTCGGCTCGAAGAACCGAGTATTCGTAAAAACCAAGCGGCTCCAAAGAATCGAGTACTCTAATTTTTTCGAACGGCTCGAAGAGAACCGACTAGTCGATTTTTCTTTTTTTTCTCTTCGAGTACTCGGCTCGGAAACCGAGTCTCGGGTCGGTCCGACTTTCAAGTTACTCGAATAGCCCTACTATGATGCGTAGACCAATACGAGATGAAGCTATCGAGAAAGAATCAATGTTCTGATCAATAAAACTCCTGAATTTTTTCGGAGCTAACGGACACCTATTCTGATGTGTGTATCTCTACGCTAACAGCTCGGTTTTGCCTACACGCTAGAAGCTTGGCATTATCCCCACCACTTCTGGCTCACTCTTGTTCTGCGAAGGCGAGAGCAAGTCAGAAAACGTTGAGAAAAGGAGCATCGAGGCAGGGAAACTGTGTGGTGGGAGAATACCCCTCACGAAACTCACCGGCCAATATATCTGGCCCCGTCCTTATATATACCGATTGTTCCATTCTTTGGTAGAAATTTCGATATCAAATTAACCGTGCTCGTTTACAGGGCTTGGAGATCGTGAATCCGCAAGCAGCAGAAAAGAAAGTAAACGAAGCTAACGCTAAATACTTTTCGAACACAGCTGGCTTCTTGAAAGTGAAAAAGCCATGAGAATGTTGTAAATAATGTGCACTATGGTGTTGCGTTAATAAAATAAATTTAACTGTATATTTCTTGCTATCATAAACCTACATGTTTTATCTATATATATTAGTATAGTTTATATTCTTCGAAAAAAAGTTATTCTCTCGGAAAATATTCTTTTAATAGAACAAGTAAACTACTGTATTTACATTTCTTTGAAACGTAAAAGAAATATAGAATCTTTGAATCTCCGTATTTTTTTCTCGTCTCTGCAGCATCGATCATAAATCGATTACGACTCTCCACCTAATTGGATCGTCTACTTAGAGAAGCATTTAGAGATCGATCATGCGCAGTGGCCTTGAAAACGCCATTACCCGAGATTTAAAGGGTCGCGAATCGGTTGCCCCACGTCTAACAACGCAAACGGAAAAAGTTTTTATAGTAGCAACCACTGATATATAGAACATATTGCCACCGACGTTTAAAACTTTACGCACGTTATTTAACTTACATTCCATCGCAGATCCTATGAATTTCTATCGTAAATATTAGGTTAATGAGAACGTGCCTGAAACAACTAGGCGGGAATTTCCATACGTGTAGTCACTCATACACGTGCAAGTACAATAGATGATGGTCGACCTCGCGGTAAACCGATTGCAAAAATAAACAGTGCAAAAGAGACGGGGTGACTGGTGGGAAGAGGAACGCCGGTGCGTAACGAAATTAGTGTAACAAGGACGGCCGCGCGTACGTGCGACTGGTGAAAGAGCGAAAGGTGCGGTTGTGTAGTGAAAGACAGGATAAGGATGGAGAGAACACCGGGTGGAACGAACAGCAAACCAGAACTGGGTGTTGTAAGGGAATCGTTGACTGCTTGGAGTGCTCGTGTGTGTTCTGACTTCGTTTCTCATCTTGAGAACGTTGCTTGTGAATGCTGTGCGAAGTTTCGTGTGCCGACCGTGCGTCCCACACGACATTACGCGGGAAGCTTGGTTGTGTTTCGGTTGTAACACGGGAATCGCGAGCCAACATTGCTGTGACAAGGTGGAAATTCTACTTTCTTCGTTGCGGACCCATCGGAGGAACCGGTAGCGAAGGGAACAGGTCCTGACAACCGACCATGGCGACTTTTAAGGATTTAAAGAACGATTGGTCCATGTTATGTCAGGATTGTACCGATTGCTGGACACATTCCGGTGAGTCTCTATTTACTCTTTCCACCCGTCGCACGCATTTTAGAGGCTATCGGGTAATCGAAGTTACGATTACGAGATTTCGAAGGCTATGTGATTTTAGCAAATTTTCGACAGTTTTTTTTCTCTCGAAATTTTGCGCTTGCGAAATACCTGCGACAGGGAATTTTACCGGTCTTTAAAATGAATAAGTTTGAGGAATTTCTTTCGTTTCACGGTGATTGACCCCTCCGGTATATCGTGCATAGACGAACAGGTGATCTCTCGTTTGTACGGTGTGAACCGCACAAGAAAGGCAAATCTCTTCGTACTATTATTATATGTATGTATCATGTAACAGAGTGCATACATATAATCCTCTATAGATTAGACGTGTTTAAAGAATACAGGTGAATAAGAAGAATGTTATTGCTTCGATTAATCTATATTTGTATCGGCTGCAACGTATTATGATAAGTCATGGATACTTTCCGTTGCTATCGGCCATTAGAAGCGTAATTGATTTCGAAAACAGAGATAGCAAATTCAGAATATTTTCCAAGTGATAACGATAGGAAGGTCATATATTGTTACTTTAAATAAAAGTATAATGTTATATATCCGTTTCTTACGTTCACATATAATTATATGACCTGTGTAATTTTCCTCTCTAACAGCTTAGAGTAATACAATTTCTAATTATGCGTAATATATTAAGAATTTAAAAAGAAGACGTTACTGCAAGTATTTAGGTGTTTACAGAATTAGTGGATATCGATGTTTGGGTACACTTGTCAAGTGAGTCTGTAAATAGTGCGGTAATGTTTTTGTTCTATTACTGTAATTTGCAATTATCTTGGTAAACGATGGTAACAGTTATACACACAATGTTGCATCGTGCTCTCTGATGATTAATAGAGCCGTAAGAAAATTCTCAGCTAATTACTGTTACTCGAAACCGGGTATGCAAATCGAAAATCTTCATTTACGAGTAAAGTAGGATTCACTTTATTTATTGGTTTTTCTTTCCAGTCGTAGCATCCGCCTTTCTAAGTTTTCCGTATTCCGTGTATCTTCCTTAATGACTGGCTTTCATATGGTTCCGTGTCATAGAAATGATACGGAACCATATAAGCTTCGATAAGGTAATTAGATATATAGTAAAAATAGAGCTTAAAATGTTCCTTATTGACTTACAAAGTTATTCTCTTTTTTGTTTGTCGATTTTATCTTTTATCTTCGTTAGTGCACACCGTCGTTACCTCGTAATTACTTCGTAAATTATACTGTCGTTTATAAAGTTACCAGATACATATCTAGGGGAAAGTTCCCTTGCTTGGACCGGATCCTAAATTGGAGCATATTCTTTATTCGCATATTTATTAATTGACTTAGGCGATGTCTCTTAGCTTGGGGTTGTTTGTAGTTCACATGTTGCTTAGCAACAGTCTGGAAACAGAATACTGTAGAATAATTAATAACTACAGTGTGATGAATGTTTCGTTTTGATGCCAGTTGATGTAACTTTGCTTCTAATTTATATAAGCTGTAGGTAATTGTAGTAGCTAGAGTAGCTGTAGGTTTTACTGCTAGGTAAATTTTGAATTCTAATGGGTGCAATTTTTTATGAATAGTCATATTTTTAATGTTATCATAACATATATTTGATAGTTATATTAAAATACGTACGATAAAGTGTCCGGGAATTTTTGGTGCCTGTAGAAACTGCAGATTAAGTATTATAAATAATTGTAATCAAATGAGAAATTTTGCGGTTCGTATGCTGATAACTGATGCACGAAGGAAAAATAAATTAATCAGTTTAGTGTGATAATAATTGGAATCATTCACTATGAAGAATAATTTCGAAACATTTTGCTAAAACGATGAGCACGGATTTTCTCTCTAATTTTAGTTTTCGGCTACGGTTAAGTATTTAAATGTGTACAGAATATTGTTTATAATTATTTCGACTTTAAATACGGGTAAAAGGAAAGACGTTTATTACTTCAGTGTATGAATGGCGTTTATTACTTTTTATTATTTCTGGATACAAAATTATTTTAAGTTATCTAGGGTATAAACGATAATATATCAGATAATAATAACTTATATCAGAAAATAGGGAAAATGAAATATTTCTTCTGTCATCAAGACACAATACGATTAAAGCAAAATCTATTATTTGTTATTGCAAATTGTTTTTTTGGACGATAAAACATTTCAGGAGTGTAATTTTTAATGACAATAACAGTCGCGTTCCGAAATATTTAGAACGACATACATGCACCCCGATTGACAATCTTCAAATAAACATTTCTATTACATGAAGAAAAATAATCAAGAAAATAATCACGCAATTGAAATAAAGTTAGAATGCATCATCGCCTCGTACTTCCAAGTCTGACAAACTGTACAGGGTGTTTCGCTAGAGGTGGTAAACCTTTTAAGGGGTGATGCTACAGGCCAAAATAAAGCGAAGATATATGTAAAATACAATTTTCAAATATTGCGTTTCGTTTTGGAGAAAATTTGCTCGAAGTTGGTAAAGATGGAGCTATACCTCTCTTATTGCAAGGTCCTAAACTGCTTCATAGCAAAGCAAATGTTTTACACTTTACCACTAATAATATCGTGCAATAATTATACGTATTCAATTGATCCTAGTAATTTCTTATCGTGTAATTAGTACACACGCGAAGCAGCAATACGTTTAAATAATTATTCGTCTGAAATTCTGCAATTATTGCCAAGCATTTCTTTCTTAATAAACAATTAGAACGTAGTGTATCTTTAATTAATAGTCGCAATCAGTGTAGAGGTAGATGACTAATGGGAAGAAGAGCGTGCTTCTGTATTGTGCTTTAAAATACATAGGTGCAGTTGTTTGATATTGAAGTAAGCAGCACAAGGTAGTTAATAAATAAAATCTCGAGATATTAAAGAGTCTCGGTGGTTTGCTCGAAATGATATTAACCTTTCAAATGGGAGCGTGGCGCAACGGCAATTATTATTATTTCATCAAAGCAATGAAACTTGAACTACGCTTAGTACGCGTGGCACGTGTTGTTCTCTTCTTTCTTTTTTTTCCGAGTAAATATCTAACACGCGATGACGTAACGCGGAACGGCTTATTAGTTATGCGAATACTTTCTCGCATCGGCGATTCACAATTCTGCAACATTATACGAGAAAGCGATGGGATACCACTATTCGCGGTAAGGGGCATAGCATTTTTCTTGTTACGAGTTTTCAGTCATCAAAATCACTCTTTCAAGAGAATTTGCACGCCAGTGAAAGTCTAACAACGGCACTCGCTTAACTTGTTCCACTGACGACGTCCTTATAGAGGGGCGAAAATTCAATTTGTTTCCTCTCACAGATCGACGCGGAAAGCTTCACGCGTTTCCCTTCAACTTTTCTTTACTTTTACATCGTCGATGATCTGCAATTTTATTGTACCGTTGTTGGATGCAAGAAGGGCCTCAGTGCCAGAAGTCAGTTTCGAGAAAAGTGTCTGTAAACATTACGAAGTTAGATATTATTCGTACATAGCGAATTCGTTGTAAAACTGTTTATAATATTTAAAATTTTGATATATCCCCTTTCTAGTTGCATTATTACAGTCGGAATTATGTAATAAATTAACCAGTAAAATTTATTTTAACATTACTTTTTATTATTTATTTAATATTGCATAAAATGTGTACATATTCAAAAATCAATTATAAAAATTCTGTACATTAGTATAGGCAGCTTGGCTTAATACAGGTCAGAATAAATTAGAATAAGGTAGTGCAATAAGTGGAGGTAGATGAGATCAAGTGCAATGTGTGTGGTGAAACTATGAGAGAGATAGTTTAAATAAGTATTATTCGTGTAAAACCGTGTTCATTGCTTTACTACTACTACTAATATCTGTCTTTTAAATATAAATTAAATCAATACTTTCTATCAAGTGCTACTTAACTCTAATACTTGTTCACTCCACTCGTTCTACTTAAATCTAAATTGAGTCCAAATATAAATCCACACGTTTAAAAAAGAATTAGTGATAAAAATACAATTTAAATCACAGATGCTTTGTTTTAAATATTCACGTATGTTTTCTATGCATACCAGAATATGCGACTTGCATTTCTTTGCTCTATGTTTCTAAGCACTCTTATTCCATATAACTTCTGTCATTGAATCTAACTCTGAGTACAATAAAACCTTGTGTAAGTTTTGTAATCCTTCCCATAAAAATGTAAATAATTATATATACCTAGATTAGTCTTTTCTAGCTTAATTTTTCCAAACGATTTTATCATACGTATACGCAATAAATTATGTGCATTGTCGGGAGCCAACATTAATCAGAGCTCAAACACACTCCACTAACTCTTACAATGTAAAATTGACCTTCCCCTCTCTCTCTCCGCGGTCAGCAAATCAATTTCTCTTTCGAAATCTGCACTCGGGATCGATGGGGATGAGATGGAATCCCCACTGGCAATAATAAGGTCGACGCGGTACACGGCTTATATACTTAGCTTAGCTAGGATTATTCGTGAACGAAAATCAGGCACTTTCTACTCGCGATAAAATCGCGTCATTTTTTACGAGTTCGATCTCGAGGCACAGCAGCGATCGTTATTTCGATCCCAGAGTTCCCCGACCTCCTAGGTGGCTCGCCAAAGAATTTATCAAAGCCAATTAACCGGCTGGTGTTTCGCAATTATTAACTCGTGTCGACGATACCGCAACGACGATCACCGCAATCGATATCGAACGATCGATCTCACTGACGGGTATCAGACGGCGAAGAAATTCATCGCTCTGTTCTACGATGATAATCTGAATATCCCGGCTTTTAAAGCGAGCTGTTAACTCGTACGTCCCGATCTATCGGATCTATCTCCTCTCGCGGCTCGTGTCTCGTGTATTCAGCAAAGCCAACACGTTCCGCGATACCGTCGGCTTAATATCACTCACTTGAAAATGAAATATAAGGATAAATGGATTGTAGGATGATATTGCTAAACAGGAACGGATACAAGAAAACGTGAAAAGTGGTTCCATCAAATACATGAATCACTTTTATTTATGCTAAAGCTTTGTTTTTTGTTTTAGGAAACGGTGCGTTTGCAACATATGGTTCCTTTTAGACTTGTTCCCCTTTCAACGAGCAGAATACGTTGATATAAAAAGAAAAATTAACATTAATTTTCAAACTTTTCAAACGATTTTGCGGCTAGTTTTTTTTTACAAATCTGCACTGATTCAGAGGTGTAGATTGGCCCCTGAAAACAGTTTCTTAACACCCTGTACAGTGTTGGTCAAATATTGAAAGTATTACGAAATTTTTAACAGTACATCTTAATACATAAAGCAGAAAGCTTCAATAAGTTTGTGTATTTGTCTGTCTCCAAAAAACTTTCGAACGATAAACTCTGGGATCACGAACTGTGCCTCAGCTCATTCTGTCTAACTAATCCAAATGAATGTGACTATTTGCACAAAAAATGGCCTATATCTTACCACTTAAGATATTTTACATTTGTATTTCGTACTAATTTGAACGCAAGTTAATATTGAATATTGTAGCTTGATGTTTTAGGCACCAACTATTAGATGTTTAACCTTTTGTCCAGAACAAATTAATTTGTTATTAATCTATTTGTGACTTACCAATCTGATTCTTTTAAATGGGGTGTAAGCTCGAAACGTTTTTATTTTAAAGATATTTTTACCATTACATGTTTATTTTTATTAATCAATGAGAAATTGACGAGGTACGATTTAGGTGGCCAGTACGATATTGCCAACGCTCACCTATATTAGATAAATAATAGAAAATGTACCAAACAAATAATGCAAATGACGAATAAATTGTCCGAATAAAACTTACTCGCCGTTCTATGCTAATGAAATAAATTCCTGTTTGTCGTTAATGAACAAAAACTTGTTCATTATTCTTATCTGTTATTCGCTATCAGAATCAAATTGCATCTAACACGGACTTAAATCACTAATCCTGTCTTTGAAGAGAATGAAATAGGGGATAAATAATCGATCGCAATGTTCCGACTATTACGTACCTACGTATATCTATTACACTTTCAATTTTTCTCACCATTTCTCTCATTTCTATCCTCACAAACGGCGCGCGGCAACGTTTCACATCTGCAGCTTGTTATGCAGAATTTGCAAGCGTCTTCCGCGTTCACCAGTTGATTAATGCTCGCAGGAAAGTCGAAAGGCGTAATGCTATCGCTAACGCCATTCCCAGCCCGCTTTGCCGGACAATGAATTATTAATTATTATCGATTCCAAATATAACTGGTGCCTCGTGAAATATGAAAATCGCGGCGCGAGTTATGTAAATGGGGGGGGGGGGGGGGGATTGGCACACGCGAGGCATACTTTTCCAATTATTTATAGTGTGCATAGTTAATCATCCGTTAACTCGTAATACCGCGGGTTATCTCGACCACGCTTTGCCGGACACCGTTACCGCGTAAACTCTCCTGCCACCGAGGAAATCTTCTTATCAGCTTGAGATACCGTTCCAACGCGTGCACCGCGAATTATTATGAACATCCTTCCGCGGTTGATTGGAATTCAGGCGATCCTCGATTTACAAGCCGACATCCCCGTGTATTAGGTGTATCTAGGCACGTGATATTCGACTGGTCTAACTGTTAACCTTTACACTGCGTACTAATAGTTTAACGTTAACCGTGTAATTGAATAATTACACCCCACGCATTTTCAGTCCCAAATGTACAGAACAAACTTTGGCTGCGTAAGTATTTGTGAAATTTTATTAATTTTTGAGAAGATAAGTGTAGAAAGTATTATAACATTTAATTTATAATACAACAATTTAAAAGTTGTGTATAAATAATGAAAAATAAATTTAAGATTCATCGTCGGAATCGATGTGCATTATTTCTTCATCATCGTGAATTAGTCCGTGGCGAATACGGTATGTTTAACCTAAAACATTCAATGCTACCGAGCATGCATTAAGATCATAAAAGTGCAATGATTTCCATCCCTTGGTAGTACTTTTAATTTAATATTTTTGGCCTTTTTTATTACTCATTATAGTAGTTGTATCACACTCGCTTTAAATTAAGTGGTTACATGTTACAAATGATATTATAAATATTATAAGAGAAGTTAAAAGATTCCAAAACACGAAAATGAACTCAAGAATGACGCTGCGGTGCAGTGAACTTCGTGCGACCAATTCGTGATTAGGGTTTGTACAGAAACCGGTTAAACCGATTTTCGAATTCCACTATTCCCAAAAAACCGGTTTTCAAATTTTCACAAAAAAATATAATTAAAATAGTAAATAAATATTTGTACTTATTTTAAATATTCTCAGTTTCCTTAATATTACAGAATTACAAAAACATAACAAAATAAAATATACTGTACAAAACCAAATAAAAAAGAAATTAAAATAACCAGAATCCATACACATACGTACAATTTGTAAGTTCATATTTATGGACCTGCCAAAATATAACACAATAAAATTGATTGCATACAAAACTAAATAAAGAAAAAATATAATAACTAAAATCCGTACAAAATATAAATCTCTTAAAAGGTGGTACCAAATAATATTTCTTTATTCCATTGAGTATTTTTTTCTGAAAACAGGAACTCATGAAGATTATTTTTACAGTAAACTGTTAACCTACTACAATATGCTTGTGTCCGAGGCGATTTCAAGTAAAAATGTTAACGTTGCTAATTAAATAATTCATTCATTTCTGCATATTAATTCTAGCATATGAAACCGGTTTTCGAATTGTACAAATTTATAAATAGAAACCGGTTTTTAAAAACCGACAAACCCTATTTGTGATCATAAGAAGGTGTGAGTGACCACGGGAGGGTTAACTCACAAACTAACTATTTCGTTTTCAACGTTGTCGATAAGTGATTGACGCGCGAATTCGCACGAACATGTATTTTGATGCAAATATACACGCATAACCGCACCTTGGTAACGTTTCAACGAACACACCTGTGCTGTTACATTTAATGCTTCGTAACGTGTAACTCGACGGACCTAGTTCTTTCAACCCGCAGGTCGCTTATCGTCAACTTTGCGCAGCCTTATGCAATTATGAAAGAATGCTCGTATAAAATGTGGGAGAGTAGGAAATCGTAAGGAAAAACAGAACGCTGTGGCTTTCTCCGCTTTTCGCTTACAGCGTAAGTGCACGGTACACGGGGCGTATAGACGCAATTAAATAAATCGAACAATGAAAGAGATTGCGCTGTAACGTGGTGTATGAAATTGTGCCGTAGAAGTCACGGTGCTCTGTCATTTAACCAAGATGTTACTTCTGTTACGAGCCGAGGCTGAGGGCAATGATATATATTATTGATTATTGGCGGCTGCGAAGCCGAGGATCGTAGCACTTCAATTGTTTCCAGCTGATTGAAAAGTCTGTTTTCTCACGTTGTGTTTGTACTGCATCGAAAGCTATCAATTTACTTTCGAAAATTATCTTTCAGCAAAGCAGTGCCATTTTATAAACGGAGTTCGCGAACAATGTTCAAAACTTACAAAAATTTAATACCAACTTGTGCAAGCATTTTCTGCGCGTTTCAGTTACCATTCAGTTTTTCTTAAAGTCTTTAACTACTCACTCTTTTCATTTTATTTTAAAATTACTTGCAGAAGGAGCAACGCGATACATCGCACGATATATTGTACTCCGAAATGTTAACCAACTTGAAAAAGCAGGAGATGCGCATTAAAGAGGAAACACTGATCTTTCTCTTGCTTTTTTGTTGAACGTTCTACATTGATACTTTCGCTTTCTAGAAGCAATTAAAGTCAAAAGGTTGATTTTTGCTTCAAACTTGAATTACTCGGCCGAACAAAAATCGTACAAAAACCAACGACCACTAATTCTACACAGGAATGTAGTCGCTTTCGGCTGGTATTAATGTAACCTGTTTAAAAAATTTCATTCGCTCCATGTAACATTTCAAGCTTGAATACATTTTTCAAGATCGCCAAAGTGCTCTTTATATCGATGCAACTTTGCCAAGAAGTAATGCAGCTGAAATCTTTAAAAGTAGCTGAAAGTTAGAGATTCCACATTTTCAAAGGATATTTAACAATATTCATACGACTATTGCCAATTTAATTGCCGATAACAAAAGATGCGTGCCAAATATTTTTCGCTATTCTGCAAATCTGCAGAGTCCCGTCAAAATCGGCGTGTGCGGGTTCGATATGTTTCCTTGTTAGTCGCGGGAAAGTTTTAGACAGATTTTTATCACCTTCAACATGTAATTGAGTTATTTATGGATAAGGCAAGTCGTTCAGTTCCTGAACTGTAGCTACTGTAACACGATGTCTGGATAAGGGGCCTTGCTTTCTTATCTGATGTCGTCGATCACTTTGATTAACCTAAATATATGTTTACAAGCTAGTGACGAAACGGTTATGGAACTTTTTCATAGCGTACAATCTTTAACAATTTCTCATTTCCCCAAACCAAAGGCAGTTTCCGTAGAAAAATATTTCAATATAATTACACTGATATTTTATAGAATTTTATAAAATTGTAAAATATTTATAAACCTTAAAACTGTTGTCGTTCATAATATCGTAAGCGAAGGGTGACTTTACAACACTTTTTGATATTTTTCAAATATCGCACGAGAGTTATACCTATTTACAATATAATCCCAAATCAATATACTAGTTTAAGCCAATAAAATTATTTTTACAGTTAAATGTGAAATAACATTTGAAGTTAAAAAGAAATAATTTAAAAACCTCTGCCTCGTGCTCCTCCCAGAGCTTTACACCCCGCATTGATAGGTCTAAATAGTTTACACACCAACCTCCAGGCCCTTACTGGCTCTAACTGCTTTGCACTTCGCTATTTTATGCGTTACATGTGTTTGCACCAACCCAGTTGGTAGTCGGAACGCAAAGAGTTAACACATCCCATAAAGAAGTCAATTTTAATCTTCTGATTTGATAAAAAATCATAGCAATTTTTTAGATGTCTCCTACAAGATGCAAAGGAAGAGTAGATATTGTAAAAAAGAAGTGTCTATACATAAGAACCTCCATATGAAACACTTTAACAGAGACAACATTGCTATAAGAAAAAGTCCAAAATTATATAAAGCGAGAAGACCCTACGAGTCTACGACGCAGGCTTATCTTCAACCTTCCTTTAATGCTAGGTACTTGCCCTTAGATAATTAAAACTGTCGCGTATTCTGTTGCAATTAGAACGTACCATGTGTTTCTTTTAATCTAAATAAATAGACTTAGATGATCCAACGTCGCCTCTGGGCCTGCACGTGTGACTTACATTATTGCATTCGATTGCAACCGATACTCGCAATTCGATTCGACGACGTTGGCTTAGATATTTATTCAGTTACACTCTCGGCGACGGGAGTTGCTCTCTCCTTTGAATCGATCCACGAACTGATCCGTACGACCGATCCACGCGAGCAGTGCAGCCGTTCGCGATTTCCTCGAGGCTGTCGTTAATTGGAAAACGGGCATGAGCTCTTCTCGTATTTTCTCGTTTTGTCTGGCGAGCTAGTGTCCCAGAAAATCGGCTGGCAGTCGCGGCCTGTCCGTAACGAGCGATCAAAAGATACGATACATTATTTTCGCTTCTAATGAAACGTCAGGTTCGTGACGTGAATTCAGTGTGCATAAAAGGTAGTGTATGTGCCGTGGATGTCCGGCACGCTGCCACTATCACACGCGCCAGCTGTCTTTTCAATTCTCTTGCGGTTGCGAGGCACAATTAACCTTCGTGGTGGGCGTGTAACAGGCTTGTCAACACGCCGAATTAATTTTCAGTGACTTGTTTGAAACGGCAGATCTGGTGGCACCGAACTTCTGTAAAATAAAATATCGTGACAATAGATTAAACGGCTGTGGGCCGAATGTTTGACCAAGAAGAGACGACAATGCTGTTCGGAAGACGCGACGTCAATGTTTGTGATAATTTTCCAACGAAGATCGCAACGGGAATGAAAATTCGAACGTGAACTTGACGGTTCGATGAACGCGACAAGAATGAATATCCAATTTTCGCGACGTTTGGAAAGTGTTTGGTCGCGTTTTTTTAATTTCGGGAGGTGACAGACCTACTTGTTGCATTTCCCTGGAGGAAGAGCGAGTTCCCCTCTGCGAATTCGTCGGCGAAGGAGGAACCTTCTGCTTCATGGCGAGGCAGAGGAGGGAAATGCAACATGTGGTTCCTAAAAACCTGCCAAAGTGATCGGCCAGAGCGTCTCACCTAGATCTGTCCAGGTAGTTTAAAAATTCAAACTAAGCTGAACTCTGGTCCAATCATTCGAACCATGTCGAACACTGAAATGTGTATTTAAGCAGCTTAATTATTCAAGCAAGCTCGAGAAACTTCGATCTCGAATGATTTGAGCAGCTTGAACATTTTAACTATTTACGTAGATACTTAAATTTCACTGACAAGGGATGTTCCGTTACTCGAACATTTCAATTTTTTTTAAAACTGTTTAGGTTTGTAGAGGACCTCGATAAAATTGTCGGGAAATTTTTTTGTTCGTGCCTATTTTCAGTTCTACAGGGTGAAAAACCCTCTAAGAGCTAACGAGTGTTTTTCTATTTTCTAGTGAGCCTTGAACACTATAGTAGGTATAAAAAATTATTATGATGAAAACTTGACGGCTTTTTATGCCCTCCAAAACTATGTAATCGAAGTGTTTAAAATTTGTAGTTTAAATAAAGAAATCGTTCCTCATTCCGTAGTATTGCAACTTCAAACATTCAAGTCACTCAAATCATTCAAACAGATTGAATTTTAGCAAGCTTGTTCGAATATTCAATCTATTTGAAGTGCCTACTACTTGGATAATTGAGTACTTGGCTCGGTGCGAAGAAGACGAGGTTTACTCCGTTTGAATTTCAAGTATTTGGCACTAAGGTCGCGGTTTATGACTGCATTGTCCCGCGAGTCGTCGGTGGACAACGGTACGCGCGATTCGATCTTAGTAAGTGCAACCACCTGCCGACGGAACAATACACGGATTAACTCAGAGCGAAGAATGTCTAAATCCTTAAAGGCAGCATGGTTTTGATTGCCTTTTTGAAAAATCTGCCAAGTAGATATGTTCAACGGGCGCTTCGAAAACAAGCGATTACCAATCGTAAACGGCCAATGGATTTACGCTTCACTGTGGGCCCGATTTTCTCCCGTAAAACGGAACAGACAGTTGGATGTTAGTGGTACGATGCTAGAATAGGCGATTTTTATGAAAACATGAATGGAAAGTGCAGAATGAAATTTCAAGAAATGATTCTTCGTTTTTTAGGAAAATTAAGGGCCACTTAAGGGCTTATGCCTACCTGTAACGTTTGAAAACTCAAGTATTTTCGGATTTTTTTGTTTATAATCTTGAAGGCATATCTAAATAAACTTTTGTATAGTTGAAAGTATATATTTTAAAGTTCTAGTAGTTTTTTGCAATGCGACGCCTAAATAAATAATGGAATTATAGGCGATCTCCCGGCAGCGTTTTTTTATTTAAGCACTTTGCACTGACCACTGTAAGCCTTGACCTGATTCATCAAAAATAAAAAATTCGACGAAATTTAGTTAGTAGATATATTATATTATCTAGTCGTTAATAAAGGCTTCTTCGTTGCGTAGTTTTTATTTTACAGATGAAAAATGATGAAGAATAATGAATTATAAATTAATCACACAAACACCACACTACATTGCACACGCCAACTCTCACTCACTCAAGTTAGCATTTAACGAATTATAATATTTACAATTTTCGTACACTATTATCCCTTTTCGATCTTCGTGTTTCCTGATTCTAAATCTGGTATAGTAAAACGTCGATGATAGGCCACAGTCTGATAAAATGCTTTCTATAAAACCTGAATCGATGTTTGTTAGAGTGGTGAGGAAGAATGAGGCCCATATTATTGGCTACAGTTAATAAAATAATGCTGTAGGAACGATAGCGAGAAAACAGAACTTCCATAAAACCCAGCGCTAACCGCTTAACTCTTTCCGGGAACTGGTTCCGTAGTGTAATCGTAAACTCGTTTCCCCTTTTCTTTATGTTGCACAGAGACGTTACTATGAAGCTAGTTATATGTACCGGGCAGTGCTTATATGTAAATATACGTGTACATCTTACATAAGTTACTATGTACACAGAGTGTCCCGTAACAGGTATTAGGTACACTTGAGAAGAGGACGATTATCCACCATGAAACAGGCGAAAGTGCGGAATAAAATTTTCTTGTACGAAGCTTAGTCCATAGGGAATATTTATTTTGAAAAATTCGTGGGATACAGTTGTGCGCGTGACTATTTAATAAGGGACGTTTGACACCAAATTCAGCGCGTTTCGAACGGTATTTTTCTAATTATTTCTATTAAAAGAAGGAGGTCTGTTTATTGAGATTTGTATAATAATGAAAAAGGTAAGAAATTGTTATGTTATGCTGTTACCTTCAAATAGTGTGAGTTATGATTACTGCAACATATACAATTTATAAATGATCGTAACTGCTAATAAGAAAATTTTCTTTTAAAACATATTTGTGCTGAAGTAATTACCTACCTAAATGTCACTAAAGCATAATATTTTTGCTGTTAATAAGTTTCATAAACTACAATATTTTTTTAAAGTGAAGCACATATACCATCTGCACGATATAAATGTTAGTCGTATCATTTCTATCTTTTTCGCTTTATGTTTCTACTTGATATTAAAAGAACGGGAAATGAAATGTACATTAAAAATTGAATTCTATATATGTAGGTTAATTACAATAAAAAGGGAGAAGTAAAAAGGAGATAGTATTTAGAAATATATTTCATAAGATTCTTAAAGTCGATATTAAACAATAAGCTTTACGCAACAGGTGGAAATGGTTTTTCCCTTTCATATTTCCAACGAATACAGTTGCCCATTTACTTTTACTATTCATCGACATAGAGTTTTTATCTTCATAACTCATTTGAAAGGATTAATTACAGTTTAAATGTACATTAGTCATAATATTGTCAATAATTTAAGCATAGATTGCATTAGCCGCTTTGGCGCGCAGAAATCTAGAGAATAATTAAAAGCAGGCATCTTCAGGCTTTATATATTTTTAATTGTACTTAGGACTTGAAAGCCTGCTTACCTTTTACTGCCGCAAAATTAATGACAGTAGTAAGACTTGCACTTTCCACTTCCATCTTATTGCTGGTGGAAGTTCTCATCACGTTTTAACCCTCGATAGCTCATCATAATAAATACCCGTGCTTCCGTGAAAGAATCCTCGATTCTAATAGCGACAGGTGACTAGTCATAACTTTAAGTGAGTGAAAAGAGTGGAGGTTTCTCTTTTAGCCGAGCGAGAATTTGTAATAATTTTAATGGGCGGTCATTTATTCGGACCGTGACATAGTAATGTTCAATACTTCCTCTTAATTTCTTCCCCTTCTTCAGTGCAATAAGCTGTAAAATAAAAATGACAGTAGGAATAAAATTTGCGCGATCCATTTGGAGTTTTGTAATCGCATTTTCTATCCATAACACTTCTTAATGCTTTGATATTACTTCAAACATTTTTGTACAAATTTTCTATTTTAAATGATAATTTTTTCGAAAGAAATATTAATAATAAAAATGGCCTTGCTAGCGTTGCTGCACTCTCTGGATAGGGAGAGGGTGCCATGTCTTTTTAAATAGAATAATATAGAAACTTTTATATTTTCAAGTCTAACAACATATATCTACAGCATTCTGTTTATTTCGCGGATTCAAAGAAGCATGTCTAAAAAAAGTTATTGCAAAAATGCACAGCACGTATGCTTTTATATAGAATTATTTCTCATTTCGATAATAATAATATGTACTGCTTAATACACCAGATGAAAAGTTTTCTATTATTCATTGATTTCAGAATCATTGCAAAAGTGTGAACAATATTTTTCTAGTTTACTAATTACATGTACAAGCGAATTTCTTCTTCTATTTGCGAGAAATCCACGCCTATGCAATTAAGATATTCGACAATTGTAGTATCCATGTATATTTTTATCGAAAATAAATAATTAGGTATTCTTGATTTACGTGTCTACCAGTATATTATACATTTTTTATATGAAAGCAACTGAAGTAGGTATACATTACGGATTAAATAAGATTCGGAATCGACAAGATAGAGGTACCCACCTACATAGATATTGCCTTAGATACTATGGATTTAAAAACTGCATCCTAAGATAGTATTATACAGCTGACGATAGTATCTAATGTAGGATGGGATACTGCGGTTTCCCTTTAATCTATCATTCAGAATATATTCCTTATCTGATAGCATTTAAGTGTATTTCGTTGTGGGCAAGAGCGTACACTGATTTCATTATGCGGCACGATGCAAAAGCGACTGGCACAGCCAAGGGAGAGTTGCAAAACAGATCGCTCTTCCGTTTCTACGATTAGGAGCAATTGCCCTGATTTCACGCTACTATTGATTCGATCTATCATCTAATACATATTAAACTTTTACCTCCGAGGTCGTACAAACTCATTCCAATCTGACCTTTCGTGGCTGAGCATCTAAATAGTCGATAGATAATTTTTCTAACTTTCGTGCTACGTGTTGAAACTGGGCGCTTCATACTAAAACAAAGTTCAATTGCCATCGCTCTATGATCTATATGTTTATTTAAATAGGGTAGGATTTTTATCAGTTAAATTGAAAATGGTATATAGCTGGATATACCGACTTAAGGAGGAGCACCACTGTAACGGCTGGAGAAGTAAGTCATTTTTAAGAATTTTTTTCAGGAATAATTTACAAATTTCATATAAAATTTTTATTACCTATCGTTAGTACAATGTCTTAAGAGACTATAGAAAAATAAATGGAAAAACATGCATAAATTTTAATATATTAATTAATATTCTAGGCTGCCTCACGTAAGCTGGTCGAATGTGCAACTATGGAACAGCAGGTCCGAAATCAAATTTCATTTTCTTTTTATTTAGTGATGTTAGGTGATGTTAAATGTACGGAAATGTCTTTTTTTTACTACAGCTACTTGTCCGATTTCGAAAAAAAGTGGCGAAAAGTCATGGATAGTCAAGGAAAACACTTCGAATAAAACAAGATGTAACATATTTTGACTTTTGATAAAGCTTTAATTTAATAAAGCGAACGAACTTTTGCACCGATTTGTTTTGAGCACTTTAAATAAAAATTTAAGTAAAAGGACGATAGAAATATATATTTATGTATAATCTTTATCATCATCTACTCAAATTATTTCCCGTTTGTTTGCACTTAAGTCTCCTGTTCAGCATTATTTATGGTATTTATATTCATATTTCCTTGTACTAATATTTCCAACATCTTCATATGCTTTACTTCGGTCCGTAATAATCAGTTGAGAAAAGTGTATTAATTCATTTAATGATACCTACTGTTCCAAAATATTTATTGCACTACTCGTTATAGGAATCAACTTACTTTTTTTATGCGTAATTTACATTGACATTAATAGAGTATTATTATTTTGCGTAAAATAAGAAATGGATCTTTTCGTGTGGGACACTTTTTTTTATTTTTTATGCGATCTATTTAATTTGAATATTTATTCATCTAACGGCTATGAAAAAAGTAGCAACCTTCGAATTATAAGTTTCAACTTACGTTTCAAATTGATTGATTATAGTTTTTAAGTTTCATTGAGAACTAATGAGGGAACAAAATTTTATTGTGCTCTCTGCAGAATGTCCACGTTTGGAAACGAATAATACGAGACATTAATCAACGTTACAGGGTCATTAATGTTCAATTACTCAATTTTGGAGGATTATTCCAGGCAATTAATCACGGTTATAACTGTAACTTCAAACGCAATATTTTACCGCGCCATTAGCAAGTTTAATCAAGAGGTAAAAAGTGGTTTTACATTCGCTCGTCCTCATTTGATGAGAGAAAATCTCGTAGTTTCTAATCCCTTAAACCAAGATGCACGAGGATTTTACACGTTAGCTTGAACGAGCTTCAAGTTTACATCGGGGCAATGTAAAGAACTAGTAAAACCCATTGGAATCTGGTAACTTGTTGACGTTGAGTCGTTCAACTTCATCGTGATTTATCCAAACAGTCAGCATGTTCGATGACCGCGCCGGTATTGATCATCCGTTGAACCCAGAGGGAAAAACGAGGATGGAAGTGGAAGGAAACGGTAAACGGCGTTTGAATTCCTGCGGCTGTAAAGTATAAGCTTAAGGTGTAATTCGACAGTTTTATCCGGGACATCGACTTCAATTCAGAAGGGGGTCGAAACTAAAAGTAGGTACAGTAACGTGTTTCGAATGAACACATGGCCGCCTTTAATTTGTCGTAGAATTTGGTGGTAAAATTTAAATGAAAGTCACCGAATCGAACTGTGTAAAACTAAAAGTGTATAAGTAGAACTCAATTCAAAGACTTAGATTTTGGGTAAAGTTTTTCAAAGTTTCTCTTATAAATTTTCGTTTATCCATGTAAGATATACGATATGATTTTTTGTTTATCGAAGTATTCTCTACCATTTTGTCCTAATTAAATCCTCTCTGCGATAGCGTACGAGAAGAGATAGGCAACATTTTTATTCAAATCAAATTGCGGATAACGAATACTTAGAAGTTGAAATAATTATTCGTTATTTGTCGAATTAAGTTGACCCTGGTTAACTTTATTTGTCGAATAAATTGCCGCCGAATAAAAGAATTCACTATTTTCGTCAAATAATCTAAAACTAAACTAACTTTTATTTGCTCCGGTATTTAAATAATTTTTTATTTAGTTAATGCCCAACTCTACTTAATACCTACCTAGTTTCGAATGTTCAGAGTTGGATAAAATTGTAATCTAATTACTAATTACGATTCAATGCAATTGTTTATTCAATTGGGATTCAATTGAATTGTAATTGTAATTGTCCTGCAATTCATTTGGCAATTATAATTGTAATTGAGGGCAATATTAATTATTGATTACGGAAAGTAATTTGTAATTGATTCAGCGATTACATCGCAATTACTTTTTAATTGGAATGGTACTGTAATTTAATTAAAGTTATTGGTTACATAATTAATTATACTTTTAACTGATTACGCCCGACTCAGCTTCAAACGACGTAAACTCGTTTTTTCTCAAAGCTGCAAAAAGCACAGTATGCCACTTATTCCTGAATCCCGAGAAACCACTAGAAATCCGATAAACTTTCCCTAACACCTAACGCAAAAAGCAGTAATTCACTTTTGGAAAAATAATTCCAAGTTCGAAACAAGTTTTCATTGCCTGCTTGTGCCATCGCGGTGGAAATCATTCTGGATTGTAAACTCTGGTTGAACGTTGAGACAAAGTTATTTGAAAGCTGATCTTACTGTCCAGAGATAACGTTGCCTGTGCATCGTTGTGTGTGCTGCACAGCGATTCCTGAATACTGACCGCTCATTACCGAAGAAAGAGAATATACCACGAGTACCATCAAATTTATGATCGTACGCTTTGCGTGTTGATCCTTGACGATAAGTTCATGTTTACGATCTACCATGACACCTGGGCGTTAGATGAACCGTTATCCTTGCTTAAACGTTTACGCCGAGGCGAGGGTGTAATCCGCGGTAGTGTAGCAAAATGATGAATAGCCAAACGAGTACCGTCCTCTTTGTTTGCATTACCTGTAACCCTCTGGACCTAAGGAAGCTGCAGAAAGCTCTGACAAGACCGAGATAAACGGTAGTCAAAATGATCTTTTCTTATGATGGAGGAGACCGGAGTAAATTGATACGTTTCTCGGGTTTCAATTCTTCTCATTTTTGTCTGAATTAATTACTTAATAACAAATATGTTAAAAAATACTTTGCTCCTTCCTCTTTAATATATTGTAAGTGAAAACTTGAGAAAATACATACAAAATAAATGAAAAAATGTTATTTGGATGTAAGCAAAGTGTATTAATTTAAATATCCCACTGCGGGGCAAGTTGACACTCCTTTGGAGCATGTTGATACATCTGTAAAATAACCGTTTAATAAATAATCAATAAATCTGAAAAATGAAATTTGAATCTAGATAACTTTCAAACAATACAGACTAAAAATTAACAAAGACGTAGTCTAAAAACTACACAGATTTTTGAACGAACATAGATGAAACATTTTTATTTGAATTTAATTGAAAATTAAAATTTGAGGATGTTTTGAATAATCTGCTTTTATATCAGATGACTTATTTTTTTTTATTACCTTATCTTAATAAAGTCATTTTGTCAATGGTGTACATATTCGCATTTTGCTTTAGCGACAATAAGCATGTTTTTATTGCGACACAAGCTTTGTCAAAAATGCCTAGCGAAAATTTTGAGATGAAGATTAATAACGTTACTTAATATATTCTGTTGCAAGCATCTCACGAATTATCGAAAGTTCATTATTATCAATTAAATCCTTCATCTGAATTTGAAGTATTTTTCATTCTCTGCATTAAGTTTGATGACATTGTGGAAAATTGTAAATCATGAATGATGATTTCGACGGTATTATATAATGTTTAAATTTTGCACGGGAGTTATTTCGCGAAGTAAGTAAAGCGAGAGGGAAAAGGAGCTCGAGGTATTCCCGCTTCTTTCTCCCTGTGCCTCTTTCATAGTCCACTTGCAGTAGTGGCCGATTAAATGTGGAATTTCCTTGTCGAAAGTCATATGAAGGTCAATATGTCACGCACGAATGAATTGACCTTCTCGTTAGCTGTAAGAATATAGTAATAAAATATATGGTTTTATTTAAAGAAACGTAGTTAACCTCAAACTCTCGAGAAAATAATAACCCTGAGTATGTGTGTCGATAATCGTAATATTATAAACAACTTTTTCCTTACACGATTTTTCGTACCATTATGAAACACCCTGTATACTCGATTACTCTTAAAATTCAAATACCTATAGTGTATCATTCAAGTCTCAGTTCCAGTAATAATTAATTATTCATTTAAAATGACGGCTTGAAAAATATAACGAGAGAAGAATATCATAATCAGTGTTGTGTTTAGTGATAAGTTTAAAGAAATAATGGAGCTTTTAATTAGTCACAAAGAATAATATAGGCACGGAATGACGTCCACAAATCATTCATGACGTGAAAGCCACGTTGCAAAAGCACGTCTGATTATTAAAAATTCCCAATCAACTGCGTGCCTATGTTCACCTACAACGCGCGTGCCACGTGCGAAAGTAGCCCAAAGAGATTGATTTTCCTCTGGTAATAGCCCGATTCTTATTGCTAATAACCCAATTTCAAAGAAAATCTGCCAATGGGAAACGTATGTTTTACTTTAACGACGAATCATTTATAAATATATATAAAGTCGTTGTGTCACTCACTCATTTATCAACGTCCAGTCCAAACCGCTGAACCTAAGAACATGAAATTCGGAGGGCAATTAAATTTGTAAAAATGTATTTAATATGAATTGAATATTAAAATTGCGATTTAATGATTTATTAAAAATATCCTTTTACGACGTAGGTGCTCGAAAATAAAAGATTTCTTTAAATTCCATCCCCAACGGGGTGAAAAGAGGTCAAATATATTTTCTTAGACTCCTTAGTATTTCTTAGGTCCGCTTAAATATCGATACTTGGTTTTTGCTTGGTTTAACTTGATTATGCTTAAAAACTAATTTCTAAATTTTGCTCTAATCAATCCTTAAACTTTAAGACTTAAAGGGTCGAGTCTGGATCTGGATTAAATTTTAAAACCCTTCGTATGTTCTATGTTTTTTGAGTTAGAACATTCTTTTCGATTCATAAGTGGGTGTTTAAAATTATTAAGGTTTCTTTACAATATTATCCTGAAAGGGGTAAAGAGCAGAAAAAATGAAAATGGGTAAGAGTTTAAAATCATCGACTTTTTTCTGGATAAACATTGACATTAACAGCGGTTCCTCTTCAGTTCTGAGCATCCACCTAAAAAGTATTTTAAAAATTCAATCCCTAAGGAATGAACTATTGTAGCACCCTTACGTTAATTATGTATTTAATATTACAAGTATCTAATTAGTGTAACGCGTCGTACTAAGTGTACATTGAACTGTTCGTTATAGAAAGGTCGCTTTACAGAAAATATATAAAAAATTATTTAAATAAAGTAGATATAAAAGTAATTAATTTTAATTATTCTATCGCATCGAAGTATGTATATTTTTCTAATGTAGGTATAATATGAGTAACGGACGCGTGGATTATTCCCGAGGGAACGGCCCAAGGATCGGAAAACAACGTTGATGACACCCTGACCTGTAGCTTTAATGACTCGCTTCATTAGTCACGTCAGCGTTCGCTGCCACGTTTAAACATCTCTTTAATAATACATATATCTAAAAATGAAAGTTGGAGTTTTTACAACGAATGCCTGCCTATGTCATTTCTGAATTAGAACTGCAGGACGTTTAAGACGTAACTGACATCACGCTTAATATTTTTTTGTGTAACAAATCCGTCGGCTTTGTCAGAATGAGAAAAGCAGCTTTAACGTGGCTATTAGTTACGGTGAAGACTGCTGCGATTGAGACGGGCCATCAATCGAGGCGAGGGAATGCTTCGAAGGTGATTGCGATCTAGCGTTCATTCACGTTCACGAATGATTTATTATACGATCGCGCAGAGTTTGTGGAACTTCGCGAAGTAGGTTGTGAAAAGAATGAATGGCTTTTGTTTCTTTTTAAACTAGACTACGCGACGAAATTTGTTAATATCGTGTATTCTCGCTACATTTAGAAGTTAGTGCGATTATACACGGGGAATATAATCAAGCATACACGCCGGAGGAAATTACGCATGATCATTCGTGTGAACTCACGCGTCGCCTACTTTCATACTGGTTTTCTACATTACTATTGATCGCTGAATTTCCAATAAATCTTGACGAGCTTGAGATTTTGGACGAAAATCTTTGCTGATCTTGTGTTTAAAAAAAAAAAAGAAATTGTTCTGGTATTTATGTGGAGGGGCCTGGAACAGAGTGAAACACTTAAGATTTAATAACGCAAAAAAATAACAGAAACAAGTATATTGTTTTACCATATTGTATCATGCACTTTGTTTTATAAAATTCATAATAAAAACCCTTTGTTAATTTGGAATTTGATGAAACATTTGTTAAAAAAAATCTACCTACGTCCACTAGCGGGATAAAGTGAAATATAAATCACAAAATAAATAAGTTAGGAATATGATACAAAATAGGTATGTTACCTATTTAAAGTTATTTTTCTGGAAGATAAAGCCTCGTGTGAAAAAATTTTATTCTCTATTTTCAATTCATTTTCTCATGCAGAATCACTCTCTTTCCGGTTGTGCTACATAACACCTTGTATATTGTACAATCGTGGTATTACAGCATTCCTTTGAAAGTCTTATGGTTAGTACATGAAAATATGCAGTGACTTGCGAAACGCAGAGTATTATATTTATTCTATGGTATGTAAATCCCCGATTTCTTGTCCACTTCGATTTACTATTAATTTATGATAATATGTATCGTCAGTTAGAATTTATCGTGAAAATATGAAATTGCCACTCAGCTGGAAGATATAAAATCATCTTCGACCTTTTTCATAGGAAAACCATTTAGAAAAGTCTGAAACGTAGATTGACACTTACAGGTGCTAAGGGTACCTGCACAGGCACACGTAAACGACACACATAATGCTATGCCTACATTTAAATGGACATTTATTATTTGCGTAATATAATTTTATCTTCTGAGACACGTTGGTTATTTTATAGCAGACATTTAAAGTCGTAAATGAAACCTTGGTCAGCTTGCAGATTAGGAAAGCAGAATCGCGTACCTACCAATAGAAAGTAACTTTTTGCGACGATGATTGTCCACTTCTAACGGCGTAAATTCAACCTTTTAGTTGGTCGCTAAAATATATACGTTAAGAAATTTTGCAGTGATTTAATTTATAGCAGACGCTAAAATAAAGCTTAATATTATAGATACAGTTTATTGATACCTATAGATTTAAATTTGTGCTAGAATGTAAGTAAATTATAAGTAAATAAAGAAATATATAAATTGTGTGTTTGCATTAGAAACCTTAAATGGTTGAAAATTCAAACTACGAGGATATTGTAATGTGAATGAAAGTTCAAGTAAAATCTTCTTACGTCGCATATTTTAAGCAGTTTCAGAATAGACTGTTAGTTTAAATAATCATCTGATACGGTTCTGGTTGTTTGTTATCCACAATTTTTTCTGGACAAAATTTTTTTCGTACACCGTGCTGAAAATTCAAATATCACACGACCTGTTCCTTGAATTTGTTGAAGTACGTAGTGAAAGTTCAGAGTACGTACATAACTATTTCTTTGAATATAGTTGACCAACTATTACAACATAAAAACAGCTGTAATAGCTACTCAAAAAAAAAAGGAGAAATACGACAATTGTCTCTGAAGTGACGTCCATGTGCTTGCCAAACAGTTTGTATAAGTAAAATTGTCTCTTTTTGCGTGTAGAATTGAATCGAAAATGCGGAGTAAAATTTTGTCGTAAGTGGTTTCAGTTTCGAGAAAATCGATTTCGAAAATTTGTCTGGTAGTTGTTCTACGTCAGTGTCTACTGCTTGATTGTCTATCGTTTTATATTTGCAAATATTGACGCTGACATGGCTGGAAAACAATACGTTATTGAATTTGTACAGTTAATCATTTTTAATTATATTAAAAATTGCAAAAAGTATTGTCCCTGCAGTCGTATACAGAATCTTGCTTTGCGAATTAAAGAGACACGAATGAAAGATACCAGTGTATTTTCGTTTCTCAATTTCTTATAGGTACAATTATTTATTTTAGTTTGGAAACGATTTCCAATTTCTTCTTCATAGACTTTAAAGGTATCTACTACTTAGGCAGTCGTTTCTGTCGAAAATGAAGCATATCTTTCTCAATTAATTACAAAGAAATAAATTAAAGCTGAGATTTGTTCTTTAACAAAATGTTTATCAACATCATAAACTTTTAAGAAAGCATACAACCACAGATGGATCATTAAAAAGGCGTTTTAAAAAAGTTCGTACCTACTACGAATCTTACGAATACATATAACGCTCAAGTGGAAGTGGTCAGTAATAGACAGACGCGCCAGGGAAGTCGTGGACAATCGTTCGCGTGCTCGACGCATCTTCAAAATCGATTCTCTCGAAAATAAAGCTCCGGACAAACAAATTTTATTTTATCACAAATTACACCCCATCCTGTATATTCAATCTCTACCTAAACAATAATTCTCCATTCACGAGTTTCTGTATTCGTAAATTTTTTACAATAAGATCTAATATAAAAAATAGCTCCGAATGTAAGAATTTTTAATAACTACTGAAATATGTAAACTTTTATATCTAAGTTATTGAGGGCTCGGGTTGCCTTGAAAAAAATTTCTGTACGGCAATATCATTTTACAAGTAGGTACTACAATGGCGAATCCATTACAAGTGGTGCTATTGCCTTTTTTAATGACCCTCCGTGACCTTCGATTTATCGACGTATCTGACAGGTTTGGTAATACATAGATGCACACGTAATTCAATCGCGAACGGTTACGCTGTTGTATTACGACATTCGCACGAGCCTCCGTCACTGCGCACACCTGACATGTATTTCACTAAGGAATTACAGAATATCGGTTTGATGGCTTGACAGTTTTCGCGCTGTCATTTCGCGTAATCCTTTGCAAGACGATGCTATCGTATGTGTATACGTACAGCTACTAACTTACGAGTGTCTCGGATGCTAAATTGATCGGTTCCACTTTCTGCAAATTTCTCAATTTTGACAGCCAACCATACGATTAAATAGCGTTTGACACATCAATTTCTGGTACTTTTTGCTTCACACATCTGAGGTGTTTGGTCCTCTGGAAGGGTCATA
Source organism: Andrena marginata (assembly GCA_963932335.1). Lineage (NCBI taxonomy): Eukaryota > Metazoa > Arthropoda > Insecta > Hymenoptera > Andrenidae > Andrena > Andrena marginata. The sequence goes on from OZ010660.1 coordinate 8,847,355, forward strand.
CAAAGACGATACAAAATGATTAGGCTTGTAAAATTCAACTACGAGAAGTCGAAAATTCAGTTTGAATTGAATTCGAATTGAACGATGTTTGTTGACAGTGCATGTGAAAAATTTGTTCGTGAGAAACTGAAAAGGTAATATAGGTATTGCACACAGAAAAAGAACAATGTTACGGAGAGTTAAAAAGCAACTAGTTTCTAGGAATTTGGTGGGAGCCAGGCAATTAAAGTTGCCCTACATACTTCTGCGCCGATTACGGTGAGAGGCGATTCAATCAAACTCACCTTAACGAGACATACTCGAACAAATGAACTTCACTCGGAACGCAAAAGCGATAAATCCATTAAAAAGCGCGTCATACCCATTTCGAAACTGACAATGCGGGCGTTAACAAATTTTTTAATTAATAAGTTTATCGCATTTAAAAAAGATACGTACAAAATTATACAAGACCTAAATATAATGGAGTAGATACGTTCTAAGGGTGAAGTTTCCAGTGAGATCCAAAAGAATGAAGCAAGCTGCGTGAATATCTTGAGAATCCATATTAATCGTCGAGGGACAAAGGGGATGGAGAGATAGGGTGGCCCTTATTTATACGTGTGGAATTTTTTTTATATTTCTTTGCTCTTGCTCCCTAGAACGGTGCTATTTCATAAAAAAAGTCCCTGAGAAAAATTATTGCAATCGGAGAACAGGAAAGGGTGCCGATCAGGCCTTTAAGTTTAGAATTCATTAATTGTTTGAATGTGAAGAATTTCTCGAAAATAGTAAGCCCAATCGAAATTTTGTTCAAATAATATTAAAAGAGGTTTCAATTTTCTACAATTACTGTACATATCATTTCTTCGTGCTTCCAACTATTTTTTTAGATAATAATAGCGTTTGAATATAGAGAGGTCCGCACGCGAAGTGCAAATATAATGCTTAATATAAAAAGCCATACAACTTTGAATTTAACTTCTTTTTGATATCTTTTACAGTTCCATAGATATTCCCGACAATCTGAAAACTCACGATTTCTTCGAGGGGGTGTGACACCCCTAGGGCCATTTTACTGCCAAATCAAAAAAAAAAAAAAACGTTTGATTACCATCACTTGAGCTACATATATCTCTGTAAAGTTTCAGATTTCTTTTAATTTTTCAGCTACCGAACTTCCCCCGTCAGACACACAGTACAAATCTACAATCTGATCAATGATAACGATTTCTACTAGAACTATTCCCTAAAACGTACACAAATTACAGAAAGTACAATATAAATCAAAGTACACATCCCCAATTCAGAATTCAACCTGTCTGTTCCAAATACTCGGAGACGGAGCATTTCTGAGTTACCAAAATTTAAATTAAAGTCCTCGACTTTTTCATGGCGCCGTATATCAAAGGAGCAGCGTTAAAATCGAAGAACTAATTAAGGGGCTTATTCTATTGCACGGGCGCGTAGAAGGAGACGAACGGGGAGCACCCTAATCGTCGATACACGCGTCGCGTCGATAGCGCGAGCACACCGACGAGCCCCACAAGCAAGCGGCAGTGCCTGTCTCTCTCTCCTCTCGACCGGCGTGGCATCGCATTGTCGGCGCAGACGCGGTGGCAGCGCTTATTGATCGCGGCTTGGTGGTGCTTGGTGTCCCTGGACGCGTCATGCGTCACCGTCGTCTTTCGCGACGTAGCGACGGTGCTGGACAGGGTTCTCTCGCGTTTTCGTTCTCGCCTGACAGTGCGAGGTAGCCAAGAACGGTGCCAGTGACAGCAGGCGTGTGCAGCATTATCCTGTAGTGCGCGCAGTTCATTGGACGATAAACGATCGGCGGGGATCGACGGAGATCGGCGAGGATCAACGGGATGCGATCGGTAGACAGAGGGATATCCCTGTGAGTCGGACGGGTCCAGCCCCTGCGAGTCGAAAGGATTCCTCGGCGATCGGAGGATCCCGCTGTTGGGCAGGTGGTTGGCGAGCGATATCGCGAGATCGTCCTTTTCACGTCGAGTGAAAGTGACCGGCGGCGAAGCGTTCACGAGTCGGCCGGATGCAGGGCCGACAGATGCGTTCGTAGAGGCCCGTCCGGCTTACCGGCCAGCCGATATTCCGTAACGATTGGTCCCGGCCGTCAGCCCCGAACGCTGCTCGTCCAATCGCGTAACGCGCAAGGCGGCTTTCCCGCGATTCCGTCGCCGATCGACTTCGCCACGGCGACCCGACTCGACGAACGCGAGCACGAGGCCTCTGGGAAGGAAACATGAGCATGCTGTCTTCCTCCATGGGCAACGTCCGCTGCCTCGCGGACGAGGAGGCCGATCACAACATGCTGCAGGGTAAATTTCACTGAAATCAAACCTATAAGCCGGTAGGATTTATTTTCAGGTTCACGCTCAAGGTCGGTGCGGCTGTGACCGTCGGTCCCCCGGATTCGTCGAGCAAGTTTTCGTGGCTGACCTCCAGACGCGATCGATCACGCTCCGAGAACGTGCACTTATACGTACGCTTGCGCTTCCATTTCCACTGTGTTTTTGCTCGGCGAGCGCGTATGGAGGCTGGCTTTGATTTTTCGGATATATCGTCGTCGCAGGCTGAATAACATTCCCGCGGACGACTTTGCGTACTCTTGACAGCCTGAGACTATGACTCATCGACACGGCTCGTGAATCGAATAGTTACCGCAACTGCACCGGGGCCTTGAGTGCGCGCATCGTAGATCGGCGTCTTACCGTTCTCACCGAAATTCTGCGCTACCAGTTCCGAAAACATCCGCGCGCAGTTTTTTGTCTAAAGTCTACGGTCGATAAAAAGTTATCGGCTACTTATTGACTCTTGAACCTATGATTGGCCGTTGGTGTGGCGTAACATTGGCTTCCGTGATAATCTCGTTTATGAACGATAATGAACTTGTTCTTAATAAGGAATCTATCGCTGTTGTTATACAGATATTTGCTGCACCTTTAGATATTGTTAAATGCGTTGCCCTTGCGTTCTGTGGATGAATATTTTGACAGGGCCAGTCCACGAGTCTGCGCAATCGATACACCGACAATACCGGCAACGAAGCTTCGCGAATATTCTCCTCTTAATATTATCTGCTGTTAGTGTTACTCTTGTCTATTAGACGTATGAAAATGCACGAAATTGTTGGTTCGCTTTATCTACAGAATTTTCAGCTTGTTCTCTACAAGGAACCTCTATTTTTTCCACTGTTCCGTATTTATCGAAAGAGTGTCTACTGATAAAATCCATGGTATTTACGTAATCGAAGTACCACGTGTCAAAATATACGTGGTTCAATTAAAGACAGTTTTATCTTACTGTCACGACTGTTAGTTCATTATGGTTTGTCGACACGATTCTAAATACTTAAAATATCATATTTACGTGTTATGCTGTTTATATTATCGCGCGAAATTGTGACAGCGCAAATTTCACTTTCAACAATCGTTACGTGCCACACTGCACAAATGTTACGTTTGTATTTCTGAAAAATTGTGCAAAACCTTACAATGAATACGAGGAGATTTCCGTGCGTTACTATAAATTACTGTAATGCATACGGATTTTTGCAACTAAATGCAATAACTCGTGAACGCGTATTCGAGGATTTGAGTATTTGTTCTTTACATAAAAGTGATAAACACGAGTGGTGCACTAGTGCAAAGAGTTTGAAGGGTTGCAAAGCCGTCCAATATTCGATTATCTTTATTTCAATTTAATGAAAAAGGTAAAGCCACGTTCACTAAATCATTAAAATTGCTATTATGACTACGGAAACTAGGAAGGAAATATTCTTAACCCGAGAATTCTAATTTTAATGAAACTACATATTGAGGTGTGCAAAGAGCAATTTTTTTCTGCTGGAATTCACTCTGAAGTTGTGAAATCATAATCTTTTTTTAATATAACTTTGTAACGGTGCAAGGTAGAACGAAACTTTAATGGGGTTGGGTGGGTGAGACCTCCGGACCTTGCGATTGGCCAGTTGGACCCGAGAGTCTGCGTATCTCCCGAGAATCGGCGGGATCGCACGATCGTTGGAAACCTTGGGTTTTTCCAAGGAAAAACCTGCGGCGTCTCGTGGCGTCGCAGGCTGACACGTAGAGGGATGGTGGTTTAGCCGGTAAGATACGAGTTTAGCACTGGTTCTCAATCGGCGCCTTGGACTTGCGGCGCAACAGGCCTCCACCCTTTCTATCGATCTGTTGTCAACGTTCTTCTTCCTTCGTTGCGCGTCGTCTCTTCTGTGCTCCAGAAGATTCGCCTCTCTATAGCAAGACTGATACGTGACTCAGCATTCAATCAATAACGTGCTTCGCCTAATCTTCGTTCTGTTGTTACCAAAATAAACCATTCAATGTGACACTTTAAAACGTTTCGTGCCACCTCGGGTATTTTCAAGAAGCTTATTGATTTATAATATTTCTTGTTATTGTTTCGCGCAGCTATCACTTCTCTCTTCAGTCTCTTTTAGGTACGTCATCGAAGTGAGCTAGTAATTAGTTACTGTAGTAATTATTTCGCGCAGTAACTACCAGTATAAAAATAGAAAACGATATTGGGTTATTGATGTTAAATATCTAGTTGAAACCGGTATGTATATTGAAGAACGGTTTAAGAATTCTGAGCTTCTTGGTCGTAGATTTGTGGGCTCTCTTAAAGGGTTATACTACTGTGACGGCCCGGAAAAGTAATTAATCTTCTGATGCAAATTGTGGAGAAATTAATCATCCGATTAAATTGCGGTTTGGTACTTCCTTTTAGCATATTGTAAAGTATTAAAAAAATTATAAAGTTAAGAAAATATATATAGATATATGACACGAGGTGGTTGCGAACTGACGGCCTTTTTTTGCGGAGGACAAACGATCTACCTCCAACTCAATTTTGGATTATCTGAAACAAAAAAATGAAATTTGTCTATTAGGTATAATGAAATGCCTAAGTATTAACGGAGCCGTTTTTTTAATATTTTGAAAATTCGCTGAATAACAGCGTATTGAAGAGAAGAATGATAAGAATTATTTGCGGAAATCGGCATTCTTTTCTTCAACACGCTGTTATTCTGTGAATTTTCGAAATATTAAAAAGCGGCTCCTTTAATGCTTAGGCATTACATTATACTTAATAGGCAAATTTCGTTCCTCTGGTTCAGATAATCCAAAATTGAGTTAGGAGGTAATACCGTTTACCCCCCGCAAAAAAAGTCCGTCAGTTCCGAGCCACCTCGTGACATGTATATATATAAATTTTTTAACTTTTATAATTGTTTTTAATGCTTCGCAATATCGTAAAATTAAGTGCCAAAACACAAGTTAATCGGATGATTAGCTTCTCTACATTTTTCATCAGAAGACTCCCTACTTTTTCGGGCTGTCGCAGTAGTACAACCCCTTAAATATCAGACAATATGTTAAAACTGTTAATGACCTTTTAGTAGCTTGAAAATATAATAGATGATGCTAATACTATTACTGTATGCAACTAAAATTTACGTTTTATTACTATTTTAATAAAATCATTCAAATAAATATCCATTAATTTCCCAAGAATTTTAATTCAACCATTTTGCCACTTATGTATTTTTGAAAATTTTATTTATTTCTTATAAAAGGTAAATGATATAGCCTTACAGTTGTGGGGTGGGCCCCCTTTGTTTCCTGGCAAGCGGAAACCAATATTTCCAGACCCAGTCCGCCACTAGCTGCAATCATCTTGTTGCAGTAAGTAAGGCGGTGTGCGTGCGAAATAAATAAAAGCACCGCGTGATTTATGCAAACCACTCGCACCATTACCGGCAGCAGTTTACTCTTTTCCTTTAAGGCCGGGCATACCTAGTGTCACGTGGCATTCGAAGGAAGTGGCCGCGCATACTTATTGCACGATCTTTGCTCGAGGCTGTTAACATACCTCCTTATAAAAATACAAGTATATGGGGCAGAAATAATGCGCGCGCGCTATCTTTAGTGTCTACGTCGCAAACAGTCTACGTACTTATTCTCTTATTTCTGGAGGACCGTATTTAATCTGGAACGATCTAACGCGGTGGTTCTTTATTCTTTGCACAATCTGGTTTTTCTTAGATAACATTGATCCTCGATGGCGTCTAATCGACCGTTAAGTTTATCTGCGATTTTCATTTATCAGTTTGATGTTTACTCACTGGGTCCTTGCACTGAGTTGCGTTAAACGTGATCGATGTTGTTTATTAAATCAAAGGTAATTGGTTTGATCGTTTGTTTGTGGAGAAAAAGAAGTCGATGTTTTTGCACGTAAGACGATAAGAAAAATCTCTAAATGTGCGGCAAAAGTCTCAGCAACAACTGAACGTAAATAATGGATTATTGAAAATATGTTATGAAATTTGTCTCACGAGAGTCTTTAATTTCAATAAATTAATGAAAAAAGAATTAAAAGATAATAAAATAATGAAATAATTAAAGTCTCATGTGAGGCGCGATATTTTTGTCTGATCGTGGATTTGCAACTTAATACTTGAAGGTAAATTCAGATTAATGACACCAGTGGCGCACTCATAATTTAATCTTGAGGGAAGCTGAGTTGAACGGATACAAATATTTTCAATACAAATTCAATAAAATTCTTTAGGTGATTATTAACATTTATTTAAAGAATAAAATCCAGTTTCCTTTTCTTTTTACAAAGCCCTTTCCTTGGGGGCGCCACTGAATGACACGATCAATAAGAATTCATTGGAATCTGAAATATCATTTTAACCCCACATATATTCCAATTTTGCAATAGCGTTTACTATCGACTTCTCCGTCCACGAAACTGTTCATTCAAGTCGAGCACTTTCCACGATTTCTCATCGACAAAATAGTTTAGTTGAGCAACAATAATAAACCACACTGCTCGTACTATCGACTGTGAGTTGATCGATGGCAGGGTGTTGAACAGAAAGGCTTTTATTTACTTTTCATGGAAAAAAATGTGTTGATTGACGGCTTAATGCTGCTCTAATTTTCTGTTAAAAAGCAGTCGAGTATCAATTTCACAGTTTGAACGAACACCCGACTAACAACTATATATCGATGGCTTTGTGCAAAAATATTGTGTCGACTTTTGGTGAAATTTGAATTTTTATGTGCAACAAATAATATTTAACTGTTTGTTTATGCTATAAATAAATCACATTTATATTTACTTCATAAATTTGTCAGAAATAATATTTTTCTTCATTGTTTGCCCCCGAATCTTATGTAGATATTTAAACCTAATTTACTATATCGACTAAGGAATTTTTCTTTCATTTCTGTTGTTAACAAGATCAAAAATAAAATAGAAACACGCTCGTGGCGTTTCTGCTTTAAAATGGCTTCTCAATGAAACGCTGCGTGCAATACGAAGGGTGTAACCCTCGCTGCCGCGTTGCCAAGAGATACCCCCATTGCGATTTCCCTAAAAACGAATGGCAGGGATCAATAATTGCAGAGAGCTGTCTGCAGTTAAGTGAGTGTGTGTATTATTTAAATTGCATATACCCGAATATCTATTCACCGGTTTCATAAACATTTTATAATACTACTTTATAAGACTATATTAATTTGAAGTCTCTAAGTAATTCGATGGCAAGAGCAAAACGATGGTATGGAAAAGCTATGTTGCAGAACAATTTAGTCCGCAATTACGTCGAATGTTACAGTTACAGGAAATTGGTTCTCGAGGAAGTGAAACCCTTCCCGCCAGACAGTCATTAGACAGCCTCTTTATTTCTTCCCGCAAACAATGGTGTATCCGTATTACTATGGTTAAAATTGCAATTAATACGGTAATTGGAGTTGAAGGTAGCTATTGCGTGGAATCTTTGCAAGGGAAGAATTAACTGTGTAAAATAACTATCTGCGTTAGGTGTTATACATGTTTGTATGTACCTATGTATGTATTTTTTCCTGTCGTGTGCGATCTAATAAAAAGGTGCAGTTTACCTTGTTTTAGTCTCGAGGACACATTATCCTATCGCTTTCTTAATCGATACCGTAAACTGGAGATCATTGGCGGGCTATTGTTGTTAATTGACATCTAAGTACTTAACATCCATTAAAAAGGAAGAGGAATTTTTTTTATGCATTTTTACACCTGTAATACAATCACAATCGATGCAATGTTATAATAGGATACCTAATCCGAATTTAAACATCTTAATTTTTATATTGTATATAGCAAAATGTTCCAAAAACATGCCAATGTTCCTCCAGTTTACGGTACATTTTAATATATTATAACACATTGTTCAATGAACTTTACACTTGGATGCCTGATTCACATTTCACGATATAATCAATGATCAAATCACAAGGATTGATTTGAAATGGTAAACAATAAACAGATGCCTAATTTGAATATAATTAAGTCGTGTACAATCGTGTTTCTGTTGACAGGGGTCCCAGAGAAAAAGATAAAAATGATAACGAAATTTTTTTATTTGATTAAAATTAATCTAATTTTATAAACCGACTTGAATTTTACACTCTAAACACAGAACTGTCAATACTAGGGACACCATGGGCATCATGGTACGCGAGGACTGTCGAAAATGAAATTAGAATACAATTTCTAATATAATAATATACTTCCAAAATAAAATAAATAAACATTAACATATTTAAATATACGACTCTTTTATTGCCATATCATTAATAACATTATTGGTTTATCTCTTTATTTTCTTTTCTTTATCATTATTATTATTATCTATTCTTGATGAAATAATGATGTTATGCCGTTTTACCATTAAGAAATTCTTTGGGGTCCCAAAATATCCCTTGCATCTGGGCCCTTTTTTTTAGAGAAGGCCGGCCCTGATTACTCCCACATTTTATTATCAGTAAAAATTTAGATTCTTGGTGTAATAAATTAATAATTCATTCGATCAATGCCGTAGCTTCTAAACACATTTCATGTATCATCACCTCTTTTTGATGAGCCTTCTTCGTCGAGGGCTCTCCAAAATTAGTTGCTAATGAAGCTTCGAATTAGTCACTGGTAAATCGTACGATTCGCTTACGGAACGTAATATCAATTTGGAGATTAATAAAATTGCTCGTGTCAGCGTCTCTTCCTAAGGGGGAAATGAAACTGAACTTTCTCGCAGGAAGACGACATACAATCAAGATATTCAATATACATGCCTGCTCCCGACCACAGTGCACCAGTATTAGAATACCTACCTACCTCTTTTACGCTGACTTAGGCGATGTGCCGGACTCAACGCGACACAAACACCTTCTAACCGTGCTTCAGTTTCCGCGGTAATTCAGCTTCAGTTCAACGTGTCACGCTGGCTGAAAAAGTATCTAGCTGCAGCAGGGTTAGCGTCAAAAGCGTTAAACATTCTCCGCGCGAGTCGTGTTACAGGGGCTTTTGTTATACGATACTATGCGAGCCACTATGGCTAGTATTGCGTCCAGTTTGTGTTCAACTCGAAAATGAGTAGGCGTTGAAACGAGAAGAGCACGTCGCATCGTGTGTTGCATGCGCGCATGAGCATTGCTGGATCCGTAAACTGACTCGAGGATAGATTTCCTAATGGCTCCAATTTATTTTACGCGAATTTAATCAACCTGGAAAGATTCAGTTTCTGGAATGTTGGTTTTGGATAAGTTCAGAGGCGGATTTGTGTATAGGCTAAGTAGACTGAAGAATAGGGCGAGAAATTTTGGGGAGTAGAAAATTTTGGGAAATTGCAAATTTAGGGGAGCGACATATTTTGGGGTGTAATAAGTTTTGGCGAACAGCAAATTTTGGGGAGTGGCAAATTTGGGGAGCTACAAATTTTCAGGCTCGATAAATTTTGAGGAGCAGCAAATTTTAGCCAGCGGTGAATTTTGAGGAGCAGCAAATTTTAGCTAGCGGTGAATTTTGGGGAGCGGCAAATTTTGGGAAGCGACAATTTTGAGGAGTGGTAAATTTCGGAAGTGGAAAATTTGGGCGAGTGGCGAATTTTCGGGGGAGCGATAAATTTTCAGGCGCAGTAAATTTTGGAGGGTGGCAAATTTTGAGTGAAATAAATTTGAAAATATTTAAACACAGGAGCTCGAGGCAGCTTTAAAAACAATTCACTTGTTTTCTGTAGTAAATTAGCAAAAACTACGCGAATACCCATATTGAATTAATTTTGAAATGGTCTCGACTCTTTTCAATTAAAATATTTGATAATATTTCACGGAAAGGGCGGCAGATGCTTGTTAGCCTAGGTGCGCCAAATCTCCAAATTCGCCCCTGGATAAGTTGCTTCCTATACTTGCAATTTTTTGTACGAACGACTACGTAAAATATGCACGTTTAGTTGCGAACGGAAAAACATTTGCAAGTCAAAGGAAAAAATATCGAAATTGGTGCTCGACTATCTAATCACGAGGTGAACAATTAGGGCTGGGACTCAAAGATAACCTTACGTAATTTGCTCTTAATGTTCTAAATATGATAACAGAAATTTAGTGACATTTTATTTCGTTTCACTAGGAAGTGCTGTTTGCATAAGAACCCGTAGAAATTTGTAACCCTAGTTTGAATACATTTTCTTTTCTGAAAATATACACAACTTCGTTATGTGACTGTCATGGTAATTTATGCAAATGATTTGCATTTACCTGTGCATACATTGTTTCCACTGATTACGATCTTAGGATTAATCCGAAATTACACATAAAAGAAGAAAACAGTCAAGACCTTTTCAAATATATATTCGTCGAGTTAAGAGCATGTAATTAATCAAATGCTAGCACGTGAAATGTTAACTTCATACCAGTACATACACAGGATGCGTTACGCAATTGGGATGGCTCGTAGCTTCTGTTTCGTCTGTTTCATTGAAGACAGTGACAAATGATGGAGGAAATAGCTGTTAAGTGCTATACCGAGCTCTATTTTCGTAAGACCTCACTGCTTTTATAAATGCAACCGTGCAACTGCAAGTTGCAATTACAATGCTTTTTTAAACTGGACTATACATAGATTTTTTAAATGGACACATTCTTTTTGCCATTCCCTGTAAAGTAAGGTGATCGAGAAATGAATACATCGCGAGATATTTCAAATATCTTATTCAGGCATATGCTTTATTTAAATATTTAAGGCATTCAAACGTTCCATTATTATGTAGCAATTCTTTTTTAAACTTTACGTTTGACATTATAGAATTGCGGTAGTTACGTTAAATTAATTAATTCTAATTCAATTGTCTCTTTACTTTCTTGGTAAGTATTCTTAATTAATTTATTCCAATGCTAAATAGTGACTACTTTATCTTTGTAATAGGAAATATACAGAAAAGGCTTAGAATATAAACGGATGTTTGATGTGTTTGAAGACATTGAATACAGCATATGCCTCATCAAGAAACCTGATATCTCTTGTAAAGTGTAAAGTATCAATTTTTCTACCATCTTGTCCACACCCCTACAAACCGAATAACGAGAACAGTTGATCAACGTGGAAATATGTGTGGCTTCATTAAAAAAAAGTACTGTAAATGGCACTTCGCAGGTGCAGAATATTTCCCTTGTGAAGAAAGGAAGGGTCCAGGAAGGTATTGCTTCGTATACCATTTATGTAATTCTTATCCATACGATTTTTTTTCTATTTTTAACGTAACAGGAGCTGTGACCCATCCCAGTAACATAACGGACCTCGTATGCTTATTATAATAGTAGCACAATTTTAATTGCTTCTACCTGTTTACAGTGTAAAATAATTCCTTTGACCTTTGTGCATCTTGACCTCGTGGGAGTTTCAGCGATAATGGAGCCGTCGTGTAGTATGGCAGACAAAATTATTGGTCATACGCATGCTAGAAATTATGGAAGTCTCCTTCGGAGATATGGGAAGACGTAATGCGCGGGTACAATGGCATTGTGCGTTTTTCTCTTGACATTATTCGTTGTGTAATAAAACGCGGCCTTATAATTTAGCAGCTGCTTTGCCGGCACTTCAATGAATACGTGAGAATCCCCTGACTCTTTCTAACTAATTTCAATTGTCGAAATAAGTATCGCGCGCCTGCTTCACCTCGGCTTACCCCGCGTTTTCATTACTAGACAGTTTCTTAATGCTGGCTAATTTATTCGCCACGTATTTCCTTCTCTGATCATGATCGTGTGCGCATGCATTTTGACAATGATATTATAATAATTTAATTTATTGTAATTCATACAAATATCACCTATATTCTTACTTGAATTTTCATTTAAATTAAATATTTTAGAAATGATATGCATATATAAATGAATTCTTCAAACAGCAATACATAAAATTGACTGTTGTAACTCCTACTGTGTTTCATTAATTAAAACACAAATTTCTCTAAATAAATTATAAACCCGCTATATTTATTGATGGAAATTTACTTATATGTAAATTTATCATTTATTCAATTGTACCTACGTTTCGTGTTTGAATAACTTGAATTTATCACCAACCAGTTCTGAGAAGTAATAAAGTAAATACACGAATGTAAACGTAACGGACACTTATTACGGACAGATTACACTAAAGAAAAAGTCATTATGATACGAAAAACTGGTAATATAGTGCAGAAAGCGGACATTTTCTTAAGAACAAATTGAAAGCATTTCACTCATAACACTTTATATGTCTTCATTTTTCATTTGACAGAGATTATGGAGGTTATCTGTGGGTTAGCGGAAAAGTGGCTTAATTTTTTTATAATATCATATACAGCGAATAAAGAAAGGTTTTCTAAATTATTTAACACCGCAAGAAGGGTTGGAAGAGGTGCAAATTCATCGCTTGCAAAAAAAATTATTCACTAACGATAAGTTTAATTAAATTATTTGTACCAACTTAGTTTTAGTGAATAATGTATTTACTGAAGTAGTAAATATCACACAAGTATTTTGCGAAGGTGTAAAAAATTGTCAATAATATTTAAATTGCTAATTCTTACATAGGTATACATTTATTTATAATATTTATATGACAGTAAGCAATAGAAAAACGTGTCATTAAATTTAAATTTAAAATTTAAATTTAAATTAAATTTTAAATATGTTTTTTATGCTTAATAAAATTACAAATGTTACATTACATCTATTCAATATATTGACCAATGAAATGTAAAATTTTCTATCATTTGATCATTTGGACATACATATGTTTTTTTTTTTATACTAAAACATTGGTCTACTAGGCCAAAAAGTTATTTCATACTTGTTAATGAAGTTTAACAGCAAGTTTTACGTGTAAAAACAAAACTTTAAGTATATCTCTAATTTGGTGAATCGCAGTTTCAAATGTTATCCGCGTTCGTGAAACTGAATGAGACGACACTTATCTATTGCAGCTGAAATGCTGCATTGGAAAAGAAACGGGAGACTTCATGGCCAAGCCAGTAGAATAGGAGGAACAGAAAAGTGTGAGAAAGAATTGCAAGTAGCAAGTACCGTATGTAACAATAGAACATCTCCGGCAAATCGAGGTCGTGAATATTATCAGAAAAACATAGGCGTGTGACTCATAAATTACATATTGCGCGTAGACCAGGACCTTGCAAGGGAAACGCGCTTTGTCATTTGACGAACTTATCGAGTATGAAATAAAAACCGTTACCAGTCGGAGACTTCACAATTTCCTGATACTACTTATAGCATATGCGTTGGTTTATTTATTTGACCGCGGACTAATTACATTCCGCGGGCCCTTTCACCGTGGGAATGTGTAAAATCGTAATTAACCATTGGCACTCGCGTTAATATTGATTAATGTTTACGGTACTTTCTTTGGTGAAAGGAAGAAGTGCTCTAGTTCGAGGAAGGGTGTAACGACCCAACGGCGGAATTCTTAAAGAGGTCACACAACTCGGGTTATTATTTCGAAGCAAGCGATTTGAATATTGTGAAAGTTAATTCATAACTATCCTCGGTATTAAGAAGCACAGAGTCGAGAAGCGGACCATTCATGCTTGATGTAATATCTCTTGTAACTTATATTTGCGTTGCAGGAATACAATTTCTCAAAACATAATTATAGGTATGTACGTAGGTAATTCGTTTAAAGAGTGACAATTTTTTAGCTTGAAATTAAAGCACAGTATTTAGTGAAGGAATGCAATATATTATGAGAATTGTGTAAAATATTCATTTAAAAAAATACTGTTATTATAGATAAATATTTAAATCGAGAATCTTTCATTAACAGTTAAAGTTGAACGTGTCAAGCATGTATATAGCTTTTAATTAAGAAAATATTGTAAAATTGAACCACTGTATCGAGAACTTAAATAGATATTAAAATATAATGTGGTCCATATGAAATTATAGGAGGTTTAAGTCATCGTTTCCCCAGTTTCAAAATTGTTTATACGTATACCATTGCACGTTTCAAGCTGTGTTTCTCGAAAACGCTAAAAGTGGACATACAATATTTCTACGCTAAGCCAAAGACGAGCAATCTTTGGCCAGTAGCGGGCCAAAAGTGGAAACCTAATACTCTAAGTACTTCTACCTACCCTAATACTTAAATATACTAATCAAAGAATTTTAATCTATGGGGTGAATTTGTCGTTTCTGATATAGATTTACAATTGAAACAATTGCGGGCTGCAGGTCAATGCCTGGAGCTGGGTTGCTCATCATTGCACTAAGCCATGGATTTGTAGCTTTTCCAATACCATAAATGAAATACCGTCATTCACTGTATAACAATAAGTAGGATCGTTTCTGCGCCGTTGCTAGAGCTTAATTTACGAATACGCTATACGTATGTACCTCTGCCGTCTGCTATATTAATTATACCATCAAGAACGCGTAAGAAACAAAATCGATATTCCCGAAAATGAAGCCTTGTCCGAAGAATATTTTACAATTTCAACTGATTTTTGCACAAGGATCCCTTTTATCCGCAGTTGCACCACAATTACATTCTGCCAATTTTTAGTCAGATTCGTATGCAATTAATAACTTGTTCTAAATTCCTTCACGTAGAATCTCACCCTTCAGGCTCTACCATCAGTTTCACGAAAGCTTCTATAAAACATCTTGCAACTCGAAATTGATGCAACATTTATAATTTTGCGGAAAATATGGCGTTACCTTGAAACCTCAAATATCCATGAAATTATATTTCAAGAAACACGTAGGTACCCACGCTGTTCTATAATCGCGTAGTAACAATGTTCACGAGTGTAAGTAGCGTAAAAATGTAAGCGTTTCTCTGGCCAATTGGTGACAACTGAAAACTAGTTAAACTGGAATTCCGGTGGGCTGTTGTATGAAATCGGAGAGAGTTCCGTTCTGAAAAATGATCGCCTCCCGTGTGCTTAATGTTTGCTGCATATCACCTTCGGCGAATGGACCACCGACTTTCCAAGTTCGTGTCTCCTGATGCACTGTGGAGTAGTAATTAGAATGGACAAGCTTTCAAACAAGAACCGTGATCTTTTATCGGCCTTTTATTTTTTTTTTTTGGTCGATTTAGCTCTCACCGAGGGCACCAATTCATCAACCCACGTGCAGGCGTCTTATCGATTAAGCATCAACCGAAAGACGTCAATTAAAATTACTAAACTATGCGTGATTTCCGCAGACTAATTTGTAGTTGAACCAGGCACGCCTGCTATTTATTTAATATTAAGGAGATCGTACCACGCGGCATTAATCTAATTTTTTATCTGATGAAAGTAGTTTCCGCGACGTATCTCTGCTTTTATTGAAATTATTGAACATATGCGTGAAAGAAGTGGTCGACTTATCAATCGTTTAGTTAATTCCCTTCTTGGTGGAACGAATAATAATTAAGACTATTTAGGAATATTTCTCGAAGTTTTCTCTGCTTGAATTTACCTATGTGTATCGATTAAACCTCGACACTGCAGTGTTCGAATATTATATTTGAATTGAGGCTGCACTCAAATATTTGAATACTCGAATTATCGAACAGTGTATTTAAACGGAAATATTCCGAAAGTAAATTTTTTTATTCATGTCAGGATAGACTTGTGGGGTATCATTACATATTAAAAACGTATCTCTTGTGCTTCTGCTGATAAACAGTTTAAGAAGATGAAAATCCCTTCATAGACCGTTGGAGGAAATAGCCTTGCATCAATTAATCCCAAAGAATTTGTTGAATCGAAAAATCGTCTGACCGAAGTTATTCAGTTTTAAATGCAGAATTGTATGAAAAAAGAAACGTGTCAGTGTTCATATACTTTAATAGAACTTTAATTCGAATGTGGTATTAAATACTGCGATAATTAAATGCAGTATTCGAATACTACAGTACCGAATATTCGTAACATTCAAGTATTTAGGAGGCATTCGAATTTCGAGTTATTTGAATAGTTCCAACCCCGGTTAAGATCGACATTTCTAAATTCATGATCGGCAAATCTATCAGCATGTTCAAATAAGTTGCAATTACATGATGTTATCTCTGAATGAAAATGTTGGAGAACGCGTTTACTTTCCATTGCAACCACTTCCATCTGATTTATCTTGCTCGATAACAAAAGAAAAGAGGCATAATTAATAATAAGCAGTAGTAAATTGGATCACTTGTTTCTACATGGCAGTTACTAATATCATGACATAGGTAATGTATGAACTGCATATCTTTGCTGCGTATACGATATTTATAGCAAGCTCTGCAAGGAGCTTCGTAAAATGAAGCTTACGACAATACTTCAATCATTTTATTTATTATTTTTACTTGGAAAATATCATTTCAAAAACCATCAACAGCACAAACTGTTATTAGTTACTGATAATGTATTAAGATTGAGTTATGTTTATAATTAGTCAATAAATATATCACATGAGTGTACACATTTATTTATACACATTCTATTTTATGCAGCAGGGTGGGGTGCTTTGTTCCCCATTTAGTTTACGATCGTTGAATCGATTATTTTAAGCCGATTGCACGTTTACAGAAATTGGTCCGATTTCTTTTCATTTTGCTCCTGATAGAAATTAGAAAACGGAAAATCACCAATAGGATATAAATGTCTGAAATTTCATAAAACTTTCACTTTGATAATTCTAATAAGACAACCTCTATTGAAAAGACACTTTGGTATTCGTATTTTATCAAATTACAATATTCTTCAACAGTTTCGCACACTCTGTGCAATTTTACGATTCTTATAGAAGGGTAATCACAGTGCTCCTGAGATAGTATCAAACATAATTTATATCCTCGCGACAAATTCTAAATAAGCCCATTAGCATCCATTCGCTTGACGACAGATGAAGCACGTTCGATCACTATTATTTTATGAGCGTATACTATGTAGAACGTAAGAAAGTAAGACAACTGCTTCAATGGGAAACTTTAAAACATTATCAGACAGGTTGTTTGGTGTAAAGAATATCATACAATCATAGGTTATATTTTCACTGCTCGAGTAGGTACGTAGTTGATCTAGTTCCAGGTTTCAGTACTGCAGTAGAGCGACAATTTATTATCCGAACTGCTTGGGACTTCGAATATTCGAATATCAGAGAAGTCGAATATAATTTCTTCGAATAATCGAATATCAGAGAATTCGAATATAATTTCTTCGAATAATCGAATATCAGAGAATTCGAATATAATTTCTTCGAATAATCGAATATCAGAGAATTCGAATATAATTTCTTCGAATAATCGAATATCAGAGAATTCGAATATGATTTCTTCGAATAATCGAATATCAGAGAATTCGAATATAATTTCTTCGAATAATCGAAAATCAGAGAATTCGAATATAATTCCTCCGAATATTCGAATATCAGAGAATTCGAAATTATTCGAAATATTCGAATTATTCGAATATCAGAGAATTCGAATATAATTTCTTCTTCAAATATTCGAATATCGGAGAATTCGAATATAATTTCTTCGAATATTCGAATATCAGAGAATTTGAATATAATACCTCCGAATATTCGAATATCAGAGAATTTGAATATAATTTCTTCGAATAATCGAAAATCAGAGAATTCGAATATAATTCCTCCGAATATTCGAATATCAGAGAATTCGAAAGTATTCGAATTATTTGAATATTTACAGCTCTAATAGGTATGCTACAATTTCAAATTATTTTACTTGTAGATTCGTTTCATTTGCAGTTAAACTCCAATCATTTTTCACGAAAAATTTAATTCTGCATTACCTTTTCCACTGTATGTGCCGTGATTTTCATTACACCCTGTACAGAGTGTAAGAAAGTAAGACGACTGCCTCAACTTAGCCTGAAAAAAAAAAATAAAGTAACAAGATGCTGCACCGTGAACACTGGCAAACGCCCCCGTAATAGTGTACCTATGCACAATTCACGAGGCAGCCACCTAATTCTATTTACATGCAGTTCGCGATTCGATTTACAGCCAAACAAGTTCTTGTCTAATAGCCGTCGAAAAGGTTTCTCCGTTTCGATGTTGTTGAAGCGCTGACTTCCTTCTTGCCAGAGGCATTCTGGGGACGCGCTCGTTCCTGTTCGAACGAGCAAAAAACCTCGCGAACGTGGATGGATGCAACTTCCAGAAGACACGTTTTCACTTTCCCGTGATTAACGATCGGCAGCAAGAAAATGCGCACCGCAGTGTTACATGTGAGATTCGTCATTCGGTAGTACCCGTCCTCTATCGCAATTCCGCTTGCGGATACGCAAGAGTTTCTCTTAAATCGATCGAATCGCGAAAACAGAATTACCATAATGCAATTCCTTTATCTTCAGCTGCCTTCCACTATCCAAGAAATATAATTCTATTTCGGGATATTAGCGGGCCACTGAAAATTTTCGACGAAATCAGAAATTGTGCCTGGATTAAAAAATATTATTACGTCGAATCCAATCGTTACGAAAAAAATCATGGGTCAATTTCACGGTCTCTAGAATGTACTCCACTAGCTTTTTCATTTAAATTTTATCACAGTTTTTGTAAAAAAAATCTAGATTGCCATATGTCGATAAAAAACATAGAAAATCTTTAAAAAATTGTTACTTATACAAATTTCAATATTAAAAGCTAAAAATCTACAAAGTTGTTGTTGAGACATAATAGTTTGTAGAAAAAAAATATTTTGCAGAACAGCTTTTGCAAAAAGATATTTATTTTACATATAGAAGCTACAGAGCTTCAAAAGCACCTTATGGGTGGTTCACAGCCAGAGTGTCAACGAAGGGTTAACATGACTACTCCCCTATAAAAAACAGGAAATGTAACATTACGTTTTCCCCAGTGGTGTTCAGTCGCGGAATCGCAGGCGGTCCAAAAAAAATGTACGAAAAGTTTCACTTTCCCGCGGGCCATGTTAGTACATTCCTACATAGTTTTATTCTGCGTACAGAGGAAGTAGCATTCCGCAATAATGCCTCTCGGTATTCGCTAGTTTCCATTTCACTGGTGGCGACGTAGGTTTCCGGCGGATATACAAGGCCATTGTTTTACCGGATCGCCATGCAAGGATCTTGAAGGAACGAGCAACGTAAGCGTACATTTTATTTCGTGCATGCCTTCCTTCGGCATTTACGATTCTGTCGCTGGTCTCCTCAATTGAATCGGGAATTTCGAAAAAGGGTCGAGTCT